>VXAD01002617.1:0-72500 GCA_013399195.1 Dicrurus megarhynchus | reverse complement strand
CTATAAATTATAAAGAAACTGTCTTCACATCTCGTAACATGTTTTCCTACTAACTGAAGGAAATAAAAATTACTTCTCCTGTCTTCAGAGTGGCCACAACTATTTCAGTTTACAGTAATACAGAGTCAGAGAAAGAAGTTGATGGCATTCTGTGCTGATTTTGGTCATTCGAAAAGCAGGGCATTTAGCACACTAACCTTTTACCTCTGAGAATGTGCTTTTGAGTTTGAGGCCAAGTTCAAGTCCTTACTAAAATAAGCTTGCTGATCTTTGTTCAGTCCCTAGTGACTGCCTGTCTACATCTCAAAACTGCTCAGTAAACATGATTAAAGAAAAAAGTCACCATCTGAAAACTGCATAGTAAATATGGTTTCTTTATGGTTTAAAGCATATATAATATTATTCATAGTACAGTTCTAATATGGTTTATAGCATTTAAATTTTTTGTTAAACCTACTGTTTAATTTTCATAAGCGTAGCAGATTCAGTTCTTCCTATCCACAAATGCTATGCTATGATAGGCTTTTATTGGATAGCCAACCAAGCATAATGGTCAGTGGGAATAGGTGGCAAAATTCAGTGTTAAATTCTGGAAATAAAGGCTTGAATTCTATCATATTCCTAAATAAAAATAAATATGACTGATCTTAATCCCTAAACCTATGTACAGCATAAAACCATATAGTTTTTAGATTTCACCAAGCATAGCCTCTATGCAAGAGTAGTTCACAAACACTTTCCTGAGGTGCTGCACATCTGAGCTGCACACGTTTTGCTATGTTGGGTTCAGTTCTGGGTAGAGAACTGAACTAGAGGTCTCTAGCTTTTACTTACAAAGTATGGGGTTTTTTCTTGTCCACTGATGTTGGCTTGAAACTCCCCTTGGATCAGAGGCTGTATTTTACTGTTCTAAAGTGAGAAAACACCACAGTTTATTGTCACTGCAACTCAATACAAATACTCCAGAACAAAATAAGTGCAGATTCAGATGTATCAGCTAAAAGTTACATGGTAGGTTTTTATTTTGCACATTAATTCAATAATTCTATGCACCAATTGCCTTGTAATTGAAAAAAGACAAATCATCAAAATACAGAAGAAAATAATGATGATGTATTAGTTATAGTAAAAATTTACAATTAAATGAGGCAATTTTGTTAGTGGAAGAAATGAGAGCACAATCTGAAATCTTTGACAAAAGAGTTGATATTTTGAGCATCCCATTGTGGATCATAATCCCATAATATATCTGCTGTACCTAGCCCTAGTTTAGGACATAATTTAAACAAGACCTATATAATGTGATATAAGACAAGATTGGTGCTCAACCATTTTGGAAGCTCTGTGTATTTTGCATCTTTTAGAAGTTGCTGCAAAATCACAGAAGCTAGGAATGGGAACAGTTTGTTAAATCAGCTTGTACAGCCCCCACTCCTCCAAAACTGCTCTGTACAGTGTATTCTCTGAAGTTTTGTCCAGTTTAGATTTACGTGATTCAAGCAATGGGTCTTCTGCAGCCTCCCTTGAGAGGATGCTTTTAAAGGACATTGAATCTTACTGCTAGAACATTGTTCTGTGCTCTTTGGCCTTCATTTTCCTTCTTATGAAAGTAAGAGTTCTGCAAGTAGAGATAGACTGTCTGGAGAGGAGAGTTGTTACTTGTCAAGATGACCCAACTTTATTTTCCAGAATCTTGTCTATAAATGCCCAGATCTTCTTGAAAGTTAAGGCCTCCATCCAAATTTTGAACTCCATCTATTCCGAAAATTTAAAAATTATTAAAAGTTACTCTGGAAGGTAGAATATAAAAATGTCTGATTCCATATAATTTCAGCAACAAAGAAAACGTTCCTCACCCTACTGATAATTCTTTCTACCTCCTCCCTTTGATACCAAGTGAAATATTTGCTGTGTGGCAAGTGGTCAGTGTCAAAATGCACAATGACTTTAATAGATTCAAAACTTTGTATGACATACAGTTGTGTCTCTAAGATACAGGTATCCAAAGTTTTGTAACTACATGTAGAGGAATTATTTTAATTGTCATGATTCTATATTTTGTATTATTTTTCCACCATGTCCACATCAGAATAACTAGAGATTAAAATGCCTGTAAAACACATATATCATGTTGACAAGCCTAATATGAACTATAAGAATTTGTATTTTACCATTTTTCTTGACACACAGTCAAGCACCTTCAAAACACAGGCTTTGCATGTCTGTACATGTAACTTTTTTTTTAAAATTAATTTTGTGAAATTATGCAGGGAATTCATCCTAACAAAAATACTCCTACAGAACAGTTCTCACACAAAAATGAACCCTCAGGGGTGACTGGCTCATGTGACAGATAATGTTTAACTAAGAAATTAGCACTGATGTGTTAGTACAACATAGAGCTAGTTTGTTCTTTTAAAATAAATTTTTAAAACCGTATGTAAGTTTAGGAGAATGTGTGTTGATATAAAAAGATACCACTGAAAATGAGAACAGAACTTACCAATAAAGCAATTAGCATAGTGGTAGGCTACTTGCATTAAAGATTTTACAAATTATATACCTGTAGATTGAGGACTTTGTTAAAATGAGGAATCTAATTTCCTTTTTCATATTTAAGCTTTTTAAAGAACCTTAAAATAAATCAGCTTGCTTAGAACAGCAGTGATAAAATACTACAGGACTTCCATATATCATACAAGGAAAGACATTGTCAAGTGAACTCCATGTGTTCTTTGTATTGGTTACATTCTGGTTGTACCCAACAGGAAGACGCCTTCTTGAAAACCTGTCCTCTTTTAATTTGGCTGGTCAGGTGAGAATTAAAATGTTTTTTGCCAAATCAGTAATATTACTGGTTCCAAAAAGGTTGCCATGAGTTCTGTTAGGAATAGATACCATAGTTTTAGTGGCCCAAAATGCTATTGTTTATCATTGCTGCCTGGAAAGTTTGGTAAATGGTGTGATACCAAACAATGGTAAGTAAAGCATAGTAGTGAGGGGTTTTTGGTTCTCAGTGGCATAGTACTAAGGCCAATGTAAAATGAAATGAAATGAGGGCAAAGAAATTATTTAAATAAATAATAAGACCTCCCCACAAAATGTGAAGAAAAAAGACGAAACAAATCCAAACCCAACCAACCCAGACAACCCAGGATCTAAACTAGTATGTGGCCACAGTAACTTTGCAAACACCTTGGGAGGAAAAGATTAAATGAATGGGATTCTGCAAGAAAGCCAGTTCAACACTGTAGGCAACCATCAAAGTGAAAACTAGATTGCCTGCTGGCTTGGGGTCTGATGGGGAAAGTCCCTCAATAGTGGGTGATTTGTAAGCTCACATTCTTATTTCGAACAGTAGGTTGCCTGCTCCCTGCTGTTTGAAGTGAGTTTAATATTCGTAGACACATCTACAAGCTGTTTGCTCTGACCGAAGTGATAGGCGGTGGTGTTCAGCGCTCCTGCCCCAAGTGATGGGGCTGCTTTGTGACCCTTCTTTCTCCACACGTGTTTTCAGGACTCGAGCATCAGTGGGCCAGGTTGGTGTATTAGTTGAACAGCTTCTTCCAAAAAAAAAAAAATCAGAGAACTGGGAGGGAGTGGGATTGCAGCCTTCTGGGACCCTTTTTTTCTAAATCCTACAGATTCTTGGGTGCAACACATATTTGCAGAAACACTGTGGCTTACACAACATTCTTACAAAGACAGACATATCCTTGCTGCCTATGGTGATTTTAGAGATTTCATGTCAGATTTGTGAGAACAAGGGTCTTAAAGCTGATGGTGTGGCCAAAAATCAGTCTGGGGAGAAATATTCTGCATCCTCAAATTCCCCACTTGTTTCCACAGAGAAAAGGTGTTCTTCATTTCCTTTCCAAACTCATGTAGTACAGCATTGCTGTAGAGCAATAAACAGCTGCCCTACTTTTCCCCTACCCCATATATAATAGGCATTTTACTGACACTGTTTATACCAGTTTAGAACCTGCTAGGGTGAAAAATACTATCTACATTTAAAATTAATTATCTCTATAATCTTTTGGTGTTCTGCCAGAACATAGATCTTCTTTTGTTTTTCCCCCGTAGCTATTAATTGCTATAATTGCTATTTTATTTCTTACACATATTTATCAAGTAGTTACCCACACTGTCTGTCTGATGACCCTGTTAATATTGCATAAAATTCCCTTGATCAAATTGCTTAGGGTTTTTATTGGAGTAACTCTTCATTTCAATGAGACAATTGTTTTAGAACAGATGGTGTGAAAAGTATATGGTGATATGTCGTTATTTGTTCAAAAAAGATTTTGTTGACACTAAAAAATTTATTTAAATAATCATATAATAGGCAGGAGCTAATTCAGTGTCGAGGCATTAGAGCTCACTGTTTTAAATCCTTGTTTTCAGTTTGAAATAAGAAAATCTGTAAAAGTGTTTATTTTGCAGGCACACTAGAAAGCTGAACATTAAATAATTAAGTGTGGAAGAAAGTCCACCTGAAATTTATTTTAAATCATTCCTGGTTTTGTCATGAACTACTACCTTTCCTTTTTAAACATAATTTATAAACTGTTTCTATAAGAAATATTTCATAAATCTTTTAGTTGATTTCTATGTTTACTGATTTATGAATCTTACATGATGTTCTAAAAATCATTTCATTTTCTGTTATTCATTAAGGGATTTTTTAAATATTTTCTTTGTTTGTCTTTCTTTCTTTCTTTCTTTCTTTCTTTCTTTCTTTCTTTCTTTCTTTCTTTTCCTTCCTTCCTTCCTTCCTTCCTTCCATCCTTCCTTCCTTCCTTCCTTCCTTCCTTCCTTCTTCCCACTTTCCATGTGATACACATATTCCTCATGTTGCTCTAGTCAGTCTGACAGGAAGGGTTGATCTTTCGCACCTCACTAAACTTGAGGCACAGGAAGTGAAGAAATGATTGCCTGTGTGAAATGCACCACTCCCTTTGACCATTGGTTCTGTGGAAATGAGGGGAAAAAAACAGATTAGCCGGGATTTGTGGACTGGGAATCCCTAGTCTGGAATTCATAGACAATTATGACCAGAGAGGTTTGCTTTCTGCATTACACAGGCCATAAAACTTTTTTTAGTCTTTCATATAATGCAGAAAATAAATGCTCGCCTACAGCCAAAGTGAAGTGAGCTCAGAAACGTGCATTCCTTTCTGCCATTGCACAGTCTGCATCACTTACCGCCCCAGGTCTCTTACAGGCCGTTCATGGTGGAGTAATTTGATTCTGGTCTGTCACACAAGGTTGAGCAGCAACCTGAATATACAAATACTTGCAGCATTCATTATTGATAAGACTTGGAAAAGCATTAGATAATGTGTTACTTAATGTATTTTTACTTAATATATTTATTGTAGGCAACTTCAGATGGATGATGACTTCAGATACATGAAGGATTGCACAGCACTCAGCAAATCAACAAAAATTTTTCTGTTTACTTTTATGTGTGCATGAAAGTCATGATGAGTCAGCTGCAACATAAACCATTGACACAGTAGCTCTTCCACAGTTTGTCTGTCATCCAGAAGGTGTAATGATTGGAGGCATCAAGAGAGTTGAAAATAGTTTCTCTATGCAATCTGAACAGTTTAGGTGTATTTAAAAAACAAAACCCAAAACAATTTTACACTAAGAACTTTCATGACACAACATTTTTCATGCTAGGTATAAGCCCTACAGAATACTTTGTCATACAGCACTCCCTCTCCTACCCCTTCCAAACCAATAAAATGATGTAGAAACGCTACTGGCCCTGAACAGCATCCCCCAAAGTCTAGGTCTTCCAACAAAATCGATTAAAGAAAATTCAGACCCCAAGAATATTCACTAGATAGGCACTGTTTTCCTAATTCTCATAACATAGGTGCCACATCTGGGACAATTAAAAATGATTGATTCCACATCACAGATTGAGTCATGAATCATAGTAAATGAACCAAAATCTTACCGAAGTAAATGAACTTTAAAAGCCTTGCAGTAATTAAAAATGTAGCACAAAACATCTAGCACTTGAGCTAAGGCGATCCAATGCTTTGGGTGTGATGGCACACCAGGATAGCTTCTGCAGAGGAAAGGGCTTGCTGCATACCATTCTGGGCAATAAAAGAGACACTGTTTTTCAGTAGTTAACATTAAAACCAGGTAGGAAGAAGCATCTATTAAATCAGGCAGAGCAACACATTAGCACAGTAACATGGCTTTTGGAAGCCCAGCTAACTCTGTGTTTTGGACCACTTCAGATACCTTAAAATCACAAAGCAGCGCAGGAGGATTGATGATACCTGTCAATGTGATATCTTCCAAGCATCGGTAATATCCCTGATACAGATTCCCCAATTAGGGGAGAACTGCTGTGTATGCTGGGAACAGAGGAGAGGATGAAGAAGACCAGGCTATGAGAGCAGGGAAAGATGAAGCACAGCAGGACTTGCTGGGCAGAAACTCCATACCATATCACATCTGTGCCAGATGTGTTATGCCACAGTTCTCAGTAAGAAAAGAAACAAAACCAAAAAACAACAACAACAAAATCAATCAATCAAACAAACACAACCAAAAGCCGAACAACCACCAAAATCAATAGCTGAATGCCAGATTCTCCAGAGAAGTTACTATCTTTTTAGCCTTTTCAAGCCTTCTGCAAGATGTTTTAGCTGCAAGCTCAGACATTATGTAGTTTTCCTGGAATGGCTCCCATTTCACTTATCATTTTTAATGTTATTGTCCCAGTTACTAAGTAACATAAAGTTGCCATGCACAGCCTTCCCTTTAAATGCTATTCCTGTGCTATACTTGATACTTTAAATCACACAGGCAATTCATTTATGTACATAGAAGGATCAGAGAAACAACAGGTTTTATTGACTGAAATATTGAAGTGCTTTAACTTCAACAAGCTGTAGCTTTGTTTGATGTAGTGTTCATTTGTAAGTCAGTGTTCCAGTCTGAAGTCCATGCTAAATAAGAAGATTATTAAAGCAAAAAAGTATATTTTGGAAATATTAAATGCATTATGAACTAACTCAATTCTACAGAAAATGAGTACTTTTCAGAAGTGATGTGGCCACATCCAACATCAGCTGACAGAAGGATAAGTAGCTTATTTACATTTAAAGCAGTGAAACATTTTGTCCCTTGATTGAGAATTATAGACTCCCACATTTGTAATGCTTATTTTAGGCTTGCATAGCTCAGCTTTGAGTCACTGGTCAACTCATTATGATTATGCATTCACTGTTGGAAGTGCTATCTGTTTTCTCTGCACTCTACAAGTACTCCCACAAGGCAAACTTAAATTCCCACAGAGGTATCTTTGGAGGCATTTGTAAACTTGGAGTAACTCCTGCATACTTGTCTTTTTATCTCTCTTTTCAAGTGACAGAGAAGTAGCAATGGGAATATCTAATATGCCAAGATGTGCACTGTCAGATTCTCACAACACCACCCGGCTTCCGTCATCCTGTCTTTGTTAGGCCCGGGTAATTAGTTCTTCTCATGGCTGGTAATTAAAGCCAGATCTCATGGACCTAAACACTTTGGGAAAGAAGATTAATGATAGGGCCTCTGGTTTTGGGCCTCACAAAGGTGGGGAAATTGTAATGAGTAGGAGGAGGAATGTGGAAGAAAGAAGTTGTTCTGTGCAGTAATTGGAGAAAATGGCAAACACACGACTTCTGGGAAAAGAAGAAAAAAGTATAATGGCATTATCTTCTTCCTTTTTGTGAGAAATTTGCTTGCAGTACATTTCGCATTCCTTCAACTTGAGTGCACCAGGAAGGATTGAAATAATTTTCTTCCCACTAGGAAATGCAGATAGAAGAGTTTGGAGGCAGCAGCCACCCAGTGTGACTGAGAGTGGCTCAGCTTTGACTGATGACTATGAGCGAGCCTGCATCCCAGATATGGTCAGGGCAAGGGCCACTGACCAATGTATTCTTTGTATCTTGTTGTTTTATTTTAGAATCTCAAGGAGAGATTAGAAAAGCTGTCTTTCAAGACGCTGATGTAGAATTTTGTTGTTGATTTTTTTTTAATAACTATATAGGGCTTACTAAAAAAAATAAATAAAAGTATTAGCTCTTGAGATTTCATTCCCCTACCCCCAAAAGACTCAGTGATGAACAAGAAAAGTTTTGAAGCAAACTATTTGAGACAAAATGTAAAAAATCTGATTTAGTTCTTCAAGTACACATCTGTATCAGCACTCCTAGAATTAGAGAATGGTTTGGGTTGGAAGGGACCTAAAAGATTATTTAGTTTCAACCCCCCTGAGAAGGGCATGGACAAATTAAAACTCTTTAATTCTGTGGAATTTATGTACATCTCATGTCCAAGAACAGGTCATAAGTGCTTGATTGCAAGATCAGCTGTTGCTGTTATTGAAGTTTTGTAGTACTAGAACAAAAAAGGGACCCTTATCTAATTAGGATCCCATTCAACTTTGGAAGAAAAATAAATCTATTGTACGGAATTCACTCTAACATGGGGAAACAGGTAAAGTGTATTTTGGCAGAAGAAAACAAAAGACAGAGAAAGAAGAAATACAGGGGAAAAAAACAAAGCTCTTTTCAAGCAAAGTGACCTTAGGAATGTGCTGTGAAGTATTGGTCAGTTCTACCTTCGTTTGGATCCCGGTAATAAATAGGCTTGAAACTAAACTAAAAAAAGAAAAATCAGTGAGTGGCTCACAATAAGCAGAGAAAGAAAGCAAGCCATGCAAGTCCATGTGCCTGCTTAAAACAGCAAGCTGAATGGTCCTAACTCACAGTCTTTGAGGAAAAACACAGCTTGAGATTTAACTCCCATTTAAACAATTAAAATGAGCAGTTCAGGGACAGTTTCATTTACTTCTTTTCCAGGCCATACCTATTCTATGTGAACTACCCCTAAGCACTATTCAACAATGACAAATTTTAAAATAATAAGGAAGTTGTTCCATTAGGTTCTCTAGTTACATAGAAACTTCTTCCATCTCCACAAACAAAAATTAATAGGAAAATTACAGAACTGGATCCCTGCCACAGGAATCTGTTCCCCTGCTTCTTCTCTCTAACATGAGTCAGTTTTGTACATGAATTTTTACCACGTGCGGAAATGTATGTTAGCACTGAGATTCTGTAAAACTTCTAATTCAATGGAGCTTTACGTGTCTGAACTCCAAATATTTAACTTAGGTTTATTGGCTCAGTGCTTTTTAAGGAACCTTATGTGGATTAAGCTCTACCTAGTAGGCCATGTATGTTAAGTTTCCAGCAATAATTTTCCCTTTAGTTTCTCACTTTTCTACTGAGGATCACTGAAAGACCAAAGTAAAACTAGTAAACCAGAATGAGCTTACCTTTTTCAAAACTCTCCAGCAGTCTATAACAGTATCTGTGCTTCATCTTGTTATTTATTTGACTTACTTTTTTCAGAGTGGGCTCCAAGTTTTAGGCAATAACTTGCATGACTCAGACCTTGGAATGACAGAAAAAGGCCATTCACTAAGAGCATCTACACAAATTTTCATGTGTGTGCTCATTGATATGTATCAACTAAGGACTAAAAAACTCTTTGGATTTTCTGCTGAATTAAAAAAAAGGACTTTTTATACATGCTCAAAAATGTAAGGGGTAGCAGAATGGGAAACTGGTGTATTATGGTATATGTAAAACAACTAACATGCAATTCAAACCTTGGCTAAAGTCAAAGTGGGCTTTGGATGCCAAACCTGGAAAGCAGATCACTACAAAGTGTGAAAAAGATTATTGAAAACTGATCCTAGCGTTTAAAGGATTAGCAAAGTAAAGGCAGGCTTAGATTTTCTCTGACCTGAGAGTACTGGCTTTTGAGCCAGCTTCTAAGAGTTTTCAGTATTCTTCATTGTTATGATGGCTTGTGCAGCTTCCAGAAATTCATAATTAGTGACAGAGGCTGGATTAACTAGGAAATACACAAAGTTCAGAATTACAACTCATGGGTTGATAAGGGTCTAATTAGCATTTTAGAGGCTGTGGAACCATAAAAGTTACAGTCTCTCCAGGGAATGGAAGAGCGACTGAATGTTTTCTGAAGGAACTTGTCATATACTTCTGGGACAGGAAGCGCCATCAGAACAGACTTAATGCCTAAGAAACAGCATGGGAAAAGTTCAAGGTCTCATTTGCACCTATGCATCTCATGAAAAAGAACTGAGACCGTAAAGATGAATGTAACAACTGGCAAGAAAAAGAATCTAAGTAAAAGTTTTCAGTGGCAGAGGGTTG
Source organism: Dicrurus megarhynchus (assembly GCA_013399195.1). Lineage (NCBI taxonomy): Eukaryota > Metazoa > Chordata > Aves > Passeriformes > Dicruridae > Dicrurus > Dicrurus megarhynchus. Next base: position 62,229 of record VXAD01002617.1, on the reverse strand, counting down.
AGCCAAGAATGAATTGTTTCTGTAGTGTAGGTTTGAGAGAATGTGATTGTTTGTATGCAAGTAAATATACTAGTCATCCTGACTAAATTAAAAGGTAAGTAAATATTTGCTTAAAACAATTTAGGTACAAGGATTATACTTATGATAGCGTTGTTCAGGTTTCTGTCCACAGTACTTTTTATTTTTAAGTTTTTCTCCTGATATTACAGTAAAGAGTCATCCAAAATTCAGAGCATTTGGATTCCTATTGTTTCAGGCTTTTGCTGATTGCTGTTGCAGAACGAGAAAACAATTTGTGATCAGTAGTGATGGTGGGAAGACACATGTTAATATTCATAGCCAGTCTGGCCTTGAAGGAAGCAGAAATGTATGTTTTTCTAGAGGGTGCAACTCAGATTTTTTTGCAGAAGTAAGACAAAGCTTAGACACGAAAAAGGAGAAGGAATAAATTGTTATAAGAATCAAAATCTTCCAAGTCCTTTTTAAGTTCTGACACAGATCATGAATACATTTGCCTGACTAAAGACTAAGTTCAAAAATAACGTGCTAGCATTTAGCTCTGAATTTTTTGCAAGTGTGTAACTGTGAGTGTTGTACAAGACAGGACCTACATTCTTCAAGTTAAATAAACATAATGAACAGATACAAGTTATATCCTAGAAGTCTATGCTTTCTTCATATTTTTTAAATGTTAGGAGGATAAATTGAATTTGGGAACTTTTAATCACCTTTGTTGTAAGCTTGTCTCTTCAAGGGCCTTCCAGAGCAAAGCAAGCCACAGCCTGATTGATTATTTTTAAAGGGATTCCATTGGCCACACATGCACTCAAAGCAGAGTCTTTTATATTTTCTGTGACAAAGTAATCCTGGTTAGGTTCACAAGGTGAATATAGAAAAAAACCCCAAGAGAATGAGAACTAGAAGAAACTTGTATTTCTCATTTTCAGGCTTACCATACACAGTGTTTCCCACCTTCAGTCATATGGGAATTCCTCTCCCACAAAAAATAACTGAGTAACCAAACCTTTTTGCTCTTCTTTTCTCAGGAGACATAAAACAACTAGAAGCACTCAGAAATGCTGGATAGTCCCAAGTAAGAAAATGCTGTGGAAAACAAAACCAACTCCAAAAACTTTACATAAAACCTGCATCATCTTCATGTAAAAAATTGACTTTGTTGTTTATTGCCACACTCTGTTTTTAAAACAGCAATAACAAGGAAGAAATTTACAGTCATTTAAACACCATGGACAGGCTTTGCTAAGCTGCAGTGCTTTGGCTACTGATAAAACAAATTAGCATCAGAGTAAGAATAGGACAAGATAGTGCTATGACAGAAATAATATAAGGAATACTAAGAACCCAGGTGTACATAATTAAGATTGTAATTCAAGCAAAGGGTTCTGGTGACATCATTTATCAATGTCACTACAAACTCTCGATGGAATTAGAGCTTTGTATGCAGAACTCAGATGCACGCTATTTGTTGGAATACATGAGGAATGTTTCTATTAAAAGTAGACAGACAATATGTTAACCTCAACTAGTGGTGGTGACAGGATGAGATACAAAGAGAAGAGGTTTTTTTCCTATTCTGAAAAAAAAAAAAAGATGAAACAGTCAGAGTATTTCTAAGATATTTGGAAATTAAATTTATTTAAAATACTGGCTGGGGACTTTTTCACCCCAAAAAGCAGCAGAAAAAATTTCAGTTCTAATGTTATTCAACATTTCAATAAAAAACAGAGTTTTACTGCAAAAATGATCAAAGGAACAGCCAAAAATATTGATTTGTCTGTCTCATTGTGTAGCACAAAATCACATTAAAATAAACCCAAGAAAAAATTTTCCATTAAAAGGATGGTATGAAATATTTACAATTAAACTCACAGTAAGGCTAGTAGTAAATTATTAATTGCAAATTAACTCATTTATAGGAGAAAAAAGGAGTGAACATGGATGCTTGTAAATAAATGTACTGAAAGGAGATTATGTTCTTTACTCTTTCTGAATGTCTGATTCTGGTTTTATTCTTATAACTAGAATACTTTTATGAACATAATTATGAAACAGAGGCCCCACAGTCTGTGTGAATTTTAAAGGTCTTAACTGAACTTAAATGCTAATTAATGCAAAACCACATTCTTAAATTACACTCCTAAATATAATCTCAGTGCCAAACTACTTGTTACTCTGTTACCTTGTGGATTTTTCAGCCTCTCTCAGATGCCCACAGACCTTGCACATTAAAAGTGAACAGCATCTCCTTGAGAAAGCATCACTCAGGAAATAGTGATGCATCCCAGAAATACAGTGCAGAATAGTATGAGGCTTAACTATTAAATAATTAGAGAGAAAGATCCTAATCAATGCAGTGAAGAAAAGGTTTCCTTTGACTTGATAAACTTAGCACTAAATCTCACCTGCATGAAGTGCTTACAGCTTTAGCTATAAAAATTCATTAAATTATTCAAGGCACTGTGGATTTTTCAGTTTTGGTCACTTTCTGAAGTACTCTAATTGAACCCTATAAATTGTATTCCGTTTTAAGTGTACAGCAAAACTTCTGATGCTCTTGAATACAATCTAAAATGTGTTTCTGGATTCTATATGGTCACTGATAATATCACCAATTTTTCAAGTTTGTCATTTGTAGACTACAATACTATCTCAAAAGATAATATATCCTCTGAAACTTTCAGGAAGTGCTGACTGATGTAATACAGTCATGGGGTGTTTAGTTCTCATTAGAGAGTTGTGGGGGTTTTAGTTCTCAGTTGTGGAAGTGCATAACTTTTATGAAAAATGAAATGCACGACAACTTGGGAACTCGTAGAGTAGCAACACTTCAAGTTCACAACTCTTGAAAGTTTAACTTTGCACATTATGCTTGAAGAGAATGGCTTGAACAGTAGCAGTTTTGACCTTGAGTAACTTAATTTGGAAAGGAAATTTGGCCAAACTAGCTCAGTGCAGGAGCTCTCATCAAGGATTAATGCAGAGGATCAATATGAACTTTTTATAGCAGACTATTTTTGAAAGAGGACAACAAAAGGTTAGAGGACTTTAAAAGTTAAAAAAGCAAATTAGTATGACTTAAAGTGGGCAGTATAGGAATGAGAATGGAAAAAGCAGGGATCTTGATTTCATGCCAGCACTTAGTAATACCATGCAACTAAAACACAGAGAAAACTGACTTTAAAATTATATTTTTGTATCTTTTTGCAACCATAGCTGAGTTTATAAACATTTGACAACCCTGTCTCCTCATCTCTTCATGGTGGTGCTGAGTGACAAACATGATCGCAATTGACTGATGTTACTATCACCATTTTTTATTTTCTACAAGGTCAAAATTGTATATAAACATATGTCTTTATTTGAAAATTTAAAGGCTTAATTACCTTCTAAACAAAAGAGTTATGGAAAACACATAAACATAGCTCTTCCTTAAGTTCCTGTACACACAAATCCCACTCCTGAAGTGTAAGAGCTCCTGTAATGGGGAATCAGGCCCCTTAATAGCCCTGTCAGTAGCAACAGATATTTATGCATGACCTTATGTTACCTTACCTAAGGAGCTAAAGGACAGATTGATCCCACTTACTGTCCCCATCATTGTCTCCTTTCCCCTTGTCTCTCCCTTAACTACAAATCAAACTCTAGTATGGCTTCTTAGCACAACTCACATCTGACGTTTTTCTCCACTGTCATGTGGCAGACTCACAAGAGCTGACTACCTACCCATGTGCCATTTGTATTCAGCTAGCTCCATGAGCACTGGGGGTGTTTAGAAGTTCAGAAGGCATCTCCAGCTACCTGCAGCCATTCCTGGACACCCATCTGTGACAGATTCCAGTACATTTTAATCCATTTCAGAATACTGTTAAAAGGATGGTTTACATCTTTGTAGATGGCACTAAATGTGTTTTAAGAAGTATTATACAAGCTTTATGCAAAGTTAAAAATTTTCTAGCATGGTTATTTAATTCAGGGTCTCAAAATTTTCTGTTTCTGACACTTTCTAAGGCAAGTTTACAAGCAGTCTTCTTTTCTTAGGCCTCTTCAGTCTTCACCTGTGCTCTTTTGAAGCAGAGCAAGCTAAGTTCCTGAAAAACAGCAAATGGTTTTGCCAGATAATCTATCTTCTTGAGATCTCCCTGTCATCTTCCCCTTAGGCTTTTTCCCTGACGATGAGTCAATGGCACCAATTCTCTTTATTCAAATCTGGGGGGGGTGGGGGGGGGGGGGAATATTTGCCAGACAATGGTCTCTTGCCCCTGAAATTTCAATTCTTTTCTTCACTCATTTCTGTCTTTTGTAATCCCTGCCTCCCATTTGGGTTCCTATACCCAAATATTCATTATTTCTGCTCTTTGGACTCCAGTTCTTGTCTTCCCTCTCCTTGAAGCTGACTGTATCTTTACACAGAGGTGAAGATGCTTCAGGTGATGGAGAAAGACCATGATCCTTTTTCTCCAAACCTCTCCATTCTGGAGAGTTAACTGGGGAAGTTAACTGGGATTTAGTGATATTTTCAATAATGGCTGGTTGATACACTGTTTCCAAACATGAACTCTGCTTTCAGCAGCAGAACAATAAAGATGTAGTGCTTAATAATGAAGAACAGCATTTTTTATTTTACAAAACAAGCCTCTCAGCTTCAGTGGTGTTATTCATGAATAACACCTTGTGCATATGCATTATGAGACAGTGCTTAATTGAATGATTGCATAATATGTTGTTCCACAGAATAAAATATGAAATATTCATTAGTCCGGAGAGGGAGTTAGAATGCCTGGTGGTTAAATCACTCGCCAGGGAAATCCAGCTCCTACTCCTTCCTTCAAGTGAATATGTAAGTAGTTTATACAAAAAGGCTTTAAAAGCAACTAGGATTTTTTTCCCAAAATCTACTATACCCTCATGGTGAGTGTACTATCCCAACAGGCAGGAGTATGCTCTGAGTGGGGCATGGAAAGACACAGTTGAACACAGATACCTACACCTTTCATGGAGCTAAAGTAGTCATATCTGCCTTAACCAGGCAGCTGGGTCTAATGGAACCAAAAACTCCCTACAGATTTTATTTTTCAGGAAATGACTGTCTTCGTATAGGTGCCTCATTCAGGAAAGGGTTTCCAGATGTGACTCCAGAACAGAAGGAAGAACTTTATGCAGTCTAAATCCACACTCAGTTAAATCCCTCTGAGAAACATGGTGTTAGCAATCTGTGCATATCCTTAGCTGAAAGTGGAGGGTTCTCCACTCACTTTTAGCTGCTTTGAGTCAACTGCTAAGAACCCAGCTCACTTCATGCCTTGAACTGGGAAACAGGATACCAAAAGTATTGCAATAACCTGTAGTTCAACACCTAACTCCTGTTGCAGATTTAACCTTTGTTAATCTGTGAAGTGGAAAGATCTTCAGGAGACATGTTTAGGTAAGGTAATACCTAAATAATGCCCTCAAAAAATTAAATTGATCTCATAATCATTGTGCCTGTTGGAATCATAAGAAAGTTTATTGAAGTGACAAGGGAAAAGAAGTTTGAAATGGGTAAAATTAGGAGGAAAGTAATGCTTCTTAAAATTAATTAAAAATTATTTACATCTCAGACAACAGTTGGCTCTGTCAAAAGATATGTATGTACTTTATGAGTTACTGATAAATAGCAATAAAAAAATGCTTTTGGTTTTGTGTGGGGTATCACAGAGAGGCATTCTCCTGGCATATTTATTTTTGCATTTTTTCAGGAAATAAAAGAGAAAGTGAGATTGGGGAAATAGCACACTCTGGGGAGACAGAATAAGTCAGAATAAATAAATATGCCCAAAACAATAACAGAAGCAAATGTGGCACCAAATATCTCTGATAGACAAAGAATGCATTAATTCAGCATTGCAAATTACTTTTGCTTAAGGCAGATGTACTTGGTATACCCTCTTAATTATTGCTCTTCTCATCAGTTTGCAACTCAAAGCACATTCTCTCAGTAGCAATTAGGGAATGATATAATTATATGAAGCTCTAGGAACACGAGAAAGCTTCTGAATCAAAATGCTAGAGAATTTTTTAAAAAAAGTTTGCATTGTAACAGATCCCTTGTGCACTGTCCATCTGGAGAACCCATTCCACATCTTCGGAGACTCAGGAAGCAATCTGGATCAACAGATTTTTATATCATCTTTTCAACCCACCTTCTCTTTGAATGCTCAGGCTCTTCTCTGGCATGGAGAGGGCAGAAGTAGGTGGCTGGTGAATTAAAGGGTTCAGCTTCTTGGCTGATGTTCATCCACAGAGTGGTTTCCCTTGAGGACACTCTACTTATATATGCACATATGCATCTGTAGCTCTAGAGAAGACCTCTCTCTCTACCTGACTGGTCCTAGAAGAAGAAGCTGCTGTACAAAGGCAAGGAGCAGAAGCACTTGTGTGTTTAACTGCTTTTGTGTGTCCAAAGGATTAGAGGTCTATTAACAAACGTCAGTCATACCAGCAGGACTAAGTTTGAGAGCCTATCTGCCATCATCACTCAGGGGCCAGGAGTCTAACTCACTCTTTTTTTTTCTTCACAGAGCTTCATGCACTGATGAGCTAGAACATTATTAAGTACATTTCTGTCTAAATCCACTTTTTAGTAAAAAGTCCAGGTTGTTTCAGTAGATCAACCCAAAAGATATGCAGGTTCATAGAAGTGCACTAATGTGAAGGTGGATCAATGTATGTGGACAGGCCAAAGGTTTTATGAAAGCAGTCACCATAGTGAACTTCTCTTCAGTTTAAGAGGTCATAAGAAGACAAAAGGTTGCTGCCTTTATGTTCTTTTGACCAGTGAGTTTAGGATACTGTCAACAAATGAGAAATAGTGAATTGCCTTCTCTATTCGGTGCTACAATTAGTTAATTCAGCTGGAGACTAGAATAAATGCTCACTAAAGCTGTTAGTACTGTTAAAATCATTAAGATGACTGCAGTATTAAAAAAAATTAACTAAAGATACAGTACCTTTAATATTTTGGGTAGTTACTTTGAAACGGATACTTTCCCATCAGCTGTGTTTTGTGTAATGACCAGACCAATTTTCCTCTTAAAGAAAAAACAAGAAATAGGGTACTTTGTTGTGAGAGATCCTGATTTTTTTAACTTTAAATGGAAGAGTAGGTCTACAGTCAGCCATAACAGCCATTTAACACAGGTTGATATCTTATGGGGAAAGTAAACTTTCCCAGTCACATAAGTGGTAGTAATTTGATTTTTAGAAATAGTAAAAAATAAATATTTCTCAAATCAATCAAAGAGGGAAAGAGCTAAAGACTGGGAGAATTTGCCAGCAAGGAGCCTATTTACTTACAGTTGGCCTCCGGAATCTTGATTTTTGGTAGAAATTTTCGCTGGGATAGTTGCAGAGTTTCTCAAGAACTGGCCAAACAGAATTCAGGTAGAGCCTTGGCTTAGGTGTCTAAAAATCAGACATTTGAAAAATGAAGAAAAGTTGCCTTTGCAGCTTACAATTCCTTTGCTTCTGAGAATATCGCTTTAAAAAGAAAGTAAATTTCTGTTTTATAGTAATGTAAGAGTTTCTCAAACTATTCACATGTGACAAGGATGCCATGCTACTCTTGCTTTCCATGGAAGGCAGTTAATTCATAAAGAATATTTAATTTCATGTCAATGTCAAAGAACAGGTATTTCAGCCATTATCACCCCAAACTGAGTTTCCCTCCATTCCACATGGATATTAAAGTATCTGAAGCAGACATGGCCATAGGAACCCAGAGGACTGTGGTTGGGACTGACAATATCTGTGAGATGAGACATGAGAATGGAGGGGACAGTTCCAGTAATATCCATGTTCAGCCTGATTTTCAGAATGGTATGTCAAATTATAAATATATTGTCTGGCTAATAGTGTGCATTTGGCTTACATCAGAAATCCAGTTTTTCTGGAAGTTCATCTGTTCCCTTTCAGGTAGGCGTTAGCCCAAATGAAGAGCATAGCAGGGAGTCAGAAGTTAGCTCTGATTCATTCAGGATGAGGGAGTGGCCATATGAATGGATGAAGATAAATCATGATAAAACATATGGAGGGGAAAATAATGGCAGAACTGAGATTAGGACAAGAGGTCGTAAGTACAGCCAGATCATATTACGGCAAAATGACTGTGATTTCAGGACACCACACCAGAAAGTTTAGGTGATCACAGGAGGAATTTGGCTGATTTATAAATTAACTGAAAAGAAAAATCAGGTAACTATTCATTTGAAGTGCACTTTCAATAGAATTCTATGTTCTATTCAAATTTCTGACTTGAAAAGGAATATGATGCTGGCTGCTCTAATGGAAGCAATTATTGATAATGTGGGAACTTGGCTGGGGTAGAAAAGAGTTGCCTCACTGCAACAGCAAATTTCCAGTGAAGGTAATTATTGACTAAGGATTTCTCTTTATGATAAACTGTAAACAGCAGTGAGAAGGGAACAGAAGACTGCAAAAAAGATTGGGGCTATATTTGAGTAAAGATACAGCCACCTTTTTCTTTTTTCAGTCCTGTTCAGGGGAAAGGGGCCCATGGATCTCAGGAGTGATGCTAAGGCCATGTTAGCAGGGTGGAGGGCTGATGGCAGTTTGCCACCACGTGGTATGGATTACAAAGGAAGTATGACCTGCACTGGACGAGTCATTGCCAGATGGTTCCCAGATGTGTTATTTATGAAGTCACGGCCTACTTAAACCACATTCCTGGTGTCTTGTCTTCTTTTCCTGCAATGTCCAAGACATTAATGAAGGAATGTATGAGAACCAAATAGCAGACCAGTTGTCAAAAACCAAATGGCAACAGAAATCCTTTCCTGTCTCTGGATATATGTAAATACATATTAGATTAACAAAACCAGCTTTAAACAGCTGATCCCTGAAGAGTCATAGAACTGGCAGTAGTGCATTTGAAGGACAGTACGTATCTTGGCCTCATCATTCCCTTGTGAATCTCTATCATAAAACTTACCACATTATCCTTGATGATTCTGTTCTTATAACTTCTTCCTTTCAAAGATCCCTCTCTCCCATAGCTGCCTCAATGCAGAGAAAAAAAAATTTACATATAAAATCTAGGTTATTCCTTAAAATACCAAGTAAATCTGGATGAATGCTGTAGTGTTTCAGATGATCTGACAATGTCAAACACAGTTTGTGGGGTGATTGGTTGGTTGGTTTGTTTGCTTAGATTAGTCAGGTCTGGCAACATGCTGATGTGACTGATCATGCAAGTTTCTTACCAGAAGGTAATTTATTCAGTTTGCATAATGCATCTGAGGCAATGCAGTAACGGTGCATTAGAGCAGAATTTTCTATTGCTTTCGTTGGTGTGGGGGTTTTTGTCTTTTGTTAGAAATGAATGGAATATGATTTGGGTTTTTTTTCCAGTTGCTATAGTTATGAGAAACAATTCCTGAGTCATTGCTAAGAAGGTAGAAAAGAACACTGCAAACAAGCTACCGCTTTGTAACATCCTAGAGACAGAACTGTAGCAATATGACTTGACATACAGAATAACATCAGTTGGCACAAGTTTTATTGATTACTACCTATCATGTGATGGGCCCTCAGGTTTTAATAAATAAGCTGAAATTCTACTGGTACAAGAAGTAATGGAACTATGTTTAAAACAATTCAGAAATATTTGTTCTGAATACAGAAAGCTCATGACAGATTATTTTGCAAACAATATTTTTATGCAGCTATTCAAAAAAGACAGTAACCTGTTTGCTTTCTCTTCCCAGAAAGTAGGGGATATATATTAACATTGATTTTCATTACAGTGATCTGTGTTTCTCAATTTATTCCCTTGGTGAACAGCTCTCCTAGGTGGAGGTCAGTGTAAATGAAATCTGAATATGTCCATAATATGAAATAGTGTTGCAAATATATTTAGGGTCAATGGGATTTTTCTGTTTATGTAGTATTCTACTTTATTGTAGATACCAAGAAAAACGAAACTCCTATAATCCATTTCAGACAAATACAGAACAGCAAAAAAGGATGTGTATAGCACATTTTGTATAGGTGCAAGCACTCAGTGATAAAGAGATTGGTCATCTTCATTATTGCAAAATATTTTAAATCATTCATCTGATGGTTAGAAGGAGAGAAAAAAAGTGTGGTTATCATTAAAGAAAAACCCTGGAATCTGTTAGCTTCTTGTTAGAAAGATTATGCTTTGTAAGTTAATACTATATGAAGTAGGGAAGGGAACAGTGATATACAGATATCTATGTTTAGGCTGAAGGCATGTGGCATTTTATGCATATATTAGAGGACATAAAGCTCACAGATCAAGAGCTAATAGTTTGACAAAGAAGTGAGAGAGTAATCTATTGAAACAAAACCAAACTAACTACCTGGCTTTTGCCATTGTTTAAAATACAACCTTCTTGCACAGATAAGTAAGCCAAGTTAAAATCATTTAAGAACAATAGTGACTGAAACAAGCAGGAACAAGCACATCAGCTGTATCAAAACCCCCACAAATGGAATTGAACAATACATTAATATAGTCTAATTATTCCAGATGTTTTCAGACATTCAATTCTTACAAAATTTAAATTTCAAAATAGTGGACCAAATTAGTTTATATCTTCATGATCTTACCTTTCCCAATTTCTAGTTAAAATTTGATTCCAGACAAACAGCACAAATTCATTATTGTTGCTAACTGTACAGTAAGTGCAATAGATTTGATCAGTCTTTGATTCATCCCAATATATTTTTATGAGGCTAGCACATAATTACTTTATTTTTTTCATATTTAATCTATGTTCTACTAGGACTGGTTCAGAGAGGAAGTTATTTATAACTTAGCTTTGATCTGAGTGGTGTAAAAAACTCATTAATATGAGAAAGCACAGTTCTAGTCCAAACTTTTAGTTCTTCAGCCCTCAATATCTGATGATGAAACGTCTCTACTGTTTTCTACACCTTGTGCAGAGATACCAAAAAGGATAGTGCAGTTTGGAGTATTATGTGTGAATACATATGAGCTGGCAACAGTTAATGAACTAGCTGCTAACTTAGTCTTCCCATTACATCTTTCTCTGCCATTGTGGTATCACCAAGATTGAATTTACTACTCATTTAAGATTTTCTGCTCCTCCTTACACAGTCTAAGGTTCACTTTGGTTTCTGAATACTCATACCAGCCAACATGCCTGAATTGCTGGGAGCTCAGAACAACAGCTCCTGCTGTTAGGAGCACAAAAGAGCTAGTAAAAGATGGATAGAAAGGGAAGGAGACTTGACAATGAAGGAAGGTAACTCAGAACATGAACACAAAATGATCTGGATGATGGGGCAAGTTTGCTGAAGACACAAAGAAGTGAGGAGTGGTGGGTTTGTCAGAGGGTTGTGCAGCCATCCAGAAGGCTGACAGGAATCTCATGAAGTTCTAAAAGGGGAAGGAAAAAGCCCTGGCAAACAGCAACCCCCTTACCCCATGGTATCTGCTGGGTGGCAACCACCTTGAAAGCAGCTTTGAAGAAAAGGACCTCGGATTCCTGTGTGAGCTGTAATATGCCCTGGCAGCAAAGAAGGCCAGGGGTATCTTGGGCTGCATTAGGAGGAGTGTTGTCAGCAGGTCAAGGATGTGATCCTTCTGTTTTCCTCAACACTGGTGAGGCCCTACCTGGAGTACTCTGCCCAGTTTTGGGTTCCCTAGCACAGGCGAGACATGGGCATATTGGTGAGAGTCCGATAAAAGGCCAGAAAGATGCTAAGAGACTGCAGCATCTCTCCTGTGAGGAAAGGCTGAGAGAGCTGGCACTGTTCAGCCTAGTAGAAGTCTCGGGTGGTCTTATGAATATCTGTAAACACCTGAAGGGACAGTACAAATAGGACAGTCGGGGTCTTTTCAGTGGTGCCCTGTGACAGGACCAGAGGCAAGGGGCACAGCTGGATATGCAGAAAGCTCTGCCTGAACATTGGAAAACACTTTTTCACTGGGAGCATGACTGAGCATGGACACAAGTTGCCCAGGGATGTTGTGGAGTCTTCCTCCTTGGAGACATTCAAAAACCATCTTGGAAAACTGTCTTTAGGGGGCCCTGCTTGAACAGGGGGCTTGAACCAGATGACTTGCAGAGGTCCCTTCCATCCTCAGCTACTTCATGATTCTGTGGTCTCGAGTGAAAGGAATTCACTTTAGTTAAAGTGCATTAATTAGTCCACAAACAATGCTATTATATATATGGGATCTATATATTAGTCTAGATCAAAATTTGACTGTTTTTTTCAAGTTTCTTCAAAGCTTGTCTTTATAAATAAAAATTCTTACTTCATATGGAAAAAAAAATCCTTCACCATTATGTATTTTATGAAAGCCTTTTTTTCTTTCTAAAAGATTCAAAACCATGACCATGAATAACCTAATATCAACTTCCCACCTGTTTCATTAACATTTGAAACTTCATTTTGTTAAGTTTTCATTAGTATTTTTTGAAACCTAGAAAAAAATCTAAAATTACAAAATGGCAACATTTACCATGCCAAATGATTTTAAAAAGTACCCAACTTAAACAGATTTCTAATTTAGATGCTTTTATCATCCTTGGGTTTTAAATGTTGGGCTGTAATATTGACAAGATAATTTGCAGAGCATTACTCATGCCATTTAGCTTAAGTCTTCACTGTTTCTTATTTCCTTTTGGAAGTTTTTAAAACAGAGATGATTACCCAAAGAACAAGTCAGATCCTTTATCACAGAGAAAATTACTAGTAATAGATTAAATTCATAGATATTAGGAAAACATTATTTAAAGTTACACTTACAAGAGTGTTTGTTGCTTTACATAGTGGTTTTCAAGGGTTTTATATAGCTGCTATTATTAATGCATGTTGTTTGACTGGGGAATGGAAAGAAAGGTTGAAATCTGAGACAATATTAAGATACTTTAGAAACTTTAAAGCATTATAATAGTTATTTCAATAAAACTACTTCAAATATTTCTTCAAGAAGGAAACAATTTGGAGTTCAAGTTCAGCAGCATAATAACTGAAAATATATAACAGTACTCTTATTCCCATCACTAAACTATAGATTACGGTCTTTTTCAGTTGTTGCCATTATAAATCCCTGTTCCCAGGGGTGCTAAGCTATCATAAAAATTTGCTTTGGGCAATGCTTTGAGATAAGTTCTTCAAATAATGCATAGGGGATTGGCTTGCAACTCCCACTTGTGTTAATAGGAGCTATCAAGGCAAATCTCTCATGGATTCATGGGAGAAAAAGCTCCAGAGTATAAAAAAGTTTCGGCCTGAGGATTATTTGTTTTTGATATATATCCTGATAAAAACATGCTCTAAAATAAAACACTTCAAGCTAGTGATCTCAGTTATTTGTTGGGTCTGTTAACACTCAGTAGATTTTTTTAAATTGAAATTCCACTAATGAAGCCTGCAACATAAATTATTACCTAAAAGTTTGTGGAAGAAAGAATAACAGTTTGGCTGAAAAAATATAAATTTTCAATGCAATAATATACAATTAACTGAACAGAAACATTATATACTAAGCTTTATGCTATTTTCTATCTAATCCAAAATGCGGGTAGAACTTCACTTTGATACACATCCTGTTCTTTAGGAGGTGGGGATATAGATTGATGTGGTTGATAGGAGCGTAAGTGGCCCTTAACTTCTACATGCAGCTTCACATTTTCCACTTTTGATGTAGGTTACAGTGGTATATCAGCTCATCTTCCCTCTTCTGGGAGAAATTCCATTCCCCCAATTCCAACAGCTCACATTTCATACAGTCCATCCACGAATCAGGTCATGGGTTTACTATAAATGAGTGTGCTGATATAAAAACTTGACGCACTTCATCTTCTAAAAAAAATCTGGCTAAGTCTATGTCTCTCATGCCCGCATTCCCCAACTAGCTAGGCAGTAAAATATACCAGAAACTTCCACTGAGAACCATAATTTTCAGTTCTCTGAAGTTCTCCTAGTCATTTACATTAAACATACAAGTGTCTGAATACTGCAAAAGAAGAAACACTACACAGAAATACCAACTTCATCAATTTCAGCCATTTTGGAAAGTAGCTTATTTCATGCATTCTGAATCATTCCTTGAAGGAACTTTTTTTTCACAGACTGTTATGAGATTGCAGGGAAAAGAAAAATTATCCTTCCAATCTAAGGACCACCTTTGTGAGTACCACTTTTCAGCCTACACATTCTACAGTCTTTTTCTTAGGCAAGGTTTTCTAAAAGAACATGCTTATGTCAGAGGTTGACTATGTCAACTCAAAGTACTTCTTCAACACAGTTACAAGACAATAAAGTCATCTCGAGCTGTGGGAAGTGAGCTATTCTGCATATAATAGGTACAGCTAAGCATACTCTTTCTTTTCTGTAGGCAGATATTTCAGGTCCACTTCTTTCTGCTTCTTGTCATTTCCATACATCTTTCTGGTAAACAGATGGCAGAAACTTTAAATAGTACTTGAGGTGAGATCTCACCAATGTCTTCTACAACAGAAATACTACTTTCCTTTCTGTACTGCAGGTATCTTACTTGCCACAATCTCAGATCATATTTTTCATTTCAATAGCCTCTTCACATTGCTTGTTCATGTATTTTATGTGACTGATTAATAGTATCAAACTTTATCTTCTTCCTCTATTATTTCTACTCTGTGAGCAATAACGTTTTGCTATTTGTCCTAAACGCCACACCTACTACTGTTGTATGTCATCCCAGCTCTTTTACTCCAAAGTTCAGTTGTCCATTTTGCTCTGATAGTCTGGACCTCTCCCATGTTAATTTAGTGTCACTGTAACTATTTTACTTTTCCTACTAACAGTTTCCATGAACAGTATCACCGGCACTCTTTTCTTACACATATTACAATTCTTGCACTAGTCTAGATTCATTAACTTAATGAACAACTTACTACTGGAATTACTTTGTAGTAAATCTGATGTCCAGATATATTTTAGCTACTACAATTTCTTTGCCTAGAAAACCCTTTAATTTAGCCAAGAAAGGTACAATTACCCTGCATGATTGGCTTTTGCTGGACCTACTTAGAATTTTTTCACTTCTGATTTATATAATTAATTATACTATGATCCAGATTTGTTCTAAAATCTCCATGAGGTAAGATTACTATGTCTGTAACTATCCAGATCACATATCCGCCTTCCTTAAATATATACAACATGTTTGTTTTCCTGAAACAAATACAATATGATTCACAGTCTATTGGACTCCTTAAAACGACTTGCTACCAAATTAATTTTCTGTGAGGAAATCATGAGTTGAAATACCAAAACAAAAGTTAAACAAATTTTTTTTGTGGTCATGTGGAAAATATATTTGAAAAATCAGTGGAAAGTTATCAAATTGCATTTTGCTGACCTCCTTGGTTTGCAATGGGTAACATCTAAAAAATAAATAAATAAGTAATTAATATTTATAACCTGTCTATTTTTAATGTAGTCCATCAAATTTAAATGAGACAAAGGATTAAAGCTACAATTTAAAAGCTTAAAACTAGAAGGGCTTATTTTTAACCTTAGGACAGCCCAGCATTCAAATAAGACCAATTGGAAATGGGAATGAAAATGAACTCTTAATTTTATTAATCTCCTTATAGTGTTGTGCATTGTTCTGAGTCACCAAAATATGCATAGCTTCTGAACAGCCTGACACTTTGCTTTGCATTTCATGCTATATTTTAAGAAATACGTATCATATATCACTTGTTAATGGTTTCTGTGGGAGGAGATGACTAATTAAGGACTTGTGAAATTGGGGCAGGGTACGTTTTTATAACTGATAACATAAGCTCACAGGATGGCTGCAGTTCAACAAAGGGCTTAGCTTGCTCTGTTCTATAAATAAGCACAGGAAATTAGATTAAAATTTTAAAATTAGATTTCCAAGATTTTCAAAAGTGACCATAGGATCTGTGTGTCTTGCTTTGGGACCCCCACTATGAAGTACTTTTCAGAATCCTCATGTTTGACTCCTTTTGTAAATACTTTAATTTTAGAAAGACTTTATTTCTTCAGCCTTAAAAAAAAATATAAAATAACTCACTTTTGAGAAGGATTTAGCTAGACTTGGAAAAAAACCAAAGAGAGCAAGCAGGACTACTCTTGGAATTGAATTGTCTTGTTGAACATGGTATATATAGCACATTATGGGATATAAATTTTCTTTATAAGGGTGAATTGTAGTCACTCAAATACTTCTGTATGGGTTTTTAGTGTAAAGTGTTTATTTTTAATATTAATAGGCAGAAACTATCCTTCCAGTTCCTTCCTCTTCACTATTGCTTTGAAGTTTCATTTAGAAATTTAATGAATGTTTAAGTTTCATCGGCTTTCTTTCCCAAACTTTGGTAGAATATGAGACAATGCCATGTACAGTCTTGGAGAATTTATCTGGGTTTTGTAAATAAACCAGTCATATTGGTTAGGGCTTAGATACTTGAGTTTCAGGCAGAAGAGGGCGAATGGAGACATTTTTCCTCCTCTAGTATTTAAAAAGGTGTCTGATATCTGACAGCAACAGACAATCCGCTCAATACAGCTAAGACACTAAAGCAGGCTTGTAACTACAGTTTATGACTATGTTGTGAGGTTCAAGGGTACTCTCCAAAGCCCTTGGGAAGCTCAAACTGTATTGGGATTCGGTGTTGCTATAGAACCTGAGCACTCCACTCCATCTGGCCACTGTTTGGTTTCCAACAGGAGAAAAGTGAAGGCCGAGAAAGACACTGGTGTGGGTGATGCCAGCAACACGGAAATTTTCAAAGTACGCCTTACCTTGACATGTGGACTATATTTACAATGACAAATCCAACTTTTAGGAAAGCCTGGAAAATGATCTATACATAGTTCTCTCTTTTGCAGAAGGAGAGTTGGGGAGACCCTGGGCATGTATCTGTGTTACAATTTTAAAAGAGAAGGAAACACATACGCAAGAGAATGAAACTTTATTCCCTTTTCTTAAATTCTGAAGAATCCTTTAACTCAGTACTATTTCATTGGTTTAGTTGTTTATGAAACAAAACAGTAAAACATAGTGTTGAGGATAGAAAATGTCCTAGTATGTGCTACACATGAACTGAGCATAAATTTAAGTTAGCAACATAGTAGCAGATACAACGCAAAAACAAGGAAAAGGGTTGAATGTAAGGCTTGATTTTTTTTCAGCTGCTGTTTGAATTTTTCCTACTGTCTTTACCACTTCGAAAGTAGGTCCTTACAGAACTTCTGTGCAACACTTAAAACCTTATCTAGTACCTGTGTTTGAACATTGTACAGGGAAAACAGCTACATGTACAAATATTTAATGGAAGAGGAATCTTAAAATTCTCATAAAGAAGATTGCCAACTGCACAAAAATGAAGATTGAATATACCAGTCTCTATTCTCCAGTCCTCCTCAACTTCCATGATTTATAAGCCTTTGTAGAAGGATTTGGGACCCCTGAACAAAAAAGGTAAATGGACAATTATTGCAGTTGTATTTGGAAACAGTTTAGATGAGCCATCTGGCAAGTATGTTTTTTGCTGTTCTGGTCATACAGAGGGCAGGCACAAACAACATTTGTGGATAAATGTGAAAATTTGTAAGTTTAATCAAAAAAAAAAAAAGATTAATAGAGGAAATGCTACATGTCCTTGGAAACAGCCCTTGCACTTCTAACCCACCACATGAAATCAGCCTGAGAGAAAATGTGAGGTAGGTTTGTCACTACGAATAAAGTATGGCCTGAGCTGGCAACCCTTGTTAGATTCCTTCCTTTTCTTTCTTTCTTCTGTCCCTAGTAAACAGATATATAAATTACAAATTACAGTAGCCAAATTAAATGTCCAAACAGCATCTGGCATGAGTTTAATTCCACTCTCGTGACGTTCCATGTAAAATTGTATTGATGGCACCATACATTGGCTAAGCCCACACAGCTACTCCTTCTGCCAGTCCTTCCATGTCTCACAGAGAGCAACTTACACATCTTCCTTTATGCATTAAATTAATGTAGTGTTTGGAGGGTAAATGCTGTTTAAGGTAACAGTTGAACTCTATTAACAGCTTTGAAAGTGGGAGGGAAATAGCAGAAAAAGCCACATTTCCTTTGATGACATGCTCACTGCTCAAATGAAATGCAGGAAATGCAGCTCACAATGCTGTTCAGAGACAATCTGAATCATTTTGTGGGTATTTTGATGCAAGTGGAGATAAAGATTCAGAACAAATTCATTGTGTGGAGGAGGAACTGCACAACAGCAAACCTTTCTTCTCAGCTACCAAACCTTAAAGCCAAAGTTCCTTTGTGTGTATCTACACTATAACTCATCCAACAGCACATCTACTGTATGTTAGGTATATATGCAGGATATTTCAGTCAGTATTCTAAACTTCTCATGTAAAGCCTGTTTGTTTGCTACGTGTCTGTCCAGCAGTTCCAATCTATGAGGCAAATAAGTAAGTAAAAATATGTCTTTAATTTGCTGAAACAGGTATTACACAAAATAGAAGAACTTGTTTCTCAAGAACAGTAGCCAGCTGTTTTCTTATACAATATATTAAGGTTTGCATTCTCAAAGGGTTTTCTGACCTCGGGCCCAGAAAGCAAGTAAAGTGTTGTATCGTAAGTTAAAATGGAAGTATTTTTTCTGTTACTAAAAAAATAATGGAATGAAGTATTTTGTCTTGTGTCACTTCTCAGATTTGAACATAAAGGCACAAAAAAGTCTAATTATTATTAGCACACAGTAAAAAAAAAAACACTGTTTGTGGTGAACGTTTCACAGAAAGAAAATAATTTGGGAATGATGCAATTGAATATAATTTAGGTCGAGTAGATAAAGATGAAGAAGAAATAAGACAAATGCAGAAACTATTACATTCAACAATGCATCAAATGCCATCTTATTGCTGACTTGGTTACCCTTGACAACTATGGAAGTTGGTCTTCAGTGTCTCCAAGTGTTGAACTCCAAGAAGATAGAGAATAGGCAGTCAACGGAAGAAAGAAGAGATATTAATTGACAAAGTAGTTCTGCCAAAATATTACTTTGTTGCCTTTTAAGTTGGAAAAAAGGGATAAATTTCTCTCAATGGAAAGCACAGTGATGAACCTACACAGAAAAGAAACAGATCATTAAAAGTACACAACCAGATGCCATAAACTCTTACATCTTTGACTGCTGTCTCTCCTACAGCCTAATATAGAGCTGCTTCTGTCTCCTCACAGGCATGTGTGAGTTGAACTTCCAGGAGGTGTAAATCACAGAAATCAAATCTCTCACTTCTACCCATTGTTATATTAAAAAATATGGATATAGGCAGGTGCATCTCTTACTGCTTCTGTGTTTTATGTATGATGCACAGTTTTCAATGCATGTTTGGAGATCCTGGAGCCTGTCAGCTGAAATGCACCTTTAGGGAGACATGGGTGATAGGATGGTTGCTTTATAAATCCCAAATTCTCTTAGACACAAGCTGGACATTGTCACGCTCTGCTCTCCCAAAGGAGATATGCTTTGGGATATGCACAGGACCAGGCTAAGACATGTCTAAGAAATTTGCAGTAGTAATAACGTTATTGGTAGAAAGCAAGGTGCCTACATATTCCATTGGAATTTTGGATCATTCTCTTGGATTTAGGTGCTGAAATACTTTTTTGAACATATTCATAGAGCCTGATTGTCTCTGTTTGAGAACTAATCATATTTATCTTATTTATTATTTAGTCTTTTTTTGTGTCTATAAAGTTTAAAAAAAGTTCTCCGTTAAGTGTTCTTAGGAAACTACTAATTTCTACATATATGCTTTCTGGCCCCATATAATATCTATGAAATTTATCCAGTAACTGCTGCCCCAAGGTTCCTGAGAAGAGGAAACTCTGCTACATATTTCAGCAAATAAGTCATCTAGGGTGCAGGAAGAGAGTGCAATAATGTATACAGTGCTTTACTTCCTTTACACAATAGAAATTAATAATTTTTGTTAGTTATTGGCTGATTATTCATGTTGTATTTCTGGTGAGTTTGGATTCATTAACTAATATACAGATTCAATATGTGGTGTTAAATTAAATTGGAATATAAATGAAATAAGCAATCCAGAATAATATATATACCATATAAAGATGACTAGATAAGATTCTATCAAACAAATATATTTTGTTAGAGTTTTTAGTTTCTCTCACAAAATAATAAACACTAATATTTTCTTATTCACTTTTCTTTCTGGTAGGTGATAAAGGTATCATTCAAGAGAGGACTCTGTAGTGTCAGCCCTTTGCCATTTGCCCAGAAGTCTTTATTCAGATCAGAAATAAAATGGTTAAGTAAAAAGCAAAAAGGCTTGGAACTGTTAATGGAAGCAACTATAAAATTTGGAAGTACAAACTGTTTCCACATTAGTCCTATCTATCTCAGCCTTTTTTTTTTTTCTTTGTACACACAAGGTACACTTGCTGTTCTCCATTATAAATTAGCAAAACTTTTTTTTCCTAGCTGTATTTATTTTACTGGATAGTGGACAAACTATCAGTTGTACATTGTGTTTCTTATAAGATTTCTCAAATTTCAGCCTATAACTAAAGTAACATTAATCTATTTTTTTTTAAGAAGCAAATCACGATTTTAGGTTACACTGTCTCCGTATAAGCTGTCATTTCAGCTAGCATCACAAACAATGTATTTTTCCCACACTGCAATTGTTTTAGGCATGACTATTTTTGCATTGCATGCAGCTACTCTTACTTATTAGAAATAATATGTGCTGTACTTAGACATAAACCTATGCATATAATACTTCATTAGAAATATTTAATTTAGAATTAATTAAGTGATGGCTTGGTAAAAAGAAATGTCTGGATTTATTATTTATCAAGTAAAACCACCATAGAAATATATTATGCTTTTATGATTATTCCACATTTAGAATTGAATTATTAGTTTATTTCAAACTACCATTATTTCAAGATCATTTTGTGATTCCTGTTCTGTTACTACAGATTTTTTACGTAGAAGACTTAGCAAGATTTGTATCTAGCATAAGATTTTTTTGTTACTAGTAGGTTGAGTGATCAGCAGGCAGACATTGGACCGGGATCTCATTTCCTGTCTTCTGCAGGTGTCTATTGATATATAGGAAGCAATTTCTTCCTGGCAGTCAAATTATTTTACTTGGTTTGGATGGACAATGTTCTTGACTGGTTTCCTTGACACTGACATGAATCAATAAGGACACAATTCATTCCATGTTCATGAAGCTGAGGTGGTCATCACAGTGAACTGTTTATTATGCATTACCACTTAACACCTAAACGTGAGAGAGGAGAGCCAGTGTCTTGTAGTTTCAGATTCCAAGCTATGTAACAAACTTGGACCCCTGGTTCCAAGAACCTAAGGATCATAAATCTTGCATGCAAAATATCATGCTACTATTTTCAGGGTATAATACCTGTTTAAATTACACAAATTAAATCAACACGTAGACACTGTTGGAGGTATTGGTATAATAAATCTTAGGACCCTTTTGTTCATGTTTAATAAGTTACCTTTTCATTTAGGCTAAAGTTTCTTTACCATCAATTTAATTTATTGCTTAGTTTTCTCTCATTTTAATGTGCTACATATTAAACATCTTCTCCAGTATCTTACCTTTAAATCAATTTATTGCTTCCAAAGCAGTTATCTCATCGTACCTCAGTTTCTACAATATGTCTACATGAGACTCTAATAGCTAAATAATTTCCTTTTTTGTTCTTTAGTTTTATACTTATTGGGTTTACACATTGGAAACATTTTCTCTTGCTTCTTAGTATCTAGGGGCTTCTAATCAAGTACTCCTGAAACTGTTGTGTCCTTCAGTTTTCACTGCTTGACTTGGTTAGCTTACCTTGAAGACTTTCAATTCTCATTGGCTTTTCAACATATAAATTAAATGTTTCACCTCAAATTTGATTAAACATAGATGCTTTCAATACCTTTACTCATTATCTGTTAAGTATGTTCATTAATCAACATTTCCTATTTTAAATAAAAATGTATTATTCTGACACTTGTGATTATGGTCTCCTAGCAACTTTCTCAAACCTATCCTTTTCATTTCAATGGTCTAAGGCCAGAATGGAATGAAGTTAACCCTAATTCTGTATGTGGTTTAATCCTTTTCTCCATGTGGTATAACTTTAATTTGTTAAAGGAGCTGATATCTGTAATTTCATTGGACTAATGATAAAGTACAGTATTAAACTTCCATTCTACATGTCACTGTAACCTATATCACAGAAAGAAAAATCTTTTCCCACATATTCACTTGGAGCCTGCAGTTAGCAGGCTGATTGTTTTTCACACAGAAAACTCCAGCAAGGCATCTTAAAGGAAAAACTTAATTCAATAGGGTTTTTCAATACCTCAGTAAGAATCAACTTTTTTTTTCATTTTACATGCTGCTTTCCTCAATCCAAGTGGCTGCATGAGGTAAATTTTCTTGTCCCCAGTTGCAAAGTGCCTTCTCCTTTTTCTAGTTCTCCTTAAGCTTTTCTCCGAAATTACTTCCTCTTCTTTTTATTTCTGTCCATATGTCTATAGTTTTTTTTCTCCTGGAACATATTTTCGTGTCTTGTCACAGCTCATTCTTACAAAATTGTGTAAACTCTTCTCCTTAGGTGCCTGATCCTACAATCTCTGGCACCCTGGGGGACAGATGCACTGCTTTCAGACCAGGGAAGTCTGTAATTCTACAAAAGTAGATCTTAAAAATAATAGTTCATAAACCACCATATATCTTTATATATGTATAAACTTATATATGACGGAACCCATTCTTCCTTACTATCAGGGTGCAATTTCTCATTTTTCACCACACTTGAATGTAGGACTGAACAGATCTGCTTGTGCTAGTTGGCACTTACTCCATAGCTCCATCTTCATGGATACACAAGGAAAGGATGACTAATGACATCACCAGTGTTCATCCTTTCTATGTAAACCAAAACTGTGAAATTAAGTATCTGACCCTGTTCTTGAATTTAAATTTGCTCATCATCCATATTGTTTACAACACAATTTAATACAGACATGCAGGATAAACTCTGTAGATCTTTGAAGGAGTAAGAGCCTGCATATGCTCAGGGCTTTAGTATGGGCTCAAGCTTTTGTTTCTATCATTGGCACAGGGCAAATACAGGTAGCTTGAGTACGCTGTCCTCTAGGAGGTATGACAAACTCAGTTTTTCTTTGTTGACACACAGTCAACATCCTGGTCCTGTGTGGTTTGGAGCCAGAAATAAATTTGGAAAGAAAGAACCTAGGAGACAGTCATGCTTAAACCTTGTCTAGGCTTTGCCCCATTGTCAGGGCATCAGGCTCAGCCAGTCTGGATTTGTGAAAGGCAGGTCCTGCTTGACCTCGTCCTACCTGCTGATGCAGCCTCACCTCAAGTCCTGTGTGCAGTTTTGGGTGCTATGACATAAGAAAGACATTAAGCTGTTAGAGAGTGTCCAAAGGAGGGCAACAAAGACGGTGAAGGGCCTTGAGGAGCAGCTGAGGGTACTTGGTCTGTTCAGCCTGGAGAAGATGACACTGAAGGGAGAGTTAAGGGACAGGCACCAATCTCTTCTCTCTGGTGACAAGTGACAGCTGGCTGAACATGAGGCAGCCGTGTGCCTGGATGACGAAGAAGGCCAATGCCATCCTGGCTTGTAGCAGCAAGAGTGTGGCCAGGAGGACTAAGGCAGTGATCGTTCCCCTGTATTTGGAAATGGTGAAGCCACACCTCAAGTCCTGCGTTTGGTTTTGGGCCCTTCACTGCAAAAAAGACATTGAGGTGCTGGAGCATGTCCGGAGAAGGGTAACAGGGCTGGTGAGGGGTCTGGAGCACAACTCCTATGAGGAGCAGCTGAGAAAGCTGGGATAGTTTAGCCTAAGGAATAAGAAGCTTTTTGCTCTCTACAACTACCTGAAAGGAAGCTGTGGTGAGATTTGGGGGAGGGAAGTGGTTTCTTCTCCTGAACAACAATTGATAGGATAAGAGGAACTGGCCTCACGTTCCTCACACCCCCCTCACTGGCACCACGGGAGGTTTAGATTGCATATTAGGAAAAATTTCTTTAGGGAAAAGGTTGTCAAGCACTGGAATAGGCTGCCCAGGGAAGTGGTTGAGTCATTATCCTGGAGGTATACAAAAGACCTGTAGATGTGGTACTTGGGCACGTGGTTTGGTGGTGGACTTGACAGTATTAGGGCAAGGGTTGGATTTGATGTTCTTAGAGGTCTTTTACAAATTAAATGATTCTCTGATTCTGTGATTATAGATTGGATCTTGCTGGTTTTAGCTCATTGACTTACACGTTTGGAGAAATGTTCTCTCTATGCTGTTGAGAATAGTAGCAATGGAGAAAACAAAATGGAAAATAGAAGACTTAAAGCAGTATAGAACATTTACCTGCAGACTTAACCTGTCTATTTTGCTACTATCAGCTTCTTCTCTAAGGGCTAAATTCAACCCCATCTTGGAGATATCAATAAAATTAATTCCTCCTACTGGAAAAAAAATTCTTTCTGGTTCCTGCCGCTTGCCAGCTACTATTCTGGTTTCTCTGCTTCAAACTTTCTCCATACCTTTTCACTTTCATCTCAATATTTTCCTTTGTCTCCTTTCCCTCCTTCAGCTATCATAATTAAATTTTGTATCTACATAAGTTAATGCAGTGGAAATATAGTAGGGTGGATTCTATATGCTATACAGAACAGTATTAAACAAAATTGCATACACTTGCAAGAAGTAGTTTTTAGGTCTATCCTTTATTTCTGGCTCATTGTGGAAAAACAGAATTGAATTAACCAGTTAATTACTGGTTCTTATAAAAGTAAACTCTAATTTAGTTGGGTTTTTTTTTTTTAAGAAGAAAAAAGGCAAGTTTGTTAGATGATGAAAATTAGTGGCTGATTACTATGGGAAATTTCTATATTTTGAAGTATTAAACAAGAAGGAAAGAATGGAAGAAAGGAATGAAAAAAGCAAGAAAGAAGAAAGGAAGGAGAAGAGAAAGAATGAAGAAAAGGAGAGACAACTATGTAACCCAGTTATATTTTGTTTAACCTCAAAGGAAGACTTTTCTCTCCTGCAAGTTATTCACTTATGCACTTGCTATGAAATCAGCATTGTGAGTAAGTTGATAGCCTGTACAGGGAAGGAAAGAATGGCAAGCTGATTACTTTATGGTTATTTCACAAAACTGATGAGACAGCAAATGATATTCAATCCTATTAAAAAGACTAAGCACAGCCTTTTTTCCACCCTTAAAAAAAAATTCCTACATTCCTTCTGCTGGGATTGGATGATATGATTCTACAATTCAGGGAGTCTGCAGAACATCTGCAATGAAATTGGTTTTCTGTGGAAAACTGATGAATCACTTACTGCCAATGACTGGAAGGAAAAGTACTTGTTTATGCCCTTATGTAATGAATTTTTATGAGGTGAAGTTTGCTGTTTATAAAAAATATACTTTCAGTTGCTGCAGATGTAAAATAATAGAATTCAGAATTTAGACCACCACATTACTGAAAAGGCAGTCACTAACAGATTATCATCTGCTTACAAAATGCCAAAAAGGGGCTTTTATTTCTGTAATAGAATTAAAATTTCCATCTATTCTATAAGGTCTTACAAGAGAAAAAAAAACAAAACAATCATGGACAGTATTAACAGTAACCTTTTTTAACATATTTTAAAATAAATTGAATACTTTTACCAAAAATACTTGTTCTGCTGCAAAAGGTGGATCTAAAACATCACGCTCATGAGCAGTTCTTGAGAAAGCAAGGAGTGTCTCTCTGTAATCATGGAAAATCAATTACATGGTTTTTCTTGCATGTTCCCCAACAACCTCTTTAAAGCACAAGTTAAACTCTGATAGCTTAGGTGTAAGAACCGACCCTTTCATTGTGAAAAGCAACTTCTCACAATCATATGTATCTTAAGAGGGTTGTATGCCTGCAAATCAATTAGTGGAGCTAATTTTAAGAATTTAACAAAAAAACCCTTTTTTATTCTTACATTCAGCAAGAGTTGAGTTTGATTGCTACAATCTTTTTCATTTCTTTTAGAATCTTGAGACATTTCAGTATAATATTTCACAGCTTGAATGTTATTTCTTTTTTTGATCCTGACATGTATTACCAGGAATAGCTTGTAGGTGATTGGAAATGTGCAGATATCTATTCTTAATAACTAATGCATTTTGCATTTCTTCAGCAAAAGCTGTTTTGCCATGTATGTGAAAAACTTTCAAGTGCTATTTGCTTCATACTTCTAATCTCCATGTCCTGATATCAGTATTGGTTCTTCAAGTATGGCTAATGCACCAGTTTTTCTTAGATCAGTTTATATTTTTATGAAGAGGATTTTTTGCGGCACTAAGCAATGACGCAATGAGCAACCTGCACTTTTTTGTGCCTTGCCACTCTACTACCTTTGAAATTGTTGCATGGTGACTGCTGTTGCTGCTATCAATCACAGGGATTGTGAAAGGATGTAACAGAGAAGGCATGCTGCAGGTCCATCTATACCTTCTGCAATGCCAAAGTTTGCTTAAACCTGGAGACAACCAGCCAAACACAACTGAACTGTTACCTTATTTTCCCCAATGCACGTCAAAGACGCTGTGCCACGTGGCTAATTGCCCATCTCATGCTTGCATCTGCAGCATGCTCTGGCCATTCAAGCATTGCTTTTGGAGAAGAAATACGATGCACCACATGGGACCATTTTGTCCTGTGTATACAGAATGAACAGTAGTGAGAGCAGTTTTTGCATGCAACAGGCCCTCTGAAATCCTCATGTTGTTTAACCTGTAGCCACATTCCTCTAGAGCTCTGATCCCTGTGTCCAGCACCTGCCCCCAGTTTTGCCCTATCCTTAACCTTTTTAATATGGAATAAATCAGGGAAAGGTTGTTATTATTGGTAGTGTAGCAGTCATGAAGATGTTAGAGCCTTTATGAAAAGTACCCTGAAGCAATGGTCATTATTTGTTCTCTATCTTTGAACCATGTCACTTTATGAGGTAGAGCAATCCATGGGATTCACAATCTTTGGTAGCAGCCTGCATCAAAAGAGGCTGGAGTTAGGAGTTACCAATAAATACTGCACACACATCATAGAAACTTTTATTAATTACAGAGAGACTGTTTTGAGGCTGTGGTAGTCACCCGTTAAGCAGCTTACCTATTTAAGCACAAACAGACACAAAAGCATTTTAAGAAAAGCTCTATTAGCCCTGGGTCTGCAATATGCCCACTGCTTCTTATGCCTTGTCGTAAGCCATGCATCTCTACCCAGATAATTGGCTCTTACACAGTATGTTCATAGTTGCTGTTGTGGTTTAATGCATCTGAAATTAAGATGAAGATCACCATCGACAAACTGGATATCAATATCCAGAATACCAAATTCGTTGTCCCTTACTGCACCATGCACAACCATGACTAAAAACCTTGGACCTAAACTGGGTACAATACGAGAGAATTCATTCAGAGTAACCATGTAACAGGCAGTAAACCTCAATTAAAACAGGACAAGTTTCAAAACTCTTTGCAAGCCTTCAGAGGTAATACACATTCCCATGTAAGTCAGTACTGCCACGGATGCAATTTACTGTCTTTGCCTGCTGCAACAGGCACGCTCCTGAGAAGCACTGGAATAGGCTGCCCTGCCTCTAGGCAGTAAACCCTGATCCCTTCTGCACCCTGTCTTCAGGCCACAAAGGAGAACTACAGAGGGCAGAAGAGCAATCTTGTTAGGAAACCAGGTACTTGAAGACTTCTGAACCTATAAGCTGAGACTTTTTTTCCCATTAAGACAATGTATCTCCAAGGATTATCCTTGATACAGTTATTGCATCGGGGGTATCCTTGCCAATTGAACAATCTGGAGATGCTATCTTGGGTTATTTCCTTGGCACAGCATGTCCTGAAGGACTATTTAGGTAAGGGCTTTAAACAAGATGGCACACCAGCTATTGGCAAGTGACTAAAAGCTAGGGAACATAAGATGCTTTGGTCACGTTAATGAAAGTTGGCAGTTCCGCAGTCAAGAAGTTAGACAGAATATTGCAATGAATACAGAAAACAGAAGAGAGAAGAGCCAGCTTTTCCCTCTCTCCTGAGCTACTCCAACGTGCTACAATTAGTTTTCCATTACAGCTCTTCCAATATAGCCCAATACAGAGCATTTACCAGACTGACCTTTTTTCCCCCCTGAAACATGTCCCTGAAAGTAGACAGATTTGAGATGAAGGGTAGCACACTGGCCACCTTTATCATACTTTGCAACAGTCTGTCCTCTTAGGAGACCCAGGATCAGAGGCATGCAGGTAAGGATTTTGTACTTATTAAAAACTGCCTACAGGACATAGAACTACCTGCACCTGCTGTTGTGCAAGTCTGCCCACACCTCCTATCTGCATTTTGTATGCAGTCAACAGACAGTTTGAGAAGTCCAAAACCCCAGTTGTGCTCTTGAGAACAGAAAGATGACTAGTTGGCTTTAGCAGATGCTCTACAGGTATTCCTGAGCATGTCTGTGATTTATCTGGTTCCAGCCTGAGAGGGATTCTGCCCACAAATGTCTTTTCCTTGAATGGTATCTATTTGGTCACCTTGCCCGGCTTGTGCCAGCTCCTTGCTTTGGATGTGGACTCCCCTGGCATGGCAGAAACTTACAGACTGTGGTAACAATTTAGGTGGATGTTTTAATGTTGTCAGCATGCAAAACTCTCCTGGGAAGTTGAAGGCAGGCAACTGTAATCCATTAGACCTATTCTACTAAGAGTTCTTCCTGGGAATACGTAAGTGGTTGAAGCACCATTTTGAAACATTTTGTTGTTTTGGTTGTATGCACTGTGTTGCAGTAGCTCAGGCTACCATCCCGTTGTTATTAAAAGCAAATTACCACCAGTTTTATTATTTATTGTGGCAATAAGCATGACCCTATCCTTTGCCCAGTCATGCCACAATATTCTCTTCTCACTAGAAGCCAACACAGCTTCCTAGCAAACACACAGTGAAGTGTAACAGCTATGACTAATCTGCTCAAAAGAAGGAATGTGAAAAAGATAATTTGCTTAAACCTAAAACTGAAGAAAGTTCTAAAGGTAACTCTGAACTAGTTTCTCAGTTTGCATTTTAGTCTCATAAATGGCAAAGTACAAAGTCACCCACTGAGTGAGAAATAACCACCCTTCCAGAAAAACTCTCTTAAGAAAAAGGCAAACTTCAGAACCTCCTGTTAAAAAGTATCATTTATTTGTCAACTTGGTTTTCATAAGAATGACACATCCCAGATAACAATTGTATTAGTATTCTCAAATAAGGACATTATAATAGATTGTATTTAGGAAATACACATCTTTCATTTTTCTTCACATTGTCTCTTTACTAATGCTGAGATCATCCTTGTCCATCATATATCACAATTATGAAAAAATAAATATTTCCAGGTAAGGCAGAAACCAAATACTATCCCTCTCATTTCTTTTACAGAAACTCCCACTTTTAAGTCTTCTATAAAACTATTTATATAAGACCTCCCTTAAAACATAGAGAGTACATGGAATGGTGATGGTTTGTAGAAGTAAGAATCAGCATTCTCTAACTCCTTTCATCTGAATGCCTCCTGAATCACACCTTGTGGCAACTGGTAATTCTCATTCAAATGAAGATATGAAAAGTTTTCTAGTATGTTTATTAATGTAATTAGTCTGTTTAATTTATACCTTCATTTTTTGATTTTTGATAATGAAAATGTTCATGTAGCACACAAAGTCAACACAGCACAAAGAAAATTGGTAATACAAGGCTCTAACTCCTATCCAAGACTGAACAGACATTCTGGTCCTTTAGCTTCCTTAAATTCTAAGCATTTATCCTTTTCCCTGATGCACATATGACTATCCACAAGTACATTCTAATGGTAGCTCAATACTAACCCCCTTTTGTTTAAAGATTAACATTCCAAAATAAATTTTATTCCATCTACTGCATGAAGCATGACCAGATGTGGCAGTCCTTTGTTAAAGTACAGTTTTAACCCAAAAAATATAATGCTTATGAGGACAAATTATCAAGGTAATTAATATGTAAAACTAATTATCCTATGATTAGTCTACAAATTATCTGATTTTTTCCCTGTAATATCTTCAACTAAGACTTGTCTGCATCTTATAGATCACAAGACACAACAAAATAGAATTGAAGTATTAAAAAAGTATATATTTAATTTTAAAGTGCTGTCAGGAAAATGCTGAATATTGATTTTGAAGTACTAAAAAGCTAAGCTGGTAGCAAGTAGTTTCTCAATATTTAAGTTGGAACCCTGGTCTCATTAATCTCAGCTGTGACTACAACTGAGCAAAGGTTTTACCATATGGTAGATTTAAAACAAACAAACAAAAAAAAAAACTGTATCTGACATAAACAACCATTCTTCTTCCAAACCACCTACTTTGGTGAGATGCTTGGTACCTGCTTAGTTGCATGTATATTAAAAGAACTAAAGCCCACCTTAAGATCTAGGATCTTAGGGTAACAAAAACTGTTTATGCCACAAGACACAGACTTCACAAACTTTGTCAATGCTATGGGCTACAAACCCAACACAGCGATAAAGAGGTGCTACAGAAATAGGCCAATGCTTCGGTATAGTAAGTCAGCATAAATTAAGTACTAAAAGTTTAATTCCATAAAAAAAACTCCAACAGAAAAGTGCAATACAGCACAGCCAGCAGAAAACAGCTGTACAACACAGGTACTAAACTGCTGGAAACAGGTTTTGTATTGATAGTGTAACAGGGATGAAAAACAATACAAACTTTACCTGCATGAAGCTGCAAGAGACAAAACAAACCCCAGGAAATTCATACAGCTCACGTACATCAAACAGCAGGACAGAGGGAGGTGGAATGAAAAAGGAAGACAACATTCTTCAAATATTCAGGAAAATGAAACGTTTCTAAATAAGAAAGAAGCTAACTCCCATATAAGAAGCACATGATACCTATCAGAGGCCAATATAGAGAATTCATGCTCTTTTGACAAAATATTGCTCTGAGACTTCAGAATAAATGAAGAGTCCACAGCAAACAAAGGTCTGCTATGATTGTAAGCTACAAACACTGGATTTTGGATGCATACAAGTCTTAATTAATAAGGACAGTTAAAGACAGAAGTACCAAAAATGCTGATGATGTTTCTGGAGACATCAGATCACCCTGACGTCAGGGTTGCTAATACATTTCTTTGGGAAAAGCTATTAAGTGACGTGGAAGGACAATCCACACAAAATCCCTTCAGGATCAAGAAGTGACTTCAGGATGCTCTACAAATGACTTGTCAGTTTTGATACTCTAATAAAGATGGATTTGCACCTGCTGGTTCTAATTGCAACAGCAAATAACAGAAATATGGCAGGCTGCTAATATACACATTTGACAGCAAATCATATTGCAGCACAGTATCTGGAAGCACTTGCTCTGAAGTCTTTGTTGACTCACAGAACAGTAGCAGAATTAATGAAGTTTTGGGCTGCCCACCCGCTAACTATATTTAATTACATCAGATGAAAGCACTGTGTGTCACTCTAAAGATCAAAACCTAGAATTTAAGATCTTCAAACAAATAGGCTAGTGGGTTGTTTTAATCAGAATGTAGAATGAAGAATGTAATAAACCATTTCATAAAAGTAGATCAAAGATACTCAATCAGCTGTTACCCTGCTATTTTTGGGACTGACTATTGATGATTGCCAATCAAGAACAGAGCCACCATAAAGCTATTTATTCAATTTAACTGTTTATGTTTTTGACAATTTAAGATTCAAAAGAGGATGCAATGTATTTCTGCATTAATGAGACTCTTCTGGATAAGACCTCCTGCTAAAAAAGGACTGCAGTTAAAAAGAAAATAATCTTATAAAACCAAGTTGAAGAGGAAATGGATAAATTGTTGGAACAATTAAAACATTGCAAAGCCAACTAAGAAAGCGAACAGTAAAAGCAAAAAGCAGGAAATTATCTATTTTAATATGCTAACATGCACATAACTGTGTTTGACCTTTTTCTGTGTGGAAGTGAACTCTTGAGATTTGGCACCCACCTTGACTACACCAAAAAAAAAAGAGTGGCCATTCCTACACACAGCATCTTGTGCGTAAACAGTTTTCTTCAGTGTCTCTGGCTCAGAAGAATGTGGGTTACCCTGAACAGCTGCCACATTCCAAGGATGGTGGGTCTCATCCCTCAGCTTTTGAGGGAAGAGTTGGAAGGCAATATATATGTAATTGGAGATCAGAAATGTAGTTGTCTGAGAAAATTAGTTGTCATCTCATGAAGGTCTAGAAGGTGCACTGTTTTGCTTACACCTTCTTTCCACCCTTGAGTGTTTTTTAGTGTAACATCACAGTGGGAATTCAAATTTAAAATTATTCTTCAGGCATGAAAAGAACAACTTTCCCACTCAATCCATCTACTAGCTAAGTTGGTAACAGCACTGTGTCTGGATAAGTTAAAGATTGCTAAGTCAAAGTTTGCCAAGTGCCTTATTCAATTGGAATGTTCTAAAGTTGGCAAGTAAAAGTTATTGAACCTCCTGAGAACATTGTTGTTTCTACCATACACCACCCAGAGTAAATCCAACTACCTTCCCCTAACCTGCCAAGTGGTGTAGGCCAATACGGCACTGTTACCCAATAAAAACCTAAGACCATAAAATATATGTTGCAATAAATTACAGAGTCTCCAAAACTATCTTCAAGCGGTCTGCTTCCAATAATTCTTGAATTCTTCCATTAATCTCATCAATATATATCATGTCTGTATAAAACTTAATCAACCTAATATCAGACATGCAATTCTGTCATTTCAATTTTATACTTCAATGGCTGAAGATCGTGTACCTCTGAGCCACATTTGGGACACGTAAAATACATATCAAATATAAAATTACTTTTAATACAGTAGTAACAAAAAACATGTGGACAGCCTATGGTATGTGGCATGGTAGGCCATTCCCCACACAGTGAACATTCCCTGCAGTGAGCCGCTAATGTGTTTTCACTACTGGAAAGACCTGCGATAGGTGAGCAACAAGAAGAAATTTTAAGTTTCAGTTTCTGTACATTAATGAGTGGTAGCAGATATATCAAAAATTCAGCAAAGCCATGCCATAAGAGCTCCCTGTTCATGTATTCAAATCCTACCTGACGAACACTTTGCGGTTTGCAAAAAACTGACCTAATTCCTAGAATGCGTTCCGTAAGTGTTGCAAACGTTCCCTTCCGAAGAAAAATCAGAAAATTTAGAAGTCCACAAAGCTTAAGAAATCCAGATCCAAAACCAATATAGCTCTTAATTTTGCAGAAAGATTGCTGTTGACGATTGCTAAATAAATCATAACATCTTTCTTCCAACCATCTTCCACCAACAGTGAAAATAAGATACCATAACTTCTGGTGTTTGCTCAGAGGTTGGTATTTCTCTGTCTGAGATAAGTTATTCTTGTACTGAATATTGAGAATAGCCTGTCCCACAGTTGCATTCTTGGAATAGATAGTGAATTTCCATAATATAAGACATAAAAATGCTTTTACTTCTGGTTCAAAATGAGCCAACACCCCTGGTTTAAATCCATGAAAACAGTTGGTAAACTGGGACCACACTAGCTGTTCCAGGGCTTTGTTTAGTTCAAGAGCATCAAGTTGACTTATTCTGAGCACAGGATTCACACTCTTTTCGTTTCCAATGCTGGAGGCCATTTCTTCACAAAAAAACTTTCTAGAAATAAAACACAAATAGATTTTAGTATAATGGAACATTTCCTATTTCTATTTTTATTAAAGATAACAAAGTTGTAATATACCAGCAGTAAACAAGAAATAAAGTTCTCAGAATGCTCTATAAATACGTTAGTAATATGCCACAATTCTGCTGAGGAAGCTTCACATTAATATAAAATTAGTATGCATTTAAATTAGTTTAAAATCTCATTCTCAAAAAAAATTATAGTTGACTATTTCTCACAAACAGTTAACATTTGGTTATAAACACGTGTTCAACATCATCCAGATATTTAGAAAAATCCACAGATAAATATACATATACATATTAATATATGTATATATACATTTTTAAAAAATATTGCAAGGCATAACTGTAATATTCAATTGAACCTTAAAATAGATCAGAAATAAGAACTGTAAGACAATATGGTGTTCTATGGAGAAATAGGGAAAATGAACATACTAACCAAAACTCTGGAAAAGAACAGTGGGACAGACAAAGTGTTGCCATATGAACACTTCAATAGCTTCAGCTGAAATCAAAACCTTAGAAATACTGACAAATTTAGGAACTACATAAAGATATGGATGAAAATTAAGGTGGGAATGAATAAAACTTTCTCAAGGCAGTGAGTTGTTTAGAGAAAAATCATATGAGATTAAAGAAATGTTCAGCATTCAGACATAAATTATCATACAGTACTTCACTGAAGTCTGCATATATTTTCTAGAGTGTTTTTGACAGGATTGTGGGATCATGCTACTTGTATAACAATTCCAGGCAAGATGATTAATGTATACTAGCAAATTCAAGAAATGTATACTCCTCTCACTCAAGCATTATAGAGAAAAATAAAAATATTTTTTTAAGTGGCTTATTTTAAATGTTGTTGCATCTGGAATTCTGTGACTGAGAAAATAAATGCAACAAATTGCAACAGCAAAATACGGGTAACACCTCAATGCAAAATTGTGGGGTAACCAATTTTTGCTTCCTTTTGTCAATACAAAAACCCCCAAAGTGATTCAGAAGTGATTTCAGATAGTATGCAACGTATTTCACTTTCTAAACCAGATGCTTTGCATAACAGACCTGCAAGGAGTCCACAGCCTTGTGCAGAAAGAATAGGAGGTGGTGCCTCAAATTCTTATTTATAAGAGAAAAATCTTATAACACATACAAGATTACTGTGAGTAAAAGATGCTGTAGAGGGTCTTGGTAGGAACGGTTGCTAACGATGCCGAGAATACTAAAAATAAAATCCTCCAAATGAACAACCATGTTTGCTGAAACAGAACACCCCAGAAGTTTTAAAACACAGTATAAAACATCATCTGTAGCCTTCCTACTGTTTTCCATACTTACAATTGGCTATCACTGCAAGTAAATATGATTTTGTCCTTAGTGCAGGGTGTATAACAGTAGTTTCCAATTAACTAAGACCGCTGCATGGGTAGAGCATACAATAGCACCACTCAGTTTTTTTAAACTCCTCCTTCCTCATTAGCAGGCAAAACATGGCTGAAGGTACTATAAGGCCCCCTCCTCTGGGCAAAGAGCTATGGGGTTCATTGCATCAACCCACACTGGCTGGAAATACCAGAATACAAAGGGTGTGTATCCAAGCCTGTCCCACTCACACTTAGTCTCTTCTGTAGCAGGAACCAAAGCACACAAAACATTTTCCAGTATGATCCAAATAAATTCCCTCCTCTAATTTATGATCAAAGGGTCAATTCAACCCCTACTGGATTTTGCTGCATTGCTTCAAAAACTCCAGCACCAATGATTACCCATCCTCCTACCCCTCATCTTTTCACCCCACTACCATTTTAGGAACCACAGCCTTTGATAACCATCTGCTCTGAAACCTGTCACTGGTTATTCACTCATAACCCCTAAAAGTCTAATGTCTTCTTCACTTTCTCTTCTACTCAATTCAATTTGCTCTACTCGTTTCAGTGTTCTATACAACTCCCAACACACAAAACCTCCTTTAAAAATGCTAGTTACTCAAAAGGGACATCTTATCAAACAACTTCCTTGATCCATCTACTAAGACTATTTTCCAACATCAGTTCAACCACCTCTTTCAACTGTTTTCCATTACTGCAGGTCCTATGAGCAATTTCTATTGTAGGATTCTCATTAATAAGGTAGACTAAATCTGTACAGATTTTTTTCCCCCATTATAACCATATTATCTAAAGAAACCTGAGCAAGTGGAGAATGCATCATCAGGAATTTTCTGAAGACAAAGGAAAATGTGTCAAATCCACAGGACTATGATGGATCATGAAATACACGTAGGCTGGGAGCCTGTATGACTGCTTTGAAAAAGAGGATGTGGGGATTCCGACAGACAGCAAGCCGAACACAAGCCACCAGTGCATCCTTGCAGCACATTAGCGTGTGTATAGTCAGCAGACTGAAATATGTGCATATTACCCTCCACTTGGCATTGGTGAGTCTACACCTGGGATGCTAAGTCCAGTTTTGCCTCTTCTATGAATAGCACAGAAGAAATGTCAACAAAATGACAAGAGTCCTTGAACTAATATCATCAGGGAATCCCAGGTCCTGATATATGAGAAGATCTTGAAGGAACTCAGATTGTTCAGCCTTAAGGATAAGGAAGTTAAGAAGTGGTCTATGAGTAATCTACTACTACCTAAACGTTGCAGAGAAGATTAAGTTTTCTGTGAGATGTAATGAAAGAAAGAGAGGCAACTGTGTGTTAAGTCACTACAAGAGAAATTCCAACTGGACCCAAGGAAGCTGGAACATTTTGTCTACAGGGACTGAAATCTCCATCCCTGAAAATTCTTGAAGCTTGACCAAATGATGCCTGAACCTGCCTTCTTTAGCAATTAATTTATTCCCAAATTTCACAGGAGGGTAGACTAAATGTTGTAAAGATCTTCTCTGGTACTTGAAGCTTGACCTTCCATTGCCTCACTGCAGAATCTAATTGATTTGTGATAATACATATTTTTTTTCATGTCCATGATCCTATACAGAACTGTATTTGAAGGAAGTAACTTCAGTGAATCTCAGAGTGCACTGGAACTTTGTAAACAGAAAATGGGAACCACTTTTGAGACAACACGCCCAAGCAGCACAACCACTGTTTGTTAACCTTTGAAATTTTGCACAATCCAACAAGTCTTCTTTTTAAAAAAAAATCAGAATCAACACCATACATACTGTTTAATGGTGTCATGTTTAATGTCTCTTCTTGAATTACCAGCTATCAAATCGATTCAACTTTTAGTCACGTTTATACAGACTATATGGAATAGGAAGAATACCAAACAACAATAAGGATTCTATCCTTTAAATTATGCTTGTAACATTGCTACATTAAAAAAAAAAAAAAAAAAAAAAAAAAAAAAAAAAAAAAAAAAAGCAGCTTTCAAGCAATAAATCTGGGCATTGCTCTGAAATTCTTTCCTGCTAAGAACACTTCCATAGGCCATGGCTGTTAACTGGACTCTGCAAGTTACCTAAAGATTATATTCATATAATTTTGATTTTAATGTGCAAGCACATTTCAGTGTGCTTAGTTCTTCTATCCACTACGCTTTCTTCTGAACTGATTTAAGGTTTTATTGCACGTATAGGGAAGATACTTACTCCCCACAGGCAAATATTAAAAGGGACAGTTTTAAATCTGCATTGTCCTATGAAAATGACTGCAAATGTTCTAATGATTCGAATAAGAGCAACTGTTTCTTTGAGAGAAGAGCCCTAAATTTTAATCTCAATTTTGCTATCATAGGAAATTTCCCCTTCAAAATTACTTCTATATGAAGTCCTTTCAGAAATTTGTTTTTCACAGGCAGTAGTACTACAGTAGAAATAAGGGAGAACTGTAGTAGCTTAAAGCTAGATAAAAACACACTCTATAAGTGTTAAGACATTTACCTTGTACTTTTTTAAATGTTATTTTTGCATTCTGTATTTTGCTGAGCTACACAGAATATAGAGAACGTTTGTTTTCCTCCATGTTTCTTCCCTGCATTCTATTTGTCAGTAAATCCTTACTGTTTTAACTCTCTTAAGTTGCTTAAAACATATCAGAATCACAGACCCAGTAATGAAAGGGACAGGTATCAATGTTCAGATACATAATAAACTCAATGTGTGATGAACCTTTAAGATAAATACTCTTTAAAACAAAGGAGTAAACACTACTACTTGTAAGGTTCTCTCTTTATTTTATACTGTCAAAGATATTGCATAGAAAAAAAATTAATTGCCTGCCAGAAAAAAAAAAAACAAACAAAAAAACCCTAAAATGTTCCTTTCTTAAACAACCTATATTTTGTCTGTTTTGTTCTTTTTAACCAAACAAACAAACAATCCCACTTGTACAGTAGAAAAAAGAAATTATTGTATATCACTAGGGGAAAAGGAATTTCTTCTGGTATATATTAGTGCTGTTATTGAGCATTGTAAAAATTATGAATGAATATATTTTATTTGGAAACATGTTATTGACAGAAATCTATCAATAGTAATGTGAGTATTGTCAACAGCCTGTCAATATTAATGTAATTATAATTAAGGGGATAACATGGATTTTAGCTATAATACCAAGTAACATCTCCTGCATTGCTGCTATCAATATAAACATTATTATTGACCTGTTCTGGGACTATCAGTAGGAGATGTATTACCATCAGGCATATTTGTCAATGCATTCTGCCCACAAAAATTCTACATTTAAATTTACAGGTCGGTAAACTTTACCTGCAGAAATATACAAATCCAAGTAACCTCTTGGGTGCCATTTTTTCCACAGGGCTTTTCTATTGTGGATGAGTAATCAAGGGGTTTCTATCTCAGAGCTACTGCAATCACATTCCCTGATTTTCTAGCATAATCATTAGATGACAAGCAGACATATATGCAGAAGCCTCAAAATAATTTTAAGTATGATTTGTCAAATCACTTTTTGAGAAGCCAAATAAAAATATATTTATTAAATTAAGAAAAAAAATTTCTTCCTTACTGCTTCAACTTAAAATTACATTTAGGATGCATAAGTAGCACATCCACTAACTTCTCTGAGTTTGTGATTTAATTCTTTTATACAATCTCTTCTGTGTAGCCAAAACATGTAGTCTGAACACTACTTACAGAGAGACAGAATGGACTACAAGAGACCACCAAATCCTAATGCAGCACGAACACAGGCTCAAGAATATATTGGCAGGTGTTAACTACCAAGAAAGCTAATTCCACAGTTTTTCTACGTAGTGTGTCCCAGTCTTTTATGACCCTAATAAAGACTCTTTTTCTCATATTCGGTATGAAGCATCTTTAGTACAAATCAGGATGGTTTTCATTCCATAGCTGAAAACAGGAACAATGAAAAAGAATTTCCATTTTGCTGCATCTTCTCAAGGGCAAAAAGCAGCAAGGCATGTGAGAGGACCAACTACCCACAGAAGATTTGCCAAACTAGGCAGTATCTTCTTTCCTACAACATGCCTGGTATGATCCTCATGAAAAACCAAACCAAACCAAACACCCAAACAAAATCCACAACAAACCAACAACTTTACTTTATTTCCAGCAGCAATTTACCTTAAGATCGATTATATCGTCGTGTCTTTTTGTCTCATTTTTCTATTTGAATAATTATTTCCTGTTTTGGATTAATGTATTTTGAGTTTTTCATGTTAAATGCAGTGTTTCATACTTGCCTGCATTGCTTTTCATCTTGTTGATTCTAGACTTTCCAGACTCATCAAGAATATTCCGGATTCAGATCTTATGTTTAAAACAAAGGAAAAAAGAAAACCCCAATCTTTCAACCTCTCTCCAGCTTGTATCATCAGTAACTTTTCTAAGTATGTGTTCTCTTCCATCATCTGACTCACTAATGCCTTTTCATCTTGACAGGATACTATATATAATTACTCTGTAAAGGCAATCTTTCAACATGATGCTGATAACATCAACATCTAATGGAGACAATATTGATACTATGTTTCCATAGTTTGCTCATGTAGGGAAAAAGACTTTATTCAAATCAAGCTGTATTGTACCTAAAGTTTTCCTCTTATTAAACTGGTTATTCTTATTTAGAAGAGAAAAATATTGAGGTTTCTTACAAACAGGTCTCACCAAACCATACTGGCTGTTTTACAATCTCTCTTCTACACATTGTTAGATACAAATTAATTGCTAAACTATTTACTCCTGAACCTTTATTTGGAATCAAAACTGACAGCTTCAATAATTCTCTTAACAGAAGAATAAAGAGGCACAAAACCAGATACACACAAACCCATTTTGCTGGCTATTTCCACCCTCTGGGATATTAAATAAATAAATACAATCAGTAGTGCCTAATTCCTCAATCATTCTAGGATGAATTTTATTAGGATTTGCCACTTGAGCACATCTATATTAAGACTCCTTAGGCTATTCTTTCTGTGCTTTGGTTCCACTCTTATTTCCTGTCTAAGATTAATTTTATGAAAGTAGCAGGTCGCAATATATCTCTTTTACAAAGTATGAAGGAAAGAATCAGTCTCTGAAAGTCTGTTACTTGTTCTCCTTTCTTATTTAATAACAGATCTAGATAATGGACTTATCCCTTTGTGCCTCCTCTTACTCAGATTTTTGGACCCTTACATTGATTCTTTTCTTGTGCTTTGTAAATTGAAATTTATTTTGTTCTTCAGAGTCATTGATTTTATTCTTACATTCCTATGCTATTCCTTTATATTCATCGCTAATTATGTTGTATTATTTCTGCCTGGACAACTCTTTTAATTTCCAGGCCATGGAAGAATTCCACATATATAGTCAATCTTTTAACATTTACTATTACTATTTTAGTTTATTGTTATAAACTATCTCAACACAAAGAAACAAACAAGATAGACATTAAACGTAACAATTTTTCAGCCTTTTCAACAGACGAGATTCTGCTAAGTCCCAGCATTCAGATCAGTGGTTGAAGCATGGGGAAGCAGTAGAGTGTAGAGTGGGCATGCTAGAAATCATCTCCTCTCTGGAGATAACACTAACACACAGCTCCTTTTTCCTTTAGGAGCTACAATACATTTGGTATTGTGCATCCAGCGTTGCCAAACTGGGTGTATGTTAGAGCAGAAGAGCAAGCCATACCCTTGGTCTACCATCCCTCCTTTGATGTTCATAAAGTTAGGGTATCAACAGATAGCAATGAAAACTACCTTTCCACCCATCACAAGAATGCTGAGATGTTTTTTAATGTGGGGTGTTTTTCTTTTTTCTTTGTGAAAATGTATGCCATTTAACTGTTCTTTCTGGGTACTCTCAATAGCAGAGGATATTTTAGATGTCAATTTAAAATCAATAAATGATAAAGATGAGAAATCAAACTATATGTATTCAGTTAATTTTAAAACCTTCCTTTACACCAGTTCTCATAACACAGAACATGGACCCCAGCTGCTCAAAGCCTCATGTCTTGCCACTAATTCTCATCTTTTTCTTGCTTATCAAGTGCAAAGAGAAACATCCTCAGATCAAAGTCTAATTGGGAGCCCCAACTGTGTTGTCTCTTAATCACTGTAAAATTAACTTATCACTATATCATTACCTCAAATAACTTTAAAAAAGATTGATTTTGTATTACCGTCTGGATTTCTATATACTTCAGACAAATACCTATCATTTTCTAAAGAACATAAATTGATTCTTTAACTATTTGGAATAACTACTAACACTAATTGAAAAGTCAGTAACACACTGCAGTCACAGAAACTATTATTAATTTCTTATATTCTTGGGAGAAAGGACTATTTCTCAAAATAGACAAATTCAAGGAAAACACTGAATGACTGTGTAACAAACCAATCCCATAGATAAAATTAAGAATTTTATTATGGAGATTAAGTGAGCAACTGGCAAATAACCCCAGAATCCTAAATGCTACACTTACACTTTAAGGTCCAAAGACCACACACAAGACTAAGACACATTCAAATCACAGGTTGCTTTTCCAAATTTAACTCAGTAAACTTAGATTCCATAAAACAAGATACAAGAGATAAGCCACTGCTGAATGCCTAGAGACAGCAAGGAAACATAACGATAGCTCATTGATTTATCTTCCATAAACTACCTGCCAGAATCAAAATATTAGGGCTTCAAGTTACAAAATCAAAACGAGCGCAGAAGAGCCAGAATTGATACAACAGTAATGAAGAGCAGTAGGAAAGCGCTGCACTGGTAGAAGCTGTAAATCAGTCATTTCTGTCAGCATTTGACGGGAACGGAAAATCCCACATCAGTGTAACACATCCCCTCAATGAATGCTAGCAACCAAGACTATTTACTGGCCACTGCTAAAGATACTCTGAATGCTAAAAGCTTCTACTGACTTCAGACAAACATGTCATCAGTCAGCACTCTCAAAAGAAAGATTATTAGATACAAACAACCAGATCTGATAATTATCTCATAATTAATATTTAAAATACTACCTTTTAAAATTTGTGATGCTAAATTCAAGGCTATAAAACCTCAAATTACATATGTATTCCTTGTAGCATAGAAGCCAGAGACAGCATCATCCTACCAACTTTTTTGATATGGCCCTAATTTTCATTTATTGGAATAAACAGGAAGATAAGCATGTAACAATCTAATGTTCAATCACTATTATTCTTAATCCTATATCCTTTTTCTCTTCCTCCCCCATCTTATTTCCTCTTTTGTCATCCTGCTCCTTAGTACATCAAATTACAAATTCATCTCTAAGGGGACGTGTCAGTTCCACTTATAAATTCTCATTCTCTGTTACACTAAATGAAATCTAGTTATTGTTCCTTTAAAAGAAATCAGTGATAAAAACCCATAAGTGTAAAACACAAAGCTGCATTGTAACTTGAAGACTTCCAAAAAACATGGTTAAAAATCCCTTGATCAAGATGCTGAGCAAAATATGTGCCTAACACACAATATATTCTTTTTTCTTTGGAACCAGGTAATGGGAATTATTTGGAGAAGTGCCACACCTTTACTGTTGATGAATTAAAATGGTGAAGAGAGATTTGGTTGAAGTAGTTGAACAGGGTGGCAACTGTGATGGTTAGCTGGGAAGAAACAGCCCCTTGCAAGGAAGGGGCAACATCTCTGACTAAACCAGTATCAGGAGGTGTAAAAGCTAAGCAA
This sequence comes from Dicrurus megarhynchus, assembly GCA_013399195.1. Classification (NCBI taxonomy): domain Eukaryota; kingdom Metazoa; phylum Chordata; class Aves; order Passeriformes; family Dicruridae; genus Dicrurus; species Dicrurus megarhynchus. The sequence goes on along the minus strand of VXAD01002617.1, from coordinate 19,173 downwards.
AGTTAAAATTTGTGCTACAAATACAGGTCTCAACTGCTGATGTGATCAAGAGATGACCGGGAGACTCTTGTATTTGAATCTTGTATTTTGGGTGCGATAAGGATATGAGGTTCCGGTAAAAGGGTGGCTAAGTAATATTGCAATGCACAGTGTAGCAGTGAAAAGAATGCAAGGTTTGGTAAATGTGCCATTCTTTGTGTAAAGCAGGTGAAATATCACATGGTGGCATAGCTATGCAGCTCCGTTTCAGAATGGTCCAATGACAGAACATGAATGCTGTGAGCACAGTGTGGGCAGTTAAAGCCATATCTCTTCCTTTGCTGGTTACTGTTGCTTTTCTGAAAACTTGATCTTACACCTCATGATATATGTAACATCTGCATTTCATTGTTGTAAGGGCACTGTATCTCACATCACCTTGTCAAGCACAGCGTCAATCCCAACTTTATGCATCTTTTCCATGCCTCTACTTACCTTTCTTCCATTCAAAACTACCTAAAAAACAAAAAGTCATCTAACTTAAATTCTCATTTCACAGCCCTGTGTCTCTGTTCTGCTCCTGTCTGATCCATATGAATGGATCACCAGATAAGTATGGAGATGCCAGGATGAAGATTGAGAAGATACATACAAGGGATTCAGAAGCAACACCTGCTTTATATATACAGATACAATTTACCACAGATGACAGAACCCTGCAATTTTGCATTAAACACCTTATGCTTATCATTTGTGAAACAGTCACTGCCCAGATTTTATTCCAACTTTCTTCCTTTTTACATACATATGCATACCAACTGCACAGTCATGAATATTCAGTGATATGCAAGTGTAGCATTGCTGATCCAAGCACTGCACTGCAGGAACATAAGGTCCTTTAACCTTTTATTAGAAATACTTATTAGATGAGAATGGTAAAATCTGTCCTAAATGCATAACTAAGTCATAATTAACCCCTGTTCACATCTGTACCAAAAGGAGGACTCTATGTAAAAACAATGTTGTTACAGACTGTATATATTTATGGTTTCCTACAGTCAATAAAGCCCTGCATCAATAAAAACACAAGCCTGTTCACTCTACGTTTCAAGTCTTGGCATTGTATTATATGGCATAACTTATGAATGATTGGATCTAATTGTAATCAAGAACTCTCAACTGGTTTAAGGATAAAGAACAGTACTTTACTTGACATATAGGTCATATTTTTCAGGCTTGTGTTCTATAAAAACCGAAGGTAGTGTAATTTTTGACAGCTACAGTTGCTGTCTCCTATTTTCCTTCCACTGTGTACTCTGTCCTTATCTTACAGATTAGCACCAGAATTCATTTGAACTTCTGTTGAACTGTTTTTGCATGTTAAACTGGCAAAAGCCCAACCTATCTAAACTTATTTTTCTGCAGATTTAGTACAAAAATGGGATACCACAGAATCAGATAAAATACATGCAGTACCACTAAAAAGAACAACAGGGTCAGAAAAAACAGGTAATCATGAAACCAGCTGCCTTTGAATCTCAGCATCATACTCTTAAATCCACCACCACCAGTCAACAGCAAGACAGAAACTCAAGCCTTTTGTTTGACTTGAAGAACTGTTCTTTTTGTCTTCAAGCTCAATGTGCTGAATGTGCAAGCAAAACGCTGCAACACTGCAAATACAAATAATGAAACTTTCAGCTGTCTTTAAAAAATGAAAAGAAAAAGAAAAGAATTATTTGTACAAGTCCACTGTAGGATCCACTCAGACTTGCAAGTGAGAGGCTACTCTGTTTAAATAAGTAACAGTATGCGATTCCTCCCTACTTTTAGCTTTTTTCGTATGACTGTACTTTGAAATGTTTGGCATAACTCAATGACTAATAAGGGTGCTGGGAAAATTAGATGTGCTCAGTGTCCCCAGTCCTTGATTTTATTACTTGGTAATTATGGTAACTTTAAGCACACAAGGGAAGAGTCATATACTTCCACCACACTTCTCCTCAATCCTATAATTTCATTAGCATTTTAGAATCCACTGAATGGTTCCATACATGTATTACAAGTAACAGTTTAGAAGAGGGATCATAATTTCCTTGCTAGGTAGCCTGAGTTGTATGGTGCTACAGCTTCTGAAATCCCCCTGCAATTCCAGTGTGGATTTCCCTTCATGATTTAGTTATGCCCCACAGTGTCATGGCATTGTATTAATTTCCTTTTCAGGAAAAGTTTTTCCTCCTTACCAAACCCCTCCTGTGATATCTTTTGTCTGCTTCTCTGCCTACAGAATTAATATTACTTTTGAATACTATTATTTTAATGTATTTTTTCAAGTTTTTTTAGAATTTAAATTTTGATTAACTCCTTTCTATTTTAACTCCACTCACAATATCAGCAAAAACCAAGAGTGGAGATAACGGGTGTCAGAAACAGGATTTTTAGGGACATTGTTCCCAGGCAGCTACTGATACAAACATAATGAATATTAGCAGCATTCAATTCAGCTTCCTCCTAAAGGCCAAAAACCTCCTCAAGTCCTCCCCTGCAAGAAAAGGAGGAAATGCCCAGACCCAGTCAGAATCAACCCTGAATCCAGAGTTGCACCACTGCTGTAATTCCTTTTCTTCCTATACTGTGTATATCCTATTTTTCCTCTAACTCAAGGTTCTTTATTTCCCTTTATTTTCACCCTTACTCTGAAAAATCTAGATTTAGTTTCGAAACTTTTGAAAAGAGTTGGAAGTAAACTCAAACTTCCAAAGTTCTTGTATGTTTGGTTCTTGAAACCAAAAAATCCCTACCCCCATCTCTGAGACAGGCATGTTACAAACAGACAGCATCCCTTCCTGAAGATTTTTGTAAAGTTTAGATGTGAACTGATGATGCTTGTAGTTGTAAGCCAGCTGTATGGGTGCAGGAACAATTTAGCTCTTGAAGAAGCTACAGAACGGAGCGCCTGCTACCTTCTCTGTGAATGTACAGCACAATCTGACTAATGAGCCTGCATCTTTTTATTACAACACATTGGCCATTTTTAATATATTTTTATTTGCTGCTTTTAACTTTACAGGGAGTGCTGTACAGCAGCCGATGTTGAGAGCATGCTTGTTAGTTAAAAGGAGAGGAACAGAAAGGGTGTGACTCTCTTCAGTGGTCTATGTGAAAAAGTATGTATGCTAATAGGTGTCAAAAGGAAAAAAGCCCAACCCTACCTCTAAAAAAAAAAAAAACCAGACCAAGAAAACCCAGTAAAAACCTCAAAACAGCATAAGCAGCCTGCTTGAAAACACCATACTGAAGAAAACTTCTGCAGCCCAAGAGAGGTAACAAGTTGTAGGGGTTGCCCTCATTAACTGCAGCAGCAATACAGTGAGTGAGTCCATTTCCATTTTAAGTCATAAACAACATACTATCATTTGGGTTGAAAATTTAAATTCGCTTTTTGGATGCTCTGAAACATTGCATGAATTCAGATGCTTTTCCTAAATAGTTAACATTTGGGAACCAGACCTTGCTACGGAGAAATTTAGATTAGGGTATTCCAGTGAAAGACTGATTTTAATTGACAAAATTATCATCATCTAACTGCACACACTGCATCATCCAGATCATTAATGGAGATGTTAAACAGGGCTGAACACAGCATTGACCCCTGGGGTACAACAGTAGTTACCAGCTTCCAACTAGACTTCACACCACTGATTGCCATTCCCTGTGGTCCATCTGTTCTGCACATTTTATGCTGATCTCACTATTTGCTCACCCAGCCCATACCTCAAGGCAGCTTCTCCATGAGGATGTCACAGGAGACACTGCTGAAAGCCTTACTGATACAAGTATCTACTGCCCTCCCTCCCCTTGTCTACCAAGCTAAGAATGGCTTCCCCTTGGTAAATATGCTGACTACTCCTGATCACTTTCTTTAACGTGTCTCAGAAGGGTTTCCAGGATCAGCTGCTCCAACACCTTCTGGGAGATCAAGGTAAAGCTGATCAGGCTGGAGTTCCTGAGTACTTCTTCCTGCCCTTTTGAAAACAGAAGAAACATTGACATTCCACCAGTCTACAGGCACTTCTCCCAGTTCCTCAATCTCCCAGTCCTACTATTTGTCAGACTGTCCTCATGATGATATCAACAACTCCCTCAGCACTCATCGGGGCATCCCAAGAGCTTTATCTACGTCCTATTTACTTAAGTATTCTCTGACCTAAACCTCTTCCACCAAGTGTACATCTTCCCTGCTCCAGACTTTTCCCTGTGTTCCTGAAGGTCTTTGCTAGCAGAGATGGAAGCAAAGGCAGCCTGCAGAACCTCAGCTTTTTCCACATTCCTTGTTCATTCAGCCACGAGACTACATTTTCCCTTGTACTCCTCCTGCTACTGGTGTATTTACAGAAGCAATTCTTGTTGCCTTTGACAGCCCTCACCAGATTCAACTCCAGGCAGAGTCTGACTTTCCTAATCACATCCATGCATCCTCAGACACTGTCTCTATACTGCTCCCAGGTTACCTGTTCCTGCTTCTGCACACTTACTTTTAATGTCTGAGTTTCGTGATGAGCTAGTTCCTTGTTCATCAATGCACGGCTGCTGGCAGTTTAGCCTGACTTCATAACTGTTGGGATGGACTGCTCTCGAGCTCCGAGGAGGTGATCCTTCAGTATCAACCAGCTTTGCTGCATCCCTCCAGGGCCTGACCCTGGGGAATTCTTCCAAGTAGATCCCTGAAGAGGCTGGAGCTTGCTTTCCTGAAATCCAGGGCAATGATCTTACTTTCCTATTCTTAAACCAGGCTCTCAGATAAAGCCGGCACTAATATCACTCACTGACTGAATAAGAAACAGATTACGTTAGTTTCTGTCAGAGACCATATAGCTTAGAGGAAACATTGCTAAACTGGCACAAACACAGTGAACTTCTTTATTGAGAAAGTTATTACCTAGAGAGTCTTTAAAAAGCCCTCTCTGCCCAAAAAATCATGGAATACCTAAAAGGTTTAAGAAGTAAGATAACAAAAATGTAATATAAAATAGCTTATTCTTCAGTTAGACTGACATTAATCCAGAATGAATTTATTGGTAATATATGAAGAACATTTCTTATTAAATACAGTGCTATCTTTTACTTCAAAAGTTTATTCACATTTCTTCTTATTATCATAATTATTATTATTGGAGCACACCATGCTTACAAGCTAATTCAAGGAAACTATTTATGTCTAAAGCTTATCAGTTAGTGTTAGCTGGACACAATTTACTTGTTTCTTTATATCTTCTTAATTTCTGTTTTCACTGAATAAATGCAGAAATTCCAAGTGCAACAACAGTGCTGTGGAATTTTTAAATTTTTGTAAGAGCAGGCCTTTAAAACCAACAGAGAAATAAAACACGTGGGTAATAAGGTACTTAAATTGTAATCTCCAATTGTTGACTGATTTTGTCTACTGTTTAATTTACTACTAATTTTCCTCCAAAAAGCAAGTCCATCTCTTCCCTTCTTTGTTCCTCCCCCCACTTCTCTCTGAACTTCATGGCTTTGAAACTACTTTCATATGTTTAAAAGAATAAGAAAAGACATTCCCACTATCTCACATTTTGAACATGTAATTAAATGTTTTGGTTTTTTTCCCTGAAAAGCCATGTGCTTCATTACTACATCCAGATACATGTTAATACAGGATTCAGATATCACTCCCTACACTTGGACAATTTATATATTGAAGAGTCATTTATTTTACACTATGTTCTTGGTATTGATACTATGTAGCCATAAACCTGTTTCCTTCCTTCCAAAATATTCTCTAGGTAGCAGATTTTAGCAGTTTTCAAGACTATCATCTCAAAAGACTATAAAAGACTGTTAAACAGCGGACAAGATTAAATGTCTTTCTTGACTTACACCACAGCATTTGATGTCAAAGAACAAATGAAGGTCCTTGGATTAGTAACAGCATCAAAAACTATCAGAGTATAGAAATTACCTTTCCTACTCTAGTAGTCTATGAAGGGTTCAATCAAATCTTTATATACCAATAATACCCATTTGGAAGTTTTAGTTTAATTTCATTTAGTCCATTACAGGAACATTTACTTCTTACATGTCCTGGATGACCTTAAGTATCAAAATCCTTCAGTGAGTCACTGAAGTTTCTAATGAAAGTAAACCTAGAGACATGAGTTAATAATAAAAGAATCTAACAGGAGACAAACAGAGCTGTCAAACAAACAAACAAATTCCCTCCCAAATCTAAACACCCTCCTTGCACAGAACTGATATTCCATATAGGTAGCCTAATCCCTAATACTCTATGAACATGAACTGAGGCATGCCATTCTAGTTTCTTGAGAGCCCTTTAATAACTGGGTAGATTCATAATGCATCTGAAGACCCATTACCTAAGAAATAATTTAAAAAAAAATAAATTCAGGACATGATATTTCATATCTATATAGTATAGTATGTACTACTACACTAAGAGTTCTAAGATTAGCTAAGAGATATGTAAGCATGAGCTGCTTCAAATACCTGTAAGTTCACTGCTACTACTTTAGTTTTCAACATTTCTAACAAGTAAAAGATATTTTGACATTCATGCACAGAGATATCTAATTTTAGTTATTTACTTAATTAAAACAACATTAATGGAAACTGATTTTTTTTCATTTGCTGAAAAGGATGTTCTTGACAAATAAAAACCCAAAAGTTTGAACAAAGGTAAGCCTAGGAGTTAAAAGGATGTAAAAATAGAGGCAAAATGCTAAGCAGACTTATTTCAGTTGCCTTGGCCCCAGATTAATGTAATTTCACAATACTCTCTACTGAATAATAAACGTCCTCAATTCCTACCTTAAAAACTGCAAATATATATACATAACACTGGGGTTTTTGAAATACTGATATACACACAAACTCTCAATACATAAAAAGGCCCAAACACCCCACCTCTTTCAGACTCTCCCCAAAAAATCCAGACTAGTAGGCAAGAAAGAGAGTGCAATATAAGAGCCTTGCAAAACCTTCACAGACAATAGCTTTAAACATATTCCAGTTTCCAATCCACAGACTCTATCAAAAACTTTACAATATGGACAACACTACAAGCATCATGGTAATTAAAAGTGTAAATCACAGAATCCCAGAATCATCAAGATTGGAAGAGACCTTTAAGATCATCAAGTCCAACCATCAACCCAGCACTAACTCCAAAAAATTATTCTTACTAACACCTAATGCTAGAGGTACTAGCAACCAAAGTAGACATTCCAATACTGACATGATCACCTATTTCTGCACTAATTTCCAGAATTAAAATATGTCAAATCCCTCCAGTACTCTTGATTATGTGCCCTACTAGTTTATTCAATTGCTACCAAAAATTAAAAATTAAAAAAAAAAAAAGCCCTTTTAATGAGCTATTTTATACATCTTACAGATGTGAATTTAACCCCATAGCAAGTAACAGAAATTGATGACTTCATGCAGTATAAACAAACATTAAAAAACAAAAAACAGACATGAATTTTTACTCCCCTTAACAGCTTATTTACTACTCTAATTAAGTGCCAGCAATGACACTTTCGGTTTTCTTACTAACCACATCATTAGATAAACTAGTCATGATGGACACCCAAGAACGGAAAAACAAGCTGCTGCTGAGGAAGAGCTGCAGCAGGAAGATGAAAAAGAATCTGTAGAAGAAAGCACTGATAACACAGATCTTCAGAAAGAATAAAAACAGCATTAGTCTTAAAAAGAAAACTTTATCAATAACTGTTGCAAAAATGTATGTCAATAAAAGCTCCAAAAAAGTCTGACAAGAATTCACTAACTTCCAATAAAATCAAATGGCAAAGTATTTTGGACTCAAATTTTAGTACGAACTTTATTATTTAGTACAAACTTTAGTCATATTTCATCTTTGACCTTACTGAACACCTTCCTCACCTTTACAGGCCAAAGATCATACAAGAAACATACAGTGGTTTCCAGTATGGACTATGCCATAAACAGAATTTGTCTCTCTGTCAAAACACACCGGCCATTCAGAATAAATCTACATTTGTTTTGTGGTAAACCAATGGTTTGTTACTTACAGGCTGCACAAAACTGGATTAACAGAAAGTGGAAAGGTGTCACCCTCACCTTTAGGTTTCTTTGCCACCTATAATAGACAGTCAGAGTAAAAACCCTTGAAGCTTTCACTCTCTCAACTGATATCAGAATTCAAATGATAATACCCCTCTGACAGGGTATTATGCCCTTTCCTCTCCGCAGAGGTCGTCACCACGCTCTGTCCTCTCTTACCGCAGGCCTGGGCCTAGCCGGAAAGCTCCCCGTCTCTGCACGCTGCGGCACCAGGAGGCTGAAGGCACTCACGGAACGGGGGCGACCGGGGAGTGCAGGAGGCCAAACACAAGTTTCTTCAAGCAGGCCCTGCATGAACTCCGGGGCCAGAGGGATTGCCCCGGCCTGCCGGGCCGCGGGAGGTGCCTGGATGGGCTCTGCCGAAGGCCACGGCCCGTGCAGCGGCCCCCGCCCGCCGCAGCCGCTCCATCTCGTCCCGCCCCGCGTCCCGACTGACCTGCGCCGCTGCCCGGTCCAGCCCTCCGCGACTCCGCGGGTGCGCTGGGCTCAGCCTCGAGCCTCCCAGCGAAGCTCTGCGCGGACGCGGACCCCTCCGGCGCTCTACCCTCAGCCGCCCCGGCCCGCGGGCACCATCCCACCAGCCGGGTCACAGCGGCAGCTGCCCAGAGCGGCGGGAGCACGGTCCGCAGTGAGCGCCGGCCAGCGCCCGGCGCGGCTGCGCAGGAAGCGCTCCCGGAGACCTGGCTGGCGCGCGGGAAAGGCTCCCCGCACGGCGGCCGTGCCAGGGCGGGCCGCGCGCTACTTGACTGACAACCCAAGCAGCAAATCAGCGTCCGGGGGTGAGGCGGAGGAGCCAATGGCGGCGGCGGGGGGCGGGGCGGCCCAGGGCCGGTGATGCCGGGTCGGTGGTCCCGCTGGGACCCGAGCGGCGGTGCCGCCGTTTGGTGCTCAGCCAGCGCCAGTAGCGGCTCCTGCTCGCGCGGGCCGCTCGTGTGGGAGTGGGGAGACTCCTGGCCTGCGGTGGCGTGGTCACCGAGCTTGAAGTCGAGGGCAGTCTGGGGTGGAGTCCATGGGGAAGCGGGAGGCCTGTGGAGCCTTTACTGGCAGGGATCACAGGGCTGTGAGAGGAGAAGCAGGCAGACTGGGGAAGGAGTGGGACAACAGCCTAAAAGCACTACAGGCGGTATTTCTCCAGCAGCTGCACTGTTTGGTATGTGGCTGCTCGGTTAGTTACTGGCATCGACGTCAGGTTTTCCCTCACGGGCTCGAGAGTGTTTTAGGTGATTCAAAAGCTATTTAATTGTATTGTACACCTTAGGTGAGGCGAACTGCGTTGTGAAGTTGGCTATTACTGTTCTGGAAAGCAAATTAAAGAGAGCTCTATGTGAAGAGGTTGGGGGGAATTGGCAATGTTTATTAAACATAAAAGTTAAAAGGTACTCAAATAGTGACTTACTTATTTCCAAACCATATCTAGTTTTGACATATTCATGAAGATATTCATGACATTCATGAATATTCATGATTCACAGGTGACTTTAAGGGTTATAGTTCCTCAGATACCTTGCTGAGGTTATCTGTGCTGAGGAGGCTGTGGGGGCATTCTACAGGCACATATTGTTGGATTCTGTACTATTTTTTTCTAACTCACAAGAAATTAGATAGGACTCTGGACTACCTCAGGTGCCACAAAACAAAATGCAGGCCTTAATGAATGTTAGTATCATGAAAGAACAGTTTTGTTCAATATTTACATGCAGTTTTTCACAATGATAAAACAGATGCCTAACTTTGTTAATATTGAGTAATTCCTCTTTTAGAAGAACTGTTTGAAGTGAATAAGGCTAATTCGCGTGGCTGATTTCACAAAATGGGGATTAGATCTTTTTGTACAAAAAGTGCATTTTAAGCAAAATGAGGTAACTATCTTTTCAGCTAGAGAGACTTGTTTCATAAAAAGACATTGTAGTGGAAAGCTTATGACCACTGATAAAGGAAAAACAATCACCGCCAAATCTTTAGATAGTCTACTATGTACACCAATGTATATGGGGTAATTTTTGCTTTGTTTTTAAAACAAAACCATGTAATAAGTTATTTCTGCTGCAGAGTAGTTAACCATTAAATTAATTTAGTATCATTGTATATTTGAATTAGAAACAAAAACACTTCCTTGTGTGGGGCACTGTGGAGAGCTTATCATTTATGATCTTGTGAAGTGAAGCTTTGTGTCACATGGGCATAGCAGAGAAAGGCAACAGAGGACCTACAGCTCAAGAGAGAAGCAATGTGCTGCTTCTGGGTGGGGCTGGTACTGTGGCTGTCTCTGGGAGCCATGCTTTCTAGGTGAACCCTTGCCTCTGTTTGGACCTGACACTGCAGAGGCAGCTGACTATCCGTGTCCATCACAGGAGGTCTGAACAACAGCTTGCAGAGCTAAGTTGTCAATGCTTGGAATACTTACAGACCCTATAACAGGAAATATCATAGGGCGGTGCTGAACAAGTCTTACATGTAGAGTAAGAATTTTGACATGAGTTCTGGAGGCTGAGTTTCAGAATATTCCATGAGTAACTCTTGATGAAGCCACCTTTTCTTGTTTCTTCCAGTTGCTGAAATAACTATTAAATAAATAGGGGTAATTCATATCCAAAGTTTGTCCTCATTTCTGCATTTCTGTACTCATCTGACACTCACATTTCCTCCTGCTGTTACTTCTGCTCTGTTCATATGGAGATCATCTGGCCCTCATACTGCTGAGAATTCTCTCTCTCCCCTCAGGCCTGAATGTGGACAAAGACAGCAAATTCATTGCTGAACAGGTTGGTTTTACAGACTGGATAACATTATCTTTTCGGAAACTGGAAAAAAGCATGCTTTCTTAAACTATACTACAGTGATGACAAGGGAGTTTTCAGGTATGCTCTCCAAAGAAATGGAGAGCAAACTAAGATTACCTTTCTCTTTGAAACACTTTAAACACCCCTTCCTCCATGCAAGCAGTACTTGAAATGTTGTGGTTTGCTGGTGGTTCAGTAATCAAAATGTTATTTGTAGTGTCTTTGTAGTAGGCTGCACAGATTGGGAATTTAGTCCCTGCTGTTAATATTCTTCCTGAAGCAGAAAACCACAACTAAGGGACTGAAATATGAAGAAAGAGAGGGGGATGGAAGAAAAATGAAAAGCTAGAGCATACCTTCATCCAAGGTTTTAATTTGTATCTAACCTTCCCTGTCATTTCTATCCTTCTAATTCTTTCAGGATATGATAGAAAAATGTCCCCTCTGACTATAGAAAAGCACTCTCAGATTTCTGTGCCACTACTTGAAACACGGTGATGCTTTTAATGCAGACATTTTCCATGGCCTTAACTGCTCACAGGTCTGTACCAAACTAAAGTAGCCACTGTGAATACCTAGCAAGTACTGTTCATAAACATTTTTATAATGTTTGACCTTAAGAGTGACCTGAAGATTAATGGATATGTTGTATCAGTTTTAATGGGTCTCTTCTCCCTTGGATACACACATGTGACTCCCATTAGTCTTAATGGGAGTTATATGTGTGCCTAGAGGTTAGACAAGATCTCTAAAGGTGCTGTTATGCTCTCTTGTATTAACGATCTCATAATTGCTGAGGTGCTGCACCTTTGCATTGAAAGCAAACTAATTAAATTGGTCTAGTAGAAGTTGGTATACTAGCATACCTGGCACGTATGTGTGTTTTCCTGTGGGTCCCTCAGTACACAGAGGTAGAAGCCAAATAGAATGTGAAATTTAAATTTTACATGTGACTTGACTTTCTTTGTAATTGGTCTCTGTAATCCAAAATGAATTCATGAGTTTGATTCCTAAGAAAGATGATTGTTCATGTGAATACAGAGGAAGAAGCTGAATGTCGTATTTTATTTTATCATTAAAGCATGTATTGAGAAAAGGGACTGAATTGATTCTTATTTTGATGTTCCAAATCATGCACTTTGAAAAAAGACAGTCAGGTCTAGAGGATTAACATGAAGCTTGATGTTGAATTTTAATTATGGCTTTGTTAATCATTTCTTCCAAGAACCTTTAGACAAAGCACTTCACCTTTCTTTGATTTCCAGGTATGTAAAATATCTGCTTGCTTCTTAGTGTTGCAGACATAAATTAATATCTGTTCTGTGCTTTCAAATTTTAAGATTGGTATGTCTAACTGTATTCTGCTGGCATAATCATGAAAGTACAGAAGGAGGAAAAAAATCATAGTACCCACCTGATACAGCCAGGGAGAAGCTCTGGTGATGATGCAGATCTGTTGAGAGAAATGATTCTGTTCCACAGTTTATGACGCATAAAACAGTGTATTGGTGATGAAAAATTTTTGGTGTTTTATATATATATATCTATCTTTTGAGCCAGGTTTTTCAGTGAAAACGATTGTACAGTAGGCAAATTGACATCGTATAGACATTTGACATTTTTATCAATCAAAATAAAGATCAGAATTTGATGCTCAGTGTGGAGATTTGTGCGCTGTATTCCATGACTGTCTCTGTACATTTGAAAATCAACCATGATGTAGTTTTCTTTGAAAATACAAATTTGGGGAAAGAATGAATCTTCATATTTACATGTTAGAGGAGAAGAAGTGTTTATGTGCTAACTTTCACTTTTAAACTTGGTTTCTTTTTTTCTTTTTTCAGATTAAGGTATTATATAAACTCAATTTCATAATTCAGTTTTACTATTCGAGAAGTAACAGATCCTGGGGTTTGTTTGGGGTTTTTTTTGTTGTTGTTGTTTTGTTGGGAGTTTTTTTGATAATATAATTATTTTATTTTTGACCTTATGTGTTTCTTAGTTTCTAGCAGAAAGTAGCAAATATCTACTGACACTGTGATGGTAATGTCTTTAGCTCTGTAATTTAAAATACCTGTAAAAATCTTGTGAATAGTTTTGTAAATATATTTCCTTACATTTGCCTCCAGTGTATAAAATATATGGATCAAAATTTTCTTCCTCATGTAAATTTCAAACAGTAATTTCCTTGGGGTTTTTTAGTAATTTGTGATTAGTTCTCCAGTACTCTTTAAAGAAGGAATGATTAATCTTATTAGTGTTATATTTCAGGCTATGTAAGATATTGTTAAAGGAAGTTGAAAATTAAAACAAACCTTAGCTAATTTCAGTTTTATATGTATGCTTATCCATAAAAGAGAATGAACAGGTCTGTTTTGTAACCATGGGAAACTGAATTTCCAAGATTTTATGTGTGTTTCTATTTCCTTAAGGTTCTTTGACCTAAATTCTGCTTTGATGACATCCTGTAAACTTCCAGAGACAGGAGTTGTGTCCTATGTATTTTTACAGTGTCAAGCACTTGCACTCTTATGAAGGAAACTTCTGTTGGAGAAAAATATACTCCAAGCTTTGCTAGTATCTACAGACCAATTTTCTAAGCAGAATAAGCAACATCATCAAAAAAGATTTAGTTTTTGGTTTGTTTTTTTTCATTTTCCAAAATTACAATGCGTATATTATTTTTGTCAATATAATGGTTGACTGAGAGTGAATAATTTATTTTGTCCCTCATATTTTAAGGGTGATCAAATACTGGAGCAGGTTTCCCAGATGGGTTATGGAGTCTCCATCGCAGGAGGTAGTTAAAACTCAACTGGACACAGCTCTTAACAACCTGCTTTGAGTGAGGAACTGGACAAGACCTCAGCCATTCCATAAGTCTATAAATTGTGTAGTTGACTTGTTGACACTTTTTCATTGTAGACCAGCTTTCAAATACCAGTTCAGATATTTCAAACGGTAATTGAGATAGGGATAAAAACTACTCAATCTTGAATTAAAAAGCACATAAACTCAAGCAGTTAACATAACATTACTGGCTGTATGAAATGTGAGACTAACAATTGAATATATTCAGTGCACTGAGCACAGTTTTTTCAGAACGTAAAGACAGTACACAGTACCAGTATGAAAGCTGCCTATTATTTTAGCCTCCTTTGACATACTACCTAAGTAAATACTGCTGTAAATATTAATTGGGTTAATTATACATGATTAATTTTTATGTGTAAACTCTTGATTGCCTTACAAACTTCTTTTGTATTAAGCATTCACAGTTCTGACATGAATGAAATAGTAAGACCTTATAAGAGAGTTTTTGTGTTAAATTTTAAATGAATCATGGACATATTAGGTCCTTTACTGGAAAGTTAAGGTGTTGAAGCTAAGAACAAAAGTAAGGTATTGGGATTTTTTTGACTTACGGCCTGATTTTGAAAACTACTGTTGAGTAGTTATAACATAGTTTAGTTCTAAGTCTGATATATTGAGGGTTACTGTAGCCAGCTGTTTTACCTCAGTTCTGTAAAAAGGTAGCTGGGCGGATGAACTAAAGTATGAGCTTGCATCTTGTGCCTTAACTAAGATTTGTAAACTTTAGTGTTCTGAAAATGGGGGTGGTTTAGGCATTGGCACTCTTGATTTTTGATTGTAGGTGTTACTGAAACAGTGGAATGGAAAACAGATTTCTGATACCATCTCAGTAGCAATTCATCTGAACTTGCCCCAGGTGGAAAAGTGATTGGTGATATCATCTTAATACCAATTTGTTTGCAGTTGCCCCCAGGGCTCTTGAGGATTTTAGAACCTTGTCATTAGGTAGTATTCCATACAGTTGTGAATACCACATATATTAAAAGTTACTGATTATGCCTATGGAAAAGGTCTGGTACACTGCATATGCCCAAGTACTTTTCAGGATGCTAATAAACCACTCTAGATTAATGATTCCTGTATGAAATTCAAAACAAAAAGATCAAAAAAATATAGCTGAACAACCTATTGTTGCTTTTGGTCACCTGTACTTTTTATTACCTTTACTTTCACACTTCAAAGATGGAAGAAATGGGATGATTAAATTTGTTAGTGGTCTGTGGAAAGATTGATTTCATATGCTTTCTCAGGCTTATGTTGAACTCATGTACAAAAATTAGTAACTCAGTAGAAAAATGGTAGATGTAGGGTGTGCATGGGAATAGGCTGAAAAGGGCCAGAGCTTGTCTTATTATTTTGTATTTTTTATACAATAAAATTTAAATTTCACTGTGTTTTTTTATTTGTGTTCATTTTTTTCCTGTGGGACAAGAAACAGAGTCCAACTCTGCATTCTTTTGTGAGTGAATAGTGTGTCCCATTCAGTTCATTCTGCATCTAATGTCACAGAAAAATGCTGGAGGACTTCAGTGCTTTTTAACTCAAGTTTCCTAAAACACATAGCTGAGATAAATGGACTAATTCTGAGTAAAGGTAAGTAATGGATAAACAGGTGTATTTCTTGGGTTTTGTATGGTCCATATTATTAATAACTTCATCAGAGTTTGCAAATTATGCTTATTTAAAATTAGAGATTATCACCAAACATTTCTTTGGAACATAATGAAAGAAAAATTTAAATTGACTGTTTATGTTCTTACATATGCAAAATCATCTATGTTCTGCAGATGTCTAAAAGCAGAAGCAGAACTAGATCTGAGAGGAAACCTGTGTTGTATTCTGATATCAACAGCAACTTAGATCATATTGGTATCACATCAGTATAATGTTTTAGAGCCTCTGCCAATTTAAAAATCAAATTGATGCTAGATTTGTATAGAACAACACATTTGACTGACAGAAAAGGCTGTTATAGATGGATGTGATGTTCTATCCTTGTATAACAAGGGTTTTGACTGACAGTTTAACAATAGTACACTTTCTACCCCATATATTCTAAATGATTATTTTTACAATACAAAACATTTTTGCACTTGCTGTATATAGATAACATGTACACTTTTTGTGTAATAACATCCAAGAAGAGAGAGTTTCTTTTATGTTTTAAAGATGATGACAATTAATGAAGGCTCCATCTGACACTTATAACCAATGTCAAGGCTTGCTATTGTGGTGCATGGTAATGTAAAAACTATCAGGGTACTTAGCTCCCGGTGAAGGATCAGCATAACTCGACACATGCTGTATGGTGGATGTAATAAATCTCCTTGGAGAGCAATAGAAGTAATTCTTAAACTGAAGACTATCCTTTCTGTTTTATAATCCCTCTTTTCAGCTTTGCAGTTCTTTGCATCACTGTAAAATGCAGTTTTAATCTAGAAAGTAACTGTGTAAAATGGTACCTATTAATGCAACAAATATGCTTTCTGTGATTTGCAGTCAACATTTCTCTAAAATCATATCTAAGATTCTTCTTCAGAGCAATAGCTAGAGATAAGGAAGGTATACAGTTTTTCTTATTTGGATCTCATTCACTTTGGGGACACCATCCTTTAATATTTATCCTTTTGATTTTAAAATTTTCATTTTGAATTCTTGGCATCCTTTTGCAGCATTTTATACAGGTGTCTCCTACTTTTGTGTAGGTTTTCATAAGAGCAGGGGCAGTACAGTGTGTCTACATTATATTTGATGATAATAAAAAGATCAACATTGAAGTCTAAACTTCTTTGTAAACTTCAGTTTAGTGTTGCGTGCAACTAAGGAAGAAAGTATACTCTTTTATGAACCTCCCAACAATGAAAAATAGAGAAAGAATTGAATGGAAAAAAATGGGGCCACATTGATCAAACCCCATCTACCTCTTATCTTTTTGATTACCTAGATAAGGAAAACATGATAAATACAAAGATTGCTTTTACAATATGTATTTCTTGTTTAAATTGGCTTACTGTTAAAGATATTTTTCTTAAATTACTTTGTATTTGGTGAGGGAATTAAATAGATTATTTTTTCACCTCATTATGTATGATCAGTGGGATCTTGGTATCTCACATTTATTCAACAAGATTTTATTTTTCTGTGGAAGAACAAATTCAGTATATGTTTTATCCAACAATAGGATTATTTATTGTCTTGGGGCAGTGATGATGATATTTCCTGCAAAGCACTGAAAAGATCTTTAAACAATATTTGCCCCATTACTGGTGGTGCCATTTCAAGTCCTCGTCAGTTTTAGATGTAATGCCAGTACTTCTCTAGCAGTGACTTATGATTTGAAGGAAAGGATAAAAGTAATTTGAGAAATAATATTATCCAGTTAGAAAACAATCCCTCAGAAAAATTGTAGTTTTATCAATACAGACTGCTAAGTTTTAAAGTGAAGCCAACTAAAAAAAAATCCATGATGTGGAATTATATTGATCTTCACATAGCTCATTGTGATAATACAAACATCTGGTACTTAATTTGAGAGAGCACTAATGATAATCATCTGTAGAGGGGCCAACTTCTAGAGGCTGTTAAAGCACAGGCTTTGCTGACCACTGGAGATGGTTGAGTTTGCAAACTTAGACTGAGTTCCAGTTTCTGAGCAGGATGTATTATACTGGTACAGAATTGTCCTCTACCTCCTCTCAGCTGGCAATATGTGTTTAACACCGCTTTTCTTTCCCTGACATCATACTCACCTTACTTTGTGTCCTGATTTTGCTCTTTGTCCTTCATGAGCAAATACAGGTCTAAAACTGTCTCATCTTAGTTTCTTCCCCTTCTGATATATTTTTTTTTTCCCTCTGACCTTTTGTATCATTGTTCCAGTAGCAGTTGTCTGTCTAATCTACCTAATTGTCTTTGGTCTTCCTTGCCTCTTTTATGCTTCTCTCATCTGTGAACTCTCAGTGCTCAATTAGTGAAGGAACAAAAGGCACAGAAGGAAATGTTCCCTTGCTGTCTCTTCTTGTCTTTGGCATTGTAACAGCCTGGAACAGAGGCAACTACAAAGGGCTAGATTAGCTCCTGTCCTTTATCTCCACCTTGGAGAATACTCAATAGAGTTTGTTTGGTTCTTTTAAGGATGCTTTTGCTTTTGGAAGGAACTTTCTGCTGCGTATATGCAAAACATAATTTATAAAGATTCACAACTTGTCCAAAGGTGGGAGAATTTCTGCAGGGTTCATGAAAGCACAGTATAGAGACAGGGCATTATGGGATGAACTATTTTAAACTTTCATGTTAAATTGTGATGAGGTTTACTCTTTTGAGCAAAACACTTCCTCACTTTCAATAAGGACAAAGCATTTTCTTTCTACTTCATTTTTAAGTAAATGAAACATTTTTCTTGCTGTTCATGTGTGTAATTCTTTCCCTTCTTTAACAAAAAGGAGAAGTATAATCTCAGATGAGCACAGAAACATGCCAAAAAGCAGGGATTTGTTATTTGGGGAGCTGAAGTATTAGGTTTTAGAATAGGTTAAAGTCTGATGTCTTTAAGCATTTACTGTGCAATGAACACCACTTACAAATATGTGTGAGGGAAACATACACATTCATCATGTTACCTTATTTTTCTAATTAAAACGAAAAAAATTAATCTCCTTAGCAGAGACATTTCCTCTCAGAATAAAGACCTGATTCTGGAGTCTCATAGACATTTAATTTGCAAGATAGCATAATGAAAATATGTTAATAGCTTTTTCAACAAGTTAATAGCTTTCAAGTTCATACTAATTAGTTTGTTAAAATATTCTACTGGTAAAATACTTTCTTTTTCCCCCCAGTAAAAGGTAAGAATGTAATACAGTTTTATAAGGAGTATCTTGCCAATAGTAAGGGTAGAGTCAGTAGTATCAAAATTATTAGAAAAAAATAATTAGCAAATGAGTCTTGAAGGAAGCTGCCATCATTGTCATCAAAGATAACCTTCTGTCATTTTTACTGTGAAATCTGAGAGAGTGTAGGAGTGGATCATGCAGAGTTAAGTAAGCATTCTTGGGAACAAGGATGTGAAAGCGGACTTCTCAGGGTGTCATGCTTGGTCCCAGGTGTCCTGCGTTCCTGACTACCTACAGTGGCACGTGCAGGAAGGGTGAGTGGTACCCCATTGTCTGCCCATCCTTGGTGGCCAGAGCACCGTGAAATTAAAGCATACATCTTCACACTGAGAAGATAACCCATACCTCTCCTTTTCCATATTATTTTTCTATTGTTAGAGTAGTGGAATTCTTTGTTCAATCAAAAGTAATGAATGAACTTTCTTTTACCTTTCTTTTTTTTTCTTTGGGGGGTGGGGGCAGGGAGTGAGTATTGCATATCTCCTGTTGCTGTCCTATAGCAT
>VXAD01002616.1:265058-283600 GCA_013399195.1 Dicrurus megarhynchus | reverse complement strand
CTCCCAGCCTGTCTTCAATCCTGCCCTTGGAGACTGGTCCTGTCTTTGCCCTGCTGTGCTGCTCGGTGCTCCAGCTGCACACTCTCCCTGGCACGGCCTCCAGTGTCTTAAAGATGTCACAAACCAACAAGAAATTCCTGCATACATTGAGAGCCAAGGTAATTTTCCTGAACATGAATGCCAAGGAACAAAGATTGTGAGGGCATCACTAATTCTTTACACAACAGCCTGTTGGGCACCATTCAAGGCACCATTTTTTTGTACCAACTGTCCACTGAAAAGGTCACAGTGAAGATTGTCATTTCATGGAATTCAGGAGCCATTCAGGTACAGACATGGATAGTGATCCAGACTCTCTTGAAGCTCTTGTCCAGGTGTCTGCAGTACAAAATGGCATCTGAATGATTAAGGCAGGATGGCTCAGGTTTAAATCACCAGTTCTGCCAAACATCCCCTTTGATGCCAGAGGCAAATCTTCAGGCCTCACTCAGGAAAACACTTAAGGATATGTGAAAAGGGTATCAAAATCAACAGAATATATACATATAAAAACATTCCAAAGCGTTTTGCTTAATTACAGAGTTTGTGCCTGAGGTCTCTGAACTGAAGGAGGTGACATTTCCCATCTCTTATCCCTTCTTTATCCCTAGAGCTGGGGCTGGATATCCTGGGCAGGATTATTTATCATCACATGAATGTAGCAATACTGTACCAGCATAAGCCCAACTGTAAAAACGTTAAGACAAATGTTATGGATTAATTTCTGGAATGATTATGAGGCCCAAGACCCCAGTGTCCAGCTAAACTACATAAACACAGATTAAACTGTCCAAACTGCAAACCTGAATAATAAACCAAATTTAACTAACGGAGTAGCCTAGATGAAATTCCAGATGTCTCTCACACATGGCAAATTAAAATACTCTGTAAGAAAGTTCAGTGTACACTTCTACAAAGGAAATATCAATAAAACTAGGAAAAATTTAATTCATTTCATTCTCCGAAGTCACATCTCACATTTACTGAGCCCTTCCAGACACTTTATGTTGCTGATTAGCAGTAATGCCTTAAGGCACTCTTTTTTCCGATCTTTGGAGTTAAAAACTGCTTTGAAACATCACTGAGGCACATAATTCTTACTGAATGATAATGTCGGGGAGCACCCTGTAATTTAAAACACCACACTTCTAATGGACAAAATTGAGTCAAGTAGGAAAAGCAGGATGGATCCAGATCCCAGCCTGAGCACAATCAGACTTCAAACAGGGCTGAAAAAATGAAAACCAGCTGAGCTAATAAAAACCAGACCCTGCTCAATCTTTCATCAAGTAAACTTCACCTATGTTGTTACTCTTGGAATTTGGTAAAGTAGGAGGAGCCAGCAAAGTCTAAAGACAAGATGAGAAAGGATATTTGGGAAGGATGTAATATTTAGCAAATTAAGATGGCAGACAACCAAAGCCAGACTCTGAGCTCAGTTATACTGGTGTAAATCCAAACTAACATCACTGACTGTAATGGAATTACTCTGGATTTACTCCATGTTAACTGAGATCAAAACCCGATCAGAAACAGAATATCAAACTGGGAAAAAAGGCTTTTATATCTACACAATGGGACATTTCATTGCAAGTAACTAAGTGTTTAATGCTACGTAGCTACAACACAAGGTGAGATGGGCTTGAGTCATCCCATAAATACCCACAGCCAAAATTCTCTACAGAGTGAAAGGTTTTATGTACTTCAAATCTACCTCTAAGCAAGATTTATGGAAATTAATTAGTTAATTCAAAACATGCTTCACTTATTCAGGGCTTTTCTTATTTGCTTGCTTTGTAAAAAGAACAGTTTGAGATGAACCAAGACTCCTCCCCACAAAGCAGGAATGCAACAGCATCTCTCCAGTTGCTTCCCTTGTGTCCTTTCCAGAAAGGAATTCAGACGCTAACCACTTGCTAAGCTGCAGCTCCAGCTCCATACCGTACTATACACCTCTAGACTGGGGAGTATTTCTGTGCCTTCCCTCTAAACAAAGCCCCAGCCACGGGTACGCATCGTATCAGTGGCTGTGCTGAACCACCGAGGCATTAAAAGATTTGCTTGATGTGGTAAAATTGCCAATTCTTCAAAATGCCATTTAGCCAACAGTCATTATTTTCATCTCCCTATACCATGGTTCATTTGGGTAACAAAATGACATTCAAATCAACTTTGGAAGGTAGAGAAAGGGCTAACGTTATACAGCAATGCCATGATCCCCACTTTTCACACCCTAAGCATAAGCCACAGCAGGAATATTGAGAACAAAGCTTGACACACAAAGCAGCCACATTTTTCCCTCACTGTCAGCATTCAGAGAGGCTGTCCAGATTCTCCTCATACACACATCCCATGTATCTCAATCCTTCCAGTTCACTAGCACTAGGGATGCTCCCTCCCTGCCCACTGCAGCTCTGCCAGCTGAGCCCATTGCCAGCCCTGCTGGCCAGAACCACCACAACACAAGCCATCGCCTTCTTTGCTCGGTCCCAGGGTGGCTCATGCACTCTAACCAAGCTCCCAAACTAAAGAGCTTCTGCAGCCTCTGTTAACCTGGACTCTTTGGGAATGAATCTGGGATTGCCAAGCAGCAGTCATGGCTGGGGATCAGAAAAAGCCATGACCTTAAAGAAGACGGAAGCAGGACGAAGTGCAGAAGAATAATTATTTTGTTCACTACAGTTACAACTTTAAGAAAGTGTAATTCAACAGACTCAGCAAAATTTCAGAGAACAAAGTATCAGGATCAGTTAATCCAATTTCAACCCAGAACAAACTCTACAAACGTACTCATTCCCACGGCCAACATGGGAAGTGGGAACGAGATGTGTCCTTGTTATCAGCCTCATTCAGGCTGAGGCAAACATCACCTGGCAGGTCGAGAGAGGGGATTCTCCCCTCGACTCTGCTCTGGTGAGACTCCACCCTCAGCACAAGAAAGACATGGACCTGCTGGAGAGAGTCCAGAGGAGGCCATGGAGATGCTCCCAGAGCTGGAACCCTTCTGCTCTGGAGTCAGGCTGGGAGAGCTGGGGGTGTTCACCTGCAGAAGAGGAGGTTCCAGGGAGACCTTAGAGCTCCTTCCAGGGCCTAAAGGGGCTCCAGGAGAGCTGGAGAGGGACTTGGGACAAGGGCTTGGAGGGACAGAACAAGGGGGGCTTTGAGCAATCTGAACTAGTACAGGGTGTCCCTGCTCACGGCAGGGAGCTGGAACTAGATGGTCTTTGAAGTCCCTTCTAACCCAACCCATTCCATGATTCTGTGTTCTCCCACACAAACCTTTTTGTGGGTAACACAGCATCTCTTTCAGAGCAAGAATATATTGTCTTTAGCACCAGCACATTTCACGACCAGGGTCCAGTGTGTATATGCAAAAGATACTCCAGACTGCCAAGAAATCTTGAGATACAGGAGGGGAATGCTGAGAAGGGACACTGAACCTCTGAGGGAAAAGGGTCAATGGAAATTTTGAGGAAAGGATGGGCTGAATGCATAGACAAAGAAGATAAAAAGATGAGGAGTCAGACAGACTA
Organism: Dicrurus megarhynchus; assembly: GCA_013399195.1. NCBI lineage: Eukaryota > Metazoa > Chordata > Aves > Passeriformes > Dicruridae > Dicrurus > Dicrurus megarhynchus. The sequence goes on along the minus strand of VXAD01002616.1, from coordinate 280,028 downwards.
GGAAAGAAATGAAAAGAAGGAAAAAACATTGCACAGAGAAAATGTGATTTTTGGGTTTGTGGTTAACACAGAGAACTGTGACTCAGGGGTAGGTCACATGAATTCCCTGTGCTTTGATTCAGCTTATGTAAAATTTAAAAAGGGAAAGACATGACCAAAACAAAACAAACAATAAACCCAAGACACCAAAACAAATTTTAAAAACCCAACCAGAGACCTCTGAAATGTCCTAAAACACTGAGATGTAAGGGGGTTAAGTAGTATGTTGTTAAATCAGGAGTAAACAATCCTGGCCAAGCACCACTGCCTAAGCACCTTGTTATGTTCTCCAAATGCTGTAGGAGAGCAGCCAGAATGTTACCCCAACCACTGCACACCATGTCTTATTTCAACAAAGTTCCAGGGCATCACCAAGGACTTGGCCTGGCCTGTGCCACACCCTGGGTTCTTTTTGTGCTTCTGGTACTCAGACTCTGGTACATGACAGCAATTAGTGTGCACAGGGATGCTAAAGATCTCTAATTAAAATTACACCATTATTGTGTTGGTGTAAGTAACAGAATACAGGGAATGATCTGCCCAAAGATGGGCAGAATCACAGGTTCTCTGCCTGGGTGCTCCAGCTATTGCTCTTTTACCTAAAACTGTGTGCTTGCCCAAACATTTCCCCTATTCACAGCCCAAAAACCTGACACAGTAGCTTGAAGTCACAATCTCATGAAGATTTTAGTAAACAGAAATACAAAGTATTATTATTTATGGGGGCATAAAAGAAACTACAGTACTCCTGGCTGTCCTAAGACAGAGCCCTTCATTTTTCCTGCACAGCTTTCCTCCTCTTCTTCTGTTCCTCAATAAGTTCCAACAGTAAAAGCATACTACTCCAGTGAACTAACTAAGACCTCACTAACTAAACAAAAAGCTCCATCCTTTGGAAAACAGACTCGGACATACCATTGCAGAGCTTAAGAGAACTCAGGAAATGTTTCAGAGATATTCAGCATCCCCAGAGACACTTCACTTCAGCTCATGAAAATACACTGGTGTCCAAGGCATGAAAATTACAATGGCTTCCTGCTGACCACCCCAGCCCCCGGGCTAGGAATCTAATTTAAACAAGCTGGCAGGAGTCCAGCAGTAACCTACAGTCACAGCTCAGAGCTGCTATCCTGAGCAAACAGCCCAGACGTTTAGCAGGGACTACAGCAACACAAGACATTCCTTCATTTCCATTCCATGCTGCAAACCCGCCCCCACTCACTCCACTTCAGCGGCATTTTTCCAGGCTGAGAACTGGGGTCTCATTCTGCTTTGGTTACCTCTCATTGCTCTGCTGGTTGTAATTTATCCTATAAAGCTGATATTGGGAATTTGGCTCTACTATGTATCAGGCTACATGAAATTGGCTTTTAAAGCTGTATAATATTCATTCATTGTACCTATATCACACACTTACTGTTGTATTCCCAAGAACAAATGGTAAGGAAGCCACTATTCCAGAGAGAATGGATGAGCCTGCTAATAGAGACACATCACTGAAAATAAATTCAAGCCTTTCAGTTCTCTCTGTTTGTTTGCAATGTTTGCCACGTGCTGGCTCGCTGTCTGGGAATATATCATTTGCAAAAATGCATATATCTTATGAGTAATGCCTTGCAGACTGAAATCCGTGGCTAGGAATGTTTTAGGAGAAGGGCTATGACTTGGCGAAGTGCACTGAGTGAAGAGGAGTACCAAGGGTGCCAAAGCAAATGAAGATGGAGGAGCACAGGGACACAGAACAGTCAGTTAACATCGCTGCATGAACACACACAGCCTGTTTACGTTCGCAGCACACGGCACAAGGCGCATCCCAGCCCTGGCTTGAGGATTGTCCCACGGGACTATCGGCCTTGGAGCTGCCAGTGTTACTCCTTTAGCTGACACAGAAGGGGTCTCTGAACACCCAAGGTTCAAACCCTGCCTGTTCAAATCTGTGGAGAGGGCAAAGGAGGTGCACAAGCTTCTGAGTAGCCCCATGATCAGACACGCACCAAGGCCCTTGGCAAGGTCCACAGGAGCCCTCAGGGTGTGCTGGGGCTGCCCACCCAGGGATCTTTTTCAGCTGCTGATGGGAGCCAGGGAATCTCTGTGTGGGAATAACCTATTCCCCACCGAGAGCCTATCCATGTGGTAGGATGGAAACCTAAGTGTGAAACAAACTGCAGGGACTACTGTGTGGACAGTCAGCCCAGTGCAGAATATTAAAAAGCAGAAAGCCTCTCAATTAACTTCATACGTTCTAAATTCAGGGCTTTGACTGAACTAACCTTTGCTTCCCCTATAGCCAGTGAAAGCAAATGAGATCTCCAAAGAGTATTTAAAAGTTCACAGGGGATTAACACTCCTTAAGGTGCCAGTTTCATTTTGTGATCTACAGGAAGAGCCTTTGGGTCACCAGCCTCTCACCTGAGAGTCTTCAGTTAAAAGCCTGAAGTGAAATGGGGTTAATCCTGTCCTCAGTGCCATGGCTTCATGCATCTTGATATAACATGACTCCATCCAAATGCTTCACAAACATGAAGTCATTGTGCTTCTCCTCTGGCAAAACCAGTTACCAAAGACTAAGGTTGCACATGTTCTTCAAAAGGCAACAAAAGGAGTTTAACCATAGACCACAAGGGGATATGCCTGACCCAAACCACTCTGATCCCCCTTAAAAATGTAACACTGCAAACTATCCCTTTGCAAAATGCAAATCTTGGACCCAGAGTTCACCCAACAACAACTGCACAGCATGAATTCACTGCCAGCATCACTGAAGGATCTCGTAAATCTGATCTCAGAGCAGCACACCTCAAACAGGAAATCCTAAACACCAGCAACAGTTATAAAAAACACATTATGGTCAACAATGTAAGTGAGGGGTAAAACATTCTCCCTGGCTGGAGCAATGAAGCACAAAAAGCAGCCAGCCCAGAGCACATTTCATTAAATCCATCCTATTTCTTCTAACAAAACTGCTGATTACCAAGGCATGGTGAGCTGATCAAGTAACACCATCACTCCCTTTCAACAGAGAAACTGTTTTGCCATTTGCAAACTGAAAAACATATGTTCTCAATATTTCCTCTGATGCATGTGTTTCCTTCAAAACCAAAGCCACAGCATATGACAACAATCAAATCATTGATTGGAAAATACATACAAACTGGCATCTGAGGGCTCTCTGTCTAAAGGGTTCCTCCTGTCATGATTTAGGCCATATTCAAAGTCCATTAACTAAATGAAATATCTGCTCCTTTTCCATAGTCCTTAATCTGGTTTATCCAGATCCTCTGCTGACTGAGTGGAATCCACACTAGTATAAAGTCCAAGCAGCCTCTGATATACGCACAAAGGATAAAGCACAAGTCAAAAAAAAAGATGACAGAGACCTCAAATCATAGAATCACAGAATATCCAGAGTTGGTAGGGATCCACAAGGATCATCCAGTCCAACCCCTGGCCCCACACAGGACACCCCAACAATCCCATCCTGTGCCTGAGCGCATTGTCCAAAAGCTCCTGGAGCTCTGGCAGCCTTGGGTCATGGCTGTTCCCTGTTTTCACAGTACAGTGGAAATAGCTCTAAGGTTTCTAACAAGTTGGTACAGCAGGATGCAGAACGAACATTGCATGAGGCATTGAACAAATCACCAACACAATACAAACTCCTTTTGCTTCCCATTGGTTAAGAAAAGCTCAAACACAACGTGTACCAGCACAGGGAGTCCCATCACTCCATGCCCCCTCTGCAGGACAGGTACTGTTCACCCTCTGCAGGTAACACACAGCCCACCTCTGCATCCACAATACTGAGCTTTCAAAAGGCACCTGGGCATGGCCTCATGCCTGATGCTAATCAAGTCAGTACTGCTGGACAGCAGTGCAGCACACAGAGCAAGGATTAAGGATCAGAGTGTCAGTTTCACCAGTTTTCAGGTGTTGGGTGGTTCGTTTCCTTTGTTCTCCCCTGAGAACTCAACTTCACTCTCTTCAGTAAAGGCATTCACTATTAATTCATGTCCAGAAAAGGGAACAGAGCTGGGAAAGGGGCTGGAGCACCAGGAGTGGCTGAGGGAACTGGGAAAGGGGCTCAGCCTGGACAAAAGGAGGCTCAGGGGGGACCTTGTGGCTCTGCACAACTCCCTGACAGGAGGGGGCAGCCATGGGGAGTTGGGCTCTGCTCCCAGGGAACAAGGGACAGGATGAGAGGAAAAAGCCTCAAGTTGCTCCTGGGGAGGTTAAGATTGGATATTGGGAAAAATTTCTTCACCAAACAGGTGGTGAGGCACTGGAACAGGCTGCCCAGGGCAGTGCAGGAGTCACCATCCCAGCAGGTGTCCAATGGCACCTGGGGACATGCTTTAGTGGTGAACACGGCAGTGCTGGATTAGTGGTTGGACTCAATGATCTTAGAGGTCTCACCCAACCTCTTAACAATTAACCTCTCTTACCAAGCCTATGATTCTAATTACCCACCACAAACACATGTTTTTTCCTAGTTTTCCTCTAGGATTGGCACTTGAAAAGAGCAAGCTTGGCATTTCAAGAGGCAAATACTCTGACTGGCCTCCTTGTCAACTTTCCTCCCATATTTCTGTGACAATTCCCTTTACAATGAACACTATTGCCTCAGTTAAAGTGAGATAAAGATGTGCACAATATCTATGGCTCTTTATTCACTTCATTACCATACATTCTCAGAAAACAATTGTTTTCTCCAGATGAAAAAGGGACACTGTATCAGTCTCAGGGAGGGACAGCTTATTCATAGCTTAAAAGCACTTGAGGATCTGTATCAAATATCTGCTTTTTATACAGCAGTAGGAATTTGATTTGTGTGCATTTAAACCAATCCAGGAGACACATGTGGCAGCAGAAATTGCCCTTTTCTTCCCATACCACAGAGCTCCCATCAAGACCCGTAGCTGGTGAAGCCTTGTGTTAAACAATTACTGCCATGAATAGGATTAACTGGGCTTCTCCATGTGATTGTGTGAAACACAAGCTGCTGTAACTCCTGGGAAATAAATTCAGAGTGCAGGAAAGAAGAGAGGAAGGTGAATGGGGAAGTTTCTTTGTTTAAAATTGGTTAAGAAATTGGGCAAAGATCTCTCTGTGAATTGTCGCGTACCTAAAAGTTGAGTTTGCAAGGGCACTGTGACTTCTACCTGGGACACAACAGGGGAAGTATCCTCTATACAAACTCCAGAAGCTCTAGGGAAAAGGTGCACACTGCTAACAGCAAGGCTCACCTGAAAAATGACATCAGTAGTAATTATAGGAACAGAATAACACTGGAATACATTGCTAATAAGCTGCAGAACTTTCCTTGGAATTATAACCACTTGGAGCTGAGGAGAACAAAGCAAAATAGAACAAGTAGCTTTTAAGTTCTGTAGGCAACAATTTCAAAGGTAACATGAAAAATAATTTGTAATTCAAAGCAGAAAAGAATGATGTATGAGGCATTATCATTTTTTTCCCATGGAAAAGAATCTCTACTGTATCTTCAAATAAAAACAGGGAGAATAATCCTTTTCCTTGCCAGAAGAATTCAAGAATCAGAGGGGAAATTTACCCTTGTGCATACCTTCTGGGCTGGACACGCAGAGTTAAGACAGCAGAAAAAGAAGTTGTAAGTGATGCTCTAACAGGCTTTTGCATCATGTCACAACATTCTGGCTGCCTCACAGATTTTGGAGCTTCTGGCACTGGCAATCCTTACTGTCTTCTGTAATCTGTATAAACAGCTACTTTTAGAGGGACCCCAGATAAATCCCTCTAGAGGAACAAGAAAACGTCCATGCAATCACAGGAAATTCATTTTATAGATATCACAATGTCTCCGTTAAGGGTGACAATAAGGTTTCAAACACTCATTTCCCACATGGTCAGTACAGTTATTCCCAGAAGCCTCAGAGGTGGAAAATGTCTGTAGGTGCTTCAGACTTCATCCTTATCAGCCCAGAGCTGTTCCCTTACACAGTGTTGGTGACAGCAACAATAACACTTAGTAGTGGTAACAACACAGAGCTGAGCTTTGAGCTTTAGGTATCACCCAGTATTTCCCATTGAAATTGTCACCAGGTCTCCTTTTCATTTGCCCTCAGACATACCAAGACAGCACTGAACAGTTGTACCCTTACACTGCATCTCCTAAAACGTCAAGGAAAAAACTCAGAATTTGGATGTGTGCTCACTACTGCTGTCACTATGTATCTAAGTCCAAAATAAACCAGCCTCCAAAAAACCCCAAATCCTTAAACATCCCTGAGTTGTTAAGATGGGATGTTTATGAATTTGAGGCCACCAAAAAGCACTGCTCTGACAGATTGGCTGTGAAAGTTTTAACCTGGTTTTCTGTGATCCATCAGAAGAACAGGGAGATGAGACTTCCTAAAATAGCACATTTTCTTTCCACTTTTGATTTTGATAGCAATATAAAAGCCACTCAGCTCTCAAATAAGACAACTACTTGAATTAAATGGAGAGCATAATTTTCTTTAAGGCCTCTGACCTTACTCTTACCAAAGAGAATTGAGGCAATTCTTCTCCATCCTACAACAACTATGGGATTTTGCTAAGTACCCAGTTTTCACAAAATATTTGCCCTCAGAAACTTCACTGGTAAGCAGTTTATTTCTTCTGGGCAACCTAATAATTTGTCTAGTTCAAATAGTAGACAGTTTTCAAACAGTTTTAAGTAGTTTTACCTACTAAGGAAGGTAAGGAGACCCCCGGAATGTGGACAGGAACACAGAGTTCTATTCCTCTCCCTCTTTTCGCTGTCTCCCTTTTCATTACAATCATAGAATCACAGGCTGGTTTGGATTGGAAAGAATCTCAATGTCCATCCAGGTTCACCCCTGCCATGGGCAGGGACACCTTCCACTACCACAGGTTGCTCCAAGCCCCATCCCACCTGGCCTTGGACACTTCCAGGGATCAAGGGGCAGCCACAGCTTCTCTGACACCAAACTTTTCTCATGCTGCCCCCATCCCCTGTACAAGCACTACTTCCATGGTGTGGGCAAACTCAGATACCAGTACAGAATACAACACTTCTCTTAAACTTGTTCTCCCTGCTTTGAAAACCCCTGCCACAGTAGTGTTTCTCCACAGCCATGTTCCCATTCTTTAGTAAAACTAATACCAAGTCTTGAAGCACTTCTTCCCCCTCTCAAAGGAAGCAGAGGGAATGCTGAAGACAACAACCTTCTTCTTCAGGCTGTACCAGAAGGGCCATTCTTCAGCTTCTCCAACTGATTTACACACATTCATCCTCTGCCTGAGAAGTTTAGATACCCATAAATCTGAGAGTAAAGCCCAAGGCCAAAGACCTCAAGTGACAGAAGAATGCAAATGTGCAGGGCAGCACATGGGAGAAAGGCTGTCAGGAGAGTTAGAAGTGAGAGGAAGAGGCAGTGACACCATCTGTGATACCATCCAGCTATGGGTACAGCAAGGACACAGGAGTGCCTTCCCCTCTCCCTTCATTATCCATCTGCATAACCACAGCACTTTTTCTGTCAGGAAGTATGAAAAACTCTAACTCCATTAATAGCCTAATTTTAATTTCACAGAATTTCTCCTCTGGAAAAAACATTACTTCTTCATTATAACTTCTAAAAAAAACTACCAAACCTGCAAAACCCAGAGTTCCCAGCCTTTTCATATGACCTCCTGAACGTGATCCAAGCTAGTATGTGGCTCAGCAGCCTAACCATGCTACAGACACAGCGCTGCCAGTCTGGTAAAGAGACTCCAGTTAAACATAACTACGTGCTTAACTATGTGCGTAACTTCTCTTCAAGACAGAAAAGAGCTTTACTCTCTCAAGAAAGAGGAGTGGGATCAAGGAAAAAGAACTGTATTCCTAGTTCTCCTACACACTTACTATGTGACTTAAGTTCAATACTATTTTCCCATCTGAACTAAGCATTATTAATGTTTCCCCTTTTCTCACACAGTGTTTTCTATTTGATTTGTAAGGAAAGGGTCAGGAGATGCTCAGAGTTCTGTAGACATGCAGAGTATGAACAGGCAAACAGCATCCTCTGCCCTAAGAAGTCCAGAGGTTATATATTCCCTTCATTTTTGTCTTAATTAATTACTGGAGTTTGGTCTATAGAATAGCCATTCACACTAAAGGAATGCTTGATTAAATCACACAGAGTGAGTTATGACTGGTATAATTCCATTAGCTTTACAGAAAAATACTAGGGATGAATTAGTCCTCTCAGGCTTATTTTCCATTCCAAAATTCCTTAATGGCATAAAGAAAAAAATAGTAAAGCTGGCCACAGATGTTAAATAAAGACATTCCAAGTCCAATCCCATTTCCACAGGATAAAATGGGAGTTCGTAGGACATCAGGACCCACAACACGCAACTACAAAAGCATTTGCTGATCTTCAGCTTTAGCTCCAGTTCAAAATTTTCCTGTGCCAACTCTTCTTAAATTTGGGACAATTTTCTGCCCCCCACGCCAGTTTTTTCCATTGAACACAAGTCTGGCAAGAGATTTCTTAGTCAACATCCCTTTACACTACCTACAAAACTTCTGTGATCACGTTTAGGCATTGAAAACCCACAATAAAAAAATTCCCTGTAATCTGTTAAAGCATTGCACATACTTATTCACAAAGTAGAATCCAAAACAAAAGGTTTTTCCAAAATTGAACTCTCTGCATCCCACCAGATGGTACATGGCATAGGAATGTGAAACCCATGACAAATTTTTCCATAGGCCATAATTCTGTGCCAAAGCCTCAGGTTTGATACTAAAAATATGCTTGTATTCCTGTTTTACCAAAATGCCACTGCAGTAGGGAGAACACTACATTTAAATCTACCATCACACACCACAGTGCATTGGCACATCACAGTCAAGGGATCACAGAATCATTCAGGCTGGAAAAGTATCTTTTACATCATCAAGTCCAACCATCAATCCAGCACCACCATGAAACCTTGCCCCCAAGTGCCACATGCGCATGGTTTTTGAACACCTCCAGGAATGGGGACTCCACCACTGCCCTGGGCAGCCTGTGCAAATGCTTTACAGCCCTTTTTGTGAAAAACTATTCCCTAATGTCCAACCTGAGCCTCCCCTGGCACAGCTTGAGGCTGTTTCCCCTTATCCTCTCCCTGCTCCCTGGGAGCAGAGCCCGACCCCCCCCCGGCTGCCCCCTCCTGTCAGGGAGTTGTGCAGAGCCACAAGGTCCCCCCTGAGCCTCCTTTTCTCCAGGCGGAGCCCCTTTCCCAGCTCCCTCAGCCACTCTTGGTGCTCCAGCCCCTTCCCCAGCTCCACTCCCTTCCCTGGACAAGCACCAGTGCCTCAATGCAGCACTAATATGCAGCACTTTGAGTTATTTAAAAACCCTCCCATATTCTACTAGACTACATTTATACCAAATTATTTATAATCCAGCTGTACCCTGTGGGATGTCAAATGCACTCTGCAACACAGACTAGGAAAACAGTGGAGTTCGAAACCAAATCCACACCCAATTTAAATTGCAATTACCTATCAATAGTGTATCTGCATCAGGGCACCTTTATACAAAGAGAAGCTCCTTGGACCTGAGTCCCAACTGTATTTGTACCCCTTGTAGAGTCCCACCTGCCCCAGGGACCATAGCACCTCACGAGAACATCCAGAAAATTTGCCTGTGAGGCAGCTACATACAAAGCTTCTTTTTTGGAAAAAAATTTGAGTGAATAACAAATTTTTTGTGCAAAAAAAATAGCTTCATGCTCATTAATTCAGTTGAGCAACATTCAGAAAGAACAACACTAGGTAAACGAATTGGATGCTGTGAAATACTTGCCAAGCAATATTCTTATGAGATTTTTGAGTAAAGTTACTTCTCTATAGATTCAACAACAAAAAAAAGAGGTTGAAGTGGTCACAACAACATTTCTTGCATTTTCTTTTCAAGTGCCTCGGCTTGGTCATCATCAGATGTAAGATACAGATGACCAGGAGTCATCTGGACCTTACACATCCATAAAATTCAAGACATTGGCCTGTAGTGTGTCTTTCTAACTCTAAGAAAGACCAAAGAAATAGTTTTCAGAAATGAGGACAAAATGAAGTTGAAAATTGTCCATCCTCCACTTTGAAAGAGCTCCCCGCCCTCGCAAGTTATCCATCACACTAAGAAGTAAGGCCCCCTCAGGGAAGTTGGACTTCCACACAGAGGTGTAACAGGATACTCTGAGGCACGTTTGCCAGCAGCTCTGTGCTGTACAGGTCAGCTCTCTGCAGGTTTAAGTTACAGTCACTCCACTGAATGAAGTCTAACATTTGCCAAGGAAAGGGATCTCCTGTGGAAAGAGAGGGAACGGGGGAGGAGGCAAGGAAGCAAGGAGTCAGTGAGTGGGAAAATGTGACTCAAGCCTGGGAAGGTGGCAGTGGATTTGTTGCTGGTGAGGTTTGTACAGAGCGAGGAGGGGTGGTACAGCAAAGCGTGGTCAAAGGAGTCAGTCTGGAACACAGGCAAAGAACCTGGAGAGTCAGTGGGAGCAAGAACATGAGGAGGATGGAAAAAGGACTGGAAAGGTGAAATGTGCAGAAAAAAAACTGAATGAAAACTTAAGTGATGAGAAAGAAAACAGGAGCCATTGAAACAAAGGATGTGAAAGTGGTCTGTGATGGAAAATAGGCACAGGACTACCCGTGAGAGAAAGCTGGGACTTCTTTCTACTGAGGATGCACAAGAACAAAGGACCGCCACACAAACCTGCAAACTAAAAGTGCACCACACAAGATCTTCTTGCTCTTGTGGTTGGAATATTACCCAATCACTCTGAAAAAGAGAACTATCAACTCCTAGACTGAATCCCTTTCTTCTCACTGAAGATGAGCTATCATTGAGAGAAAATCAAACCAAAACACTCCCAACCCATCCTCTTGATCTTCTGGCCATTCCATGGAAAAAGAGCTCCAAAGAGATCTAACAACTTGATTTTCCAGGATATAAAACAGTTCTAGGTTCTACACTTGACCCAAATCTTTCCCTTCTTGTTTATTTCTGTGGCATGATGCTTTTTAAGTCCCATATAAGCTTGTTCCATAAAGTAACCAAAAAAAAAAAGGGGAGGGTGGGAGAGGGAAAAGAGGGGAAAAAAAAAGAAAATGACATCAAATGTGGAAACAGCAAGCACCCTTTTGTGATAGAACACACTGATACCACAATGAAGAACTCTTTGTAAGAAAAAAAAGAGAACCTATACAAGCTTAGAGATGGCAAAGCAGAAAAATTTGCAAAGAAAAGTTTCCCTCTAATTTTCTAAGCTTTTGGTTTAAGGTATTTATACCAATAGCAAACACATATCTTGTAAGCAGAAGTATCTGTGACTGGAGGGAAATAGAAAGGATCTGTGACTGGAGGGAAGTAGAAAGGATATCCATTTTTTTTGCTGACATCCCTGCAAAAATGGAACTCTTAAGAACTGAGTTTGGGAATATCATATTCTGAGATACTCCACAGGAACTAGAGCCAAAAGGTAATTTTCAAGGGCTTTTTCCCACTTTCTGTTGTTGTTTTGGTTTTTTTTTTTTAAGAGAGGTTTTTACTGCACAGTACAGCACACATCACCAGCCTGAGGCATCCTGTTCCTATTTCCTCTTCAAGTCAACAGAAGAATTTGACAAGGAAAGAGAAAGAAAGCCAGAGAAAATTGATAAGAAGGGAACAAAAAACAGATGCTGAAAGAGAGGAATGCACGATGTACAGCAGAAGAGGGAAAAAACGTAAGATGAGGGAAAGAAGTAAGACCCGAGACCAAAAAACCACACCATTTAAAGCTTCTAGATCATTTCACTGCAAGTTTCTGAATGTAAACACGGGACAATAAGATAGGAGGAAAAGTGCAACTGCATTATGCATGATCTTAAGTGCGCTCCCATAGAAGGGCATTGAAAAAAAACACTGTAGCAATGTTACTACTACACGTGCAGTTCACTGAAGCTACTTCAGCTAGTATCAGAACAATTAAGGGGAGTATTTAATCCCCTAAACTACTCTTTGGTGCACACAGCGCACTTAGAGCCCACTCTAGTCTATCCTGAAGGCTTTGGGAAGCTTTGTAGAGAGATAAGGAGGTGGTGGTCACAAAGTGTTACGCGCCCTCGGCAGAGAAACGCGTGCGGCAAGGACTAGGATGGGACAGGAATACTTAGGCTCTAGTCTCTGCAAGCGCAGGAAACCCAACCTTTTGCCAGCCCTCGGGAGCTCCCTGCTGCCCTTCCCGGCTCCTGCCCGCCCCGGCCCGGGTCCCGCTCAGTCCCCCGGGGGGAATGCCCTACCTGGGTCGTGGAACGGCACCAGCGCGAAGTTGTACAGCGGCCGCTTGGGTCTCTTCAGCGATGTCTCCAGGATCTTGGATGCGCCCTCGATAACTTGCACCAGGTCGTCGTACATGGAGCCGGTCACATCGAAGACGAAAGCCAGGGTGGAGGCTCCCTCGGGCACCGCCTCGGGCTCGGGCACGGGCACGGCGCGGGCGCTCAGGGCGAGCAGCAGAAGCAGCACCGTGCCCAGCGCCCTGGGGCTCCCACCGACAGCCATCGCGCCGGCACCCGCGGCGGCCCGGGAAGGCACTGGGAACAGTCGGGCCGGGGGAGCAGAGACAGACCGCGGAGAGCGCGGGGACAGATCGGGACGGACCTCGAAGAGCGCGGGGACAGACCCGGATCGGACCGGGGAGAGCGCAGGGACAAACCGGCACGGACCGGGAAGAGCTCGGGGACCGACCCGGGACGGACCGAGGAGAGCGCGGAGATAAACCGGGAAGAACGAGGACAGACCGAGGGGAGCAAAGACCGAGCGGGGAGAGCGGAGCCCGTCGCCCACCGCCCGCTCCCCTCAGGCGCAGCGCAGGAAGCGCCGCCGCTTTTGTCTGCGCGCGGCTGGGGCCCCGCTCCGCCTTCCCTACCGGGCAGGGCTGGGGCAGCGCCGCCCCGAGGGACAGGCCTGAGCCCCGACTGTGCCGCGGGGCTGCTGCTGCCGGCCGGGGCTGTGGATGGAGCTGCGGCTGGCGCCCCGGGAGCACCGGCTGTGCATTGAGGCGGTGCCCGCCCCGGTCCCGCCTCCCGTGGCCCGCTGTGGCCCCTGCCCTCACCTGGAGTCCACCCCCGCTTTTCGGGGTCGCCGTCCTTACCTCAGGGCCTCCGCCCTCACCAGGGGGTCCCTCCGTCACCCCGGGATTCCGCCGTCACTTCGGGGTCGCCGACCTTACGCCGGGGTCCCGCCCTCACCTGGGGGTCCCTCCCTCACTTCGGAGTCGCCGACCTTACCCCAGGATATCGCCCTCACCTGGCGTCCGTCCCGCCCTCACCCGGGGGTTCCGCCCTCACCTCAGCATCCACGCCTTCACCTGGGGGTCCCTCCCTCACTTCGGGGTCACTCCCTCACCTCGGGGTCTCTGCACTCACTTCGGGTCCCTCCCTCACCTGGAGTCCTCCCACCCCCGCCCCGGCCACCCCCCCAGCAGGACCTGTCCCTCTCGGCCCGGGGTCTGTGTCCGCACCTGCCGCAGGTGAGGGTGGCAGTGCCGGCTCGAGCTCATCCCAAAAGAGCAGGGTTAGATGGGATATTGGGAAGGAATTGNAGAGCCGGGTTAGATGGGATATTGGGAAGGAATTGTTCCCTGTGATGGGAGTGAGGCCCTGGCACAGGGTGCCCAGAGAAGCTGTGGCTGCCCCTGGATCCCTGGAAGCGTCCAAGACCAGGTTGGATGGGGCTTGGAGCAACCTGTGGTAGTGGAAGGTGTCCCTGCCCATGGCAGGGGGTGGCACTGGATGAGCTTTATGGTCTCTTCCAACCCAAACCATTCTGAGATTCTGTGATTTTTAGTGTTTATTACTGGAAACTTGATACAAGACTGAAATCACTCTGACATGCACTGCTGCCCTGGCTGTCCCTTGGCTTCAGTTACACATCCACAACTACTACTGTAAGCCCTCCTCAGTGGCCATGAGCACATCCTTAAATTTAACAGTTTAAAGGGAGTAGGAAAGACTCCAGACTGTGACCAGGACCATGGCTCCAGGCACTGGCAGCTCCTGGTGCAAGAAAAAGCCTGGAAAACAGGAAAGGACGCTAGTAGAGTGGAGTTTTAACCCTGCTCAGGCGATGGAAGAGATTAAACTCCTTCTTAGTTGTTTAGGGATGCAGCAATGTCCCAGCAGGCATCTTTGGAAAACTCAGCCCTGACCCAGTGCCACACAGAAGGGCTCAGTACAGAGCCAGGAGCCAAATACCCTTTTTTCCAGCTCACCTCAGTGCTGCTATGTAAGCCTTCTTTCCATGGGCTGCGTCCTGCACTGTGGGGAGCAACGGGACATCATTTTAAACACCAAGTGGGAGGGAAATCCCAAGCCTTTGCACAGTATTCAGTGCAGCTCGGAAAGGTAGACCGTGAAGCAGGATTTACCTCATTAGTTTCTATCCTTATTTTACTAATCTTCAAGCTGCTGCTAAAACTGCGCATTGTTGTGACTGGAAAATAAATCATGTAGAAACATTGCTTATCCTAATCAAGTTATAAGCCTGGAATTGAATTATAAAAAACAGATGTTTACATTCTTTCTCCCCTTCAGCACTGATGTCATGAGAAGGAAGCACATAACCAGAGCTGTGCGAAGCATTCGCAATAAAACCCCAAACCATGGAAAACTTGCCTCATCTGTAACTCTGCTAGCAGAAAACTAGGACCAGGTTTGTCAAAAATACTCTCAAATCGTGTAAGGAGAGATGCACTCACGCCATTGAATAGGAATATGTATTTCGAACATCCTAAGGACTGGCAGCATTTGGATTTAAGGATTGCCTTCAGTCCTTTAGGAAGACAAATTCCTGTTATGTTTTGCATCATAAAGGAAGCCGTCGTGTTCTTTCTGTCTCAAATTATTTCCCAATTTGCCGTGAACAA
>VXAD01002616.1:227297-264926 GCA_013399195.1 Dicrurus megarhynchus | reverse complement strand
TCCCTCTCGGCCCGGGGTCTGTGTCCGCACCTGCCGCAGGTGAGGGTGGCAGTGCCGGCTCGAGCTCATCCCAAAAGAGCAGGGTTAGATGGGATATTGGGAAGGAATTGTTCCCTGTGATGGGAGTGAGGCCCTGGCACAGGGTGCCCAGAGAAGCTGTGGCTGCCCCTGGATCCCTGGAAGCGTCCAAGACCAGGTTGGATGGGGCTTGGAGCAACCTGTGGTAGTGGAAGGTGTCCCTGCCCATGGCAGGGGGTGGCANCTGGGGGTCCCTCCCTCACTTCGGAGTCGCCGACCTTACCCCAGGATATCGCCCTCACCTGGCGTCCGTCCCGCCCTCACCCGGGGGTTCCGCCCTCACCTCAGCATCCACGCCTNCCAAACCATTCTGAGATTCTGTGATTTTTAGTGTTTATTACTGGAAACTTGATACAAGACTGAAATCACTCTGACATGCACTGCTGCCCTGGCTGTCCCTTGGCTTCAGTTACACATCCACAACTACTACTGTAAGCCCTCCTCAGTGGCCATGAGCACATCCTTAAATTTAACAGTTTAAAGGGAGTAGGAAAGACTCCAGACTGTGACCAGGACCATGGCTCCAGGCACTGGCAGCTCCTGGTGCAAGAAAAAGCCTGGAAAACAGGAAAGGACGCTAGTAGAGTGGAGTTTTAACCCTGCTCAGGCGATGGAAGAGATTAAACTCCTTCTTAGTTGTTTAGGGATGCAGCAATGTCCCAGCAGGCATCTTTGGAAAACTCAGCCCTGACCCAGTGCCACACAGAAGGGCTCAGTACAGAGCCAGGAGCCAAATACCCTTTTTTCCAGCTCACCTCAGTGCTGCTATGTAAGCCTTCTTTCCATGGGCTGCGTCCTGCACTGTGGGGAGCAACGGGACATCATTTTAAACACCAAGTGGGAGGGAAATCCCAAGCCTTTGCACAGTATTCAGTGCAGCTCGGAAAGGTAGACCGTGAAGCAGGATTTACCTCATTAGTTTCTATCCTTATTTTACTAATCTTCAAGCTGCTGCTAAAACTGCGCATTGTTGTGACTGGAAAATAAATCATGTAGAAACATTGCTTATCCTAATCAAGTTATAAGCCTGGAATTGAATTATAAAAAACAGATGTTTACATTCTTTCTCCCCTTCAGCACTGATGTCATGAGAAGGAAGCACATAACCAGAGCTGTGCGAAGCATTCGCAATAAAACCCCAAACCATGGAAAACTTGCCTCATCTGTAACTCTGCTAGCAGAAAACTAGGACCAGGTTTGTCAAAAATACTCTCAAATCGTGTAAGGAGAGATGCACTCACGCCATTGAATAGGAATATGTATTTCGAACATCCTAAGGACTGGCAGCATTTGGATTTAAGGATTGCCTTCAGTCCTTTAGGAAGACAAATTCCTGTTATGTTTTGCATCATAAAGGAAGCCGTCGTGTTCTTTCTGTCTCAAATTATTTCCCAATTTGCCGTGAACAATAAAGAAAACACCCAGTGCCTGTAAGAAAAAATAACCCTCTGGGCTACCTACTTCTGTGTCCCAAAAACCATGTGCTTGAACATGGCTTTTAAGGTACAACATAAAGCAAAATCTTTATTTTGTAACAGTGGAAACTGATATTTATTTTGGTTGCCTCACACTTTCCACTATAAAATAGCCTTGCAGCTTGGAAGCTCTGACACTATTATTCACAGCAGGCCTTTCAAATTTGCAGGAAGAAAGCCCTGTAGCTAGAGGAATGACTTTTTTTCTTCTTCTCCAATGAAATTATTTTCATAGTTTGCCAAAGATTCATCTACTGAAAAAAAAATCCCTGTGTTCCTTCTGACATGCTCTTCAGTAAGGTTTTGACATGATGCCAGAATGAGAGCTAAGCACAGGCACTCCAAGGTCAGGCCGTGGCTCTGTGGGAGTGCTCTGTGGCAGGAACACCTGGGGATTATCAGGGTGGGGGGCTGTGGGCAGGGCATGGAGGGGAGCGGGGTCAGGGTACCCCAGAGGGAGCAGCCCTGGCTCTGCCACAGCAGGTGCCAACCTCACAAGGTCCATTGGAGTCTCCTTTGTACGCACAGATATTTCAGTTGTATTCTCACTTCCTAATTCTGCGTGTTTCTAACTTCATCTTGATCATCCTTTTGTGCCTCTTCTGGGGCTGGAATTTAACGTTTTCTTTATGCAATTTGGTAGCATGGAAGAATCCAACAGATGTGGTCTTAATAGTGTAAACCCTTCCCACCACACTCCTGTACTGTCACACCGAGTGTGGGCAAAGTGTGAACCAGCTGACCTTCAGAGGTCCCTTCCAACCCAAACAGTCCATGAGTCTTTCCCTATGTATTTATCCTGGATGGTTGTAAGGTATTAGCTGAGGTGGAGTAAAGAGTTAAGTTGTTCAATTCCTTTTTCTAGCCCATCTCAGTTAAAATGAATAAAATTTGTATACTAGTTTAGAAAATTGGGAAGGAAATATTTTTCACCCTTTGTGCTTCTGTCTGAATCTGCCCCATTTTATAATTTGCAGCTAAAAATTGTTACTTTCCAGTGGCTGCTAATGAGGAAAAAGCTGCCTGTTTCATCCTCGTTTATAATAAACAAGACTCCACTTCAAAACCCCAAGTTTCCATCTGAAGGAGAATATCAAAATGATTGTTTTTAAAGCTGATGCTACTAATTACAGAGCAACTGCCGGTCCCAAAACAGATGCTCCTCCTGGGATCCCATGGACCACTCGCAGCAGGCTGCATCCACCAGAGCTCTTTCTCACGACACCTCTCTCCTGGCCAGCAAGTTCTGCACGTATCCCAGATACTCTGGGCTGCCTTGTCACAGACATTTGACAATATTTTGTTTCCTCTGGAACTCCATATGCATTTAAAGCTTTTATTCCCACTCCTCCTAAAAGTCCCATCCCTCCTTTTCTTCTTTTCTTTGTTTGAACTGGATTAATTGTGGAAAAGGAGGGACTGGTTGCTGTTTGTTTTGGGTAGGTGGCTTTGGCTCTCCCTGTGAGAAGTGTGTGTATTGCAGAGTGAGATCTGTCCAGTTCACTAACAGTGTTTTCTTAGCCAGCCTTTAGTCCTGTCTTTGTATTTTATGTATGCAGACACTCTGGTCCTGCATTTGAGAGGTGCAAATTCACTGTTCTAAAATTAGAAATAACGTTTTTTATCTCAAATTCTTGCATGCCAGCAGAACCTATGCTGCTTTTGGGAAGGACAGGGTTAAAGTGCCATCCCAGGACAGGAATGCTACAACAGGAATTAGCAGGTATGCCGAGGAGCCTGGAAGCAGGTAATGCAGCTCACTGCAGCTGCTGCTAACAGATCTGCAAGGAAAGATAAGCAAAGTGCAGAAAAGAGAAAGGACTGATAGATTAATCTGTGGTTATATTGTTATAATCTTCATATTAATCTACAGAGACCATGAAAAGACCTGCACAACTGGGGGAGATTTTGTAATGTGAATGCCATGATATGATGAGGGTTCAGACTCTGAAGGGATCAAATAACCCCTGACCCTTTTCCAGCCTGTGCCCTGTGGTTTTCAGCTGTGCAGCTGCTCTCACATGTGGACAGTGTGTTTTTAGTACTCATGTCTCCGCTCTGTGACCAAGGCATTTCAATGGAGATGGTTAAAAGCTGTCGTGCAGACAGAACCAGAGAGCCTCCATACTGAACAACCTCAAGACCTTTCAGTCACAGAGGATTCACAGCTTCCTGTGAGGTTCCTTACATTTGCCAACAATATAAAAACTGTGATTTAATATAAAAATGGGATGTGTGTAACCTCCGTTCGACTTCTGCCTTTTGACTCTTCAGAAGGGTCATGCATTGTGAGTTTTCTCCAGAATCCACATGACTAGAAACAACCTGCTCTAGTTAAGGAAACAAACCCTTGGATTCTAGCATGACTATCTGTGTAGGAATGAATGTTTTTATTACATAATCCAGATGCTGAAGAACTGCAAGTTTCTGATCTCCACTTTCCTAAAAGGTCTGAGTCTGAAACCAAGCTACAGGCTATGTTCCCTGCTCCTACCCTACAGCTATAAAGAGATAAGATGGGAACTGAAATCTGTTTTGAAATGTTCACACCTATAGTGTCTGGCTGAATTCTGGCCATCCTGTATTTTATGGTTCCTGCTTCCTTTTTAAACTCAGTCTGCTCTAATATTTTATGGCTTTGCCAATTAATGCTTTACAGCAGAATCAGGGGAGACAGGTAAATAGTAGCAATTCCCTGTGTTCTACAAATATTTCTGAAGACAGATAGCTTTTCATGTAAAGGTTGTAAAAATGAGACATTTTAACGTGCTTTTTTTTCTACATTGTGAAGAATCTAGAAGTCCTAGAGTGATACTTCTGCCACTTTGAATCTTCTTTCTGTTTTACCGAAGTTTGCTTAAATATAAGTGCCAGTTTGATTCACAGTTCAACACATTTCAAACTCTCACATCCCAGTGAAAAAGAGTGAGATACAGGCGTAAGTAGCTGTAGCAACTGGAGTAGTTTGTTTAACAAACCCTGTGCCTGAGCCAAGAGACCATTTCACCCTGCTGCAGCACTGAATCATCTCTCATCTGCAAGATGAAATCACTTTGCTTTTGATTATAAAACATTTGTTTTATAAAACAGGCCATCCTGTGATCATGACATAGAAGTCAGGGGTCAAAAGTTTTGTTTCTGGCTCAGAAGCAGATTTGCTGCCGTCATTAATAAAATTATGGAGCAAGACCGGGACCAAGTTAGGACCTGCTCTGCTGCTTACTTGGAAAAACAAAAGAGAAGATAAACCGATGGATGGAGATTTCAAGATATTAAATATCTAATGAGAAAAGTAATGTATTTCTTTATGAAAACACTGGGAATATTATCACACACTGAAAGCAAAAGAAGAACCACGCCATAAAGGTCATTTTTCAAGATCAGCTCCATGAAGATCAATAAATCCTGTATTTAAATGTTTTAATTCTGCACATGGGGAATGCATGCTAATTATCCATGATTCCAAGCTGTTTTTACCCACAGCCTTGTCATCATGCTAACCTTACTTGTGGTTGTGTAGTAAATACAGTGCATGAGGCAGTGTGGGGTTCATTGCCCCTAAAATGTCACTATCTCCACTGACCGTAGGTGTCCACATCCAGCCTAAACACCTGAAGCTCCTTTTCCAGTCCATGGAGATTTCCCATTTGATTTCTCCAAGAAATCCCCATGTATATGCATTAAATTGCATGCATGGACTTTACATCAAATTATATTTATAGAGAACTAATTGTATAGATGTAACAAAACAAGGATGAGAGGAAATGGCCTCAAGATGCACCAGGGGAGATTTAGATTGGAGATTTTTTGAAAAATTTCTTCATGGAAAGAGTGTTCAGGCATTGGAACAAATTGCACAGGGCAGTGGTGGAGTCCCCATCCCTGGAGGTGTTCAAATAATGTGAGGATGTGGCACTTGTGGACATGGGTCAGTGGTGGGGAATGGCTGGACTCAGTGGTCTTGGATGGCTTTTCCTACCTAAATAATTGCATGATTCTATGAAAACAGATTAAATAACTACACAGTGAACTGCTTTCACCACTGGAGTAACTGCCTGTTGCATGTAGCAATCTTTTGGAAAAAAAAATTCAGTAAGAAAAAGGTGTATTAAGATTTTATCCTTGACAAGGACTGTATTCTGGAGAATTTCAATAGAGTATTCTATTGGCCATGTCAGGGTTATCAATACATTCACAATTAGGCAACCAGGCTCTGTTAGGAAAGCAAGAGGAAGAACAAGAACATGATCTCCCTCTGCTGGTACATCACAACGAAATGTTGTGAGAAGGGATTACGGAAAGGATGGATTTTTACCCTTATTTTTAATACAATTAGAAAATATAAGGTGAAATTACTCTTTATACGTGAGGTTGAAATATACCTTAAAATAGCAGCAGAACACCACAGATACACACAGACCCATCCCAATGTCCAAATGTTTTGTACATAACATTTACACAAGTCTTTTCTACAGGAAAGATTTTCTGGAAAGTAAATTAAGTTGCACAGAGAGATTCTAGTGATAGGAGAATTCAAAAAGCAAGAGTACTTTTTATATTTGGAGGGAAAATATATTTACTTAAAGTATATTTTTTCAAAACCGGTCCAATGATAGATTTAATAATTTGACCAGAGAAAATCTAGCATGTAATACCTTTATGTTGTCTCCTTAATAGTTCTGAATTACTTAAACTGAACTTTGACATTCAGAAAAATATACAAAAGTTCCATCACATTACAGTCTAGAACATGTAACAGCAACTTTGGATATGCAGAACTATTCTCAATTATTTTATTACTAAAGCAAGTCCTATACACTGCAGAAGGACCTGAGGTTCGATGTTTGATGCAGTGCTAACAGAATCAGTCCAGAACATAGCTCTGCAATCCCTTATCTGTCAGGCAGGCAGCAATATTTCCTGGCTGACACCCAGAAAAGGTTCTGACAGAAGAGGAAATTACTTCAAGTACCATAATGCTGTTACAAAGGGCAGCTGCTTTGCCACTTGGCTCTACAGACTAAAGCTTGTTTTGGAGTCAATGACAGATGCTCAAACCATAGATAACATCACAAAGCATCCCACTCCTCTCATACTGGGAGCTATCCTCTGGAATTCGGTTGACAGATGAGCTCAATTACTGCACCTCATGCCTTGGAATGAACTCTCCTAGTTTTAATTTCCCAGGAAGAGTGAGTTAGGGTTCAACATCAAATCAACACCCCATGACAGAAATTAGATAGAGCTGTCCTGTGGGTGTGTTCTGACAAAGCTGAAGTGAAAGAGATCTAGGCATCCTTGATCATAAATCACGAAATAAAACTACTTCATGGAACAACATACCATAGAATCCTAGAAAAGTTTGGGGTGGAAGGGACCTTAAAGCCCATCCCATTCCACCCCCTGCCATGGGCAGGGACACCTTCCACTAGCCCAGCTTGCTCCAAGCCCCATCCAACCTGGCCTTGAACCCTTCCAGGAATAGGAATGAGTTTGGTGTTTGTGCCATTTGCATAGCAAAGAAGAAAATAAATGTTTAGTTCTCCAGAGTTGTAGCTTTGCTCCTTTTAAGCCTGTCAGAAAAGTATTTTGTTTTAAACCAAACATATGTCCAGATTCCAGGCACCTGTCTGTACAGGCTGAGACTCTGATGAAAATTGCTTGGCACTTCTCTCCCCACCTATCCTCATCCCCATTAAAGTGTTAGCTCACAGTTCCAATCTCAGCATTATATTTTTGTGTGTGTGTCAACTTGGCTAATTTAAATATTTCTCACATTATTAAAAATTCTGTTTTAGATTTCTTCAGCCACAGAGCACTAAATATTTTTGGGCATGTGAGGTGTGTTTTCCCGGCATTTGAAGAAACCAAGTTCACCCAATTTATGAGTTCATAATTTTTGAGTTATTTTTTTTAGTCTGCAGTTTCAGTTTTTATATTCAAGCCATAAAAACCAAAGCATCCTTTAAAATCCTGCCAGACTGTAAGTTAGCACCTCCCTAGTAGTTACCAAGGATAACTTTCCAAGACCTCTAGGTAGTGGAGAGCTAGTTTTACTACCAGCATGGACTGTATTCTCCACAGTCACACTCTTCTTGGCATAACAGAGGTGTTCTTAAAACTCAGAATGTTTTGCACAAAATTTTTTTCATTATTGTCTGTTTCTCCTTCTACTGTGAAATGTGAGCCTTCTGTCAGGCATAGCAGTTTACTAGGATTAAAGGGATGAGTTAAATGAGTGGACTTCAGTCTTTATTCATAATAGGAATAAAAAGCCTTTCAGAGGGGAGGGTGATAAAAAGGGTTTCCCTTTACAAAACATAGTTGTTAATGCCCATCCACATGACAGACAGAAATGGCTAAGCCATCATTTGGCATCAGGTTACCTGGCAGTTTCTATTCCAAACCTGCTTTCAGGACCTTATTGTTTTGTTAGACTCATGGTCTGGTTTGAAATTTTCCAGATAAAACATCTGCTCTGGGGTGATTTTGTTGGTTTCCACCAAAAGAACGCAGTTGTTTCCAAGAGCACTCACTGCCCCAGGCAAGACCATCCGTACCCTCCTCTGCACTGGTTTTGCAAAGCACAGTGCAGGGAGCCAAATGGTGCCCAAAGGAGGAACCAGCACTACCAGAAACTCTGCATCAAAGATGGGAGGAATCACAGAATCATGAAGATTGGAAAAGACCTCCAAGATCATTGAGTCCAACCTTCGATCAAATCCCACCATGCCCAATAAACCATATCACGAAGTGCTATCTATGTCTGCTCAGTTTTTGAACACCTGCAGGAATGGTGACTCCAGCACTGCCCTGGGCAGCCTGTGCCAGTGCTTTACATGAAGGAATACCACCTTTTACATGAAGGAATTTTTCCTAATATCCAGTCTGAACATCCCCTGGCACTACTTGGGACCAGGTTCCTGAGTCAGCATGGGTGAATCAACACTGCTGATTGTGGTGGCTCTTTGGTCACAGATAGAGAACCCAACGCTGAACAGGGCTCTGAGATGGGGCTGGATGAGGTGCTGATGCTCTGAGCCTGGTGCTGGTGGCAGCACCCAGGCTGCAACTATGAAAACTGGAGACCAGGAGCCACAGGTCTATGCTGCCAGGATTTCAAGCTCATTTTCTGAGACTTGAGAACATCTAAGTGTTTGCACAAATACCCACAACTACGGCTGCAGCTGGTCTGCACAGCCCTGGTAGGCTGTTCAGGTTTACCTTATAACACACGTACCAAAGCCAACCTGCTTGTCTGCAGCTCTAGCGGTCCTGAATGGACCTCAGGAGGTTGATGCAACAGCAGCGTGGGCTAAAGCCTGCTGTAAGCAGCAGAGGTCATTCCCCTGTGGTCACCAAATCCCTTGGTCACAGTCTGAGCACAGCACTGGATCCTGTCACTACTCTAAGACCTCAGTCTAAAATGAGCTTTGCCAGTGCCCTGGTGAAAGGCTGAATTTCTCTTATAAAGCCAAGAGAGAAACTTGGTTTGGAGCCAAGCCACAGCAGCATGTGAGACAAGCAAGCTCATTCTGCTCCAGCACAGTGGAGCATCAAGCGACCCTCTGGTCACTGCCTGTGGTTTGTCTCTGCTCCAAAAGAGTGAGCATGAAGTGATCTCCCTCACTTCATGTAACTCAATGCCAAGCCCTTTCTGAAGAACTGCAGTGAATCTTGGTAAATTCACATCCCGAGTAACTGACATAAGCTGAGCTGGGAGAACTAACTGTTCCTGCAACTGCAGCGGCTGGCCTATGCACAGGGACAGTTTCTGTAAGGAATGATCACAGCTATCCTTAAAAAGACAAATTCCTATTTCAATGCACCAGTCTTGGGTAGATTTACCTCCTGCCTTCAGGCTCCTGTGTCTAAGAGTCTGAAAGCAAAAGGTTGTCTGTTATGCAGAAAGGTGTCAGAAATAATGCTGATTCCAGTTAAATACAAACAATAACACATTCCTGGCCTGAATGGCAGCTCACTGAGGTGAACGGGCCCCTTCACTTCACTTCCAGCCATCTCTGGATCAGACCATTCCTGTTTATCCAGGCAATGTGTTCAGACCCAGAATAAACTGTTCCTTCAGTATAAGAGGCCACACTCCAAACACAGGCAGCCTGATCAACTTTCCAATTTCTCCCATCTGTGTACTTCATTTCCACTGGGAGATTTTCTGAATCCACTGATTAGGGTGCCATGTATATTGGCACGTATTCCAAAAATGCAGGGCCTAGACTAGCAGGACTGCTGCTGAAGCCCATGGGTCTGCTGGCAAAGCTCTGCATTGGCCCCTTTCTACCCCTGTCTGTGCCCACTAATTAACATGTAACAACAATAATAAACTAATTTTCATGAGTTTTAGAACAGTCAGTAAAATACAGAGAGACCTCTCCTTTCCATGGCTTGTAGATGAGCAGAAGGTGAGGGGAACCACTTATTGTCTTTGCCCAGCCTTCCTGAGCTGCTGTAAAGATTTTTAGGATCCTCACACCTTAATAACTTAAAATATAAACTTCTGTGTGTACAATAAAATCATTTACAGGAAGGTAATGCATCAGTTTTTTTCTGTTACACTTCTTGAATGCCAAGATAAAATTTATTTTTGCTTAATAACACCAGTGGCAGTATTGCAGGGTTTGGGAATGTTCTTACGATCAAAGCATCTCTGCAGACTTCTTGGGATGCTTGTTACAGTCATTTCGTTACTGTTGCTTGCAGTTACAGAGTTTTTATTGTTGTGTTTTTTGTTCTGGTTAAAGTATTTCTAAATCCACTCCTCAAAACCAGAATAAACAGAGAGAACTGCAATATTCAGCATCCAACTAAGCTTTTCTGGTAGTGCCACTCTATGATGATCAGGGTGACTTTCCCAGCACAGGCTCAGGAACCCAAGAAGCAGGGGATGGACCTTCATTGCAGATCAGTAAGTACTAGTAGGCAATGTCCCAAATGTATTTTAGAAGCTCTACTGTAGATGGCCTCATCAAGGGACTGTTCTGGAGGGTCTTCAATTAAAAAAAACCAACCCATCTGGAAGCAGAAGGTTTACAACCTCTTGCAAAATAAAATATTCTAAGGTTTCAGTAATTGGTTTTAAACAGAGGAGTTTTATTTCAATGATGCCAGAGTTGTTCTGCAGAAGGGGCCTACAAGAAAGCTGGGGAAAGACTTTGTACAAGGGCATAGAGTGTCAGGACAAGGGGAAATGGCTTTAAGCTGAAAGAGAGTAGGTTTAGATGGGATATTCAGCAGAAACTCTTCCCTGGGAGGGTGATGAGGCCCTGGCACAGGCTGCCCAGAGAAGCTGTGGCTGCACCACCCCTGGAAGTGTCCAAGGCCAGCTTGGACGGGGCTTGGAGCAATCTGGGATAGTGGAAGGTGTTCCTGCCCATGGCTGCGGATGGGACTGGATAGGTTTAAAGTCCCTTCCAACCCAAACCATTCTGGGACTGTATGATTTTTAACTATTTAACTAACAAAACAGCCATCAGAAAAAGGCAGGCAGTAAGATTTTGCTTCCAGGACAAGACATAAGATACAAAAGTGCAGTGGTACCACTAAAACTTTTGGTTTAGTGCTTAGAGCTGGTTTCTCTGTATATCAAATGGAGTTTGGATGTACAGAGCTCTCAGGTAAAACAGTTGCCCTCTTCACAAGTATTTCTGTTATTTCATAGTATCCCACAATGGTTTGGATTGAAAGGGACCTTAAAGATCATCTCCTTCCACTCCCTGCCATGGGCAGGGATGCCACTTACTGGATTGGTTTGCTCAGGGCCCCATCCCACCTCCCTTGGTTCCCCTTCTGGGCTCAAAATAACCTGTTACCCACTATTCCGATTTCAAAGTGACCCAGCTGTAATGATTACTGGCTCTCTAAATTATTCATTTTTATTAATCAAGCAGAAGCTGTTGCACCCACTATTGCCCCCACAGCTCTGCTTTCGATGAAAGCTTATCTCCCGGTGCCAGGCCATGGTAACAAAGGCAGAGATTAGATTTGCTATCTTGGGCAGAGACATTTCCTGGAGCTCATGGGCCAGAACAAAGCAGCGTGTGCATAAACCCAAAGGCACAACTCAGTTATTAAACTGCTGGGAATTCTTCTCTTGAGGTTTGAAATGGGAACAGTGGGTTAAGAATGGGCTTTGACTGTCTCCAGACCAGGGCAATTTTTCCAGAGAATTGAGAAAGAATTTGGGAAGAAAAATGAGTTACCTGTACAAAAAATGAAAATCAGTTCAATATCTAAGTTGTTTACATTCTCACTGGATTTGGCAGAAAGGTAATATTGAAACAAATACTTTGACCTGCTGAAGGATGGATGAAATCAAGAAGTGGTCCACTGTTTATTTTCAATTAACATTAGTAATTACAGAATTTGGATTTGTCACATTCTTTTGAAACTGACCTGGAGAAGAAAGAGGATCTGTTTCTGTTTGATCTAGTTAAATCCACTTAGAATCTTGATAAAGCTTGTGGTTTTTCTTTTAGAGAGCAGGAAAAAGCATACAAGTGGAGAATATTCATGTGACATGGGTAGCTTGGGACTTCCAAAGACCAATTTTATTTTACTTTTTAAACAAAACTCTCTTTTCAGAATATATTCAAAGACCTTATTAAGTGGGGAATGAGGATTAGTACAAACCTCAGCAGAACCCCAGCTCTCATGATCAAACGGAGATCTCTAATCTCCATGGAATACCAACCTTCAGGATCAAACAGCACTGTTTAAACCACAGCTGTGTACAGTCGTGGAGAAGCAGCTCATATTTCCTTGGAGGCAGGGGCCAGAGATGGAGGACGTGAGAAGGAAAGAACAAGTTCTGCTTACAAGGGGTAGCCTAGTGCAGCACCATTGTGTTTGTCCCTCTTGGGAACAGCACATTTGGGACCCACCATCGCTGCCTTAGAAGGTCGGGCTGAGCAGGGCTGGGAAAGGAAGCAGGAATTCAATCATCCTCTGCCTCAGGCTGCTCTCCATGTCACGTGAGGTGGCCAGAATCTCACTAAAGTACTGGGGAGAAGAGCAGAGGGCAAATCCCATCCTGGGGGCATCACACACATCATGGTGCCCTGATCCAGAGAGGGGATGATCCTGCTGGGCTCAGCGTGGGCTCACCTGGAGCCCCGTGTGCAGAGCTGGCCCATTGGCTAACATTGCGGAAGGATATGAAGGTCCTTGGATGTGTCCAGAGGAGGGTGACAGGGCTGAGGGCAGGTCCTGGGAGACGCTGCTGAGGGCTCTGGGCTTGTCTAGTTTGGAGAGAAGGAGGTTGAGGAGCGACCTGAGGGGGAATGTGGAAAGAGAGGTGCTGAGCTCTTCTCCCTGTGTCCAGGGTCAGGATGGGTAGGAATGGTTCAAAGCTGTGCCAGGGACAGTTCAGAGTGGATATTAGGAAGCATTTCTGTACTGAGCAGGTAGTCAGACACTGGAACAGGCTTCCCGGAGAGCTGGCGGATGCCCCAGGCCTGTCAGTGTTCAAGAGAGATTTGGACAATGCCCTTAACAACACGCTGGTTTTCTGGTTTCTGGTCAGCCCTGAGGTGCTCAGGCAGCTGGGCTGATGATTCTTGTGGTCCCTTCCATCTGAAATACGCTATTGTATTCTAAAACGTCTAAACTTGGCCAGCCATATCTAGTCAAAAGTTGCTGCCGTCAGAGGTATTTCAGCTGCTTTTCTGCTTGCCTGACCAGAGAGCCACCTGTTCCACAGCCTGATCCAGTCCCGATCTGCATTTATGAGTTGCCTCATGGGGTACAGACACACGATGGCACAGCACATGGGCATGGCCCGCCCAGACTGGTGTCTCCAGAGTCTGCTTAAGGTCTGCTAGAGGTTAAACAAAGTGTGCGCAACATGCAAAGAAATGCAAGCAGCATCCTCCTCTTTCTCTTTTCAACTTCCTTGAGAAATTTCCAGAGGAGGGACATGAAGATGGTGAAGAGTCTGGAGGGGCTATACAAGGAGCAACTGAGGGCACTTGGCTTGTTCAGCTGGAGGAGACTGAGGGCAGAGCTCACCAGGGGATGGCTGCAGCTCTTCCCGAGGGACAGCACAGGGACAGCTCTGATCTCTGCTCCCTGTGACCAAGGACAGCGCCCAGGGAATGGCTGGAGCTGGGCCAGGGCAGGGTCAGGCTGGAGATCAGGGAAAGGTTCTTCCCCCAGAGGGTGCTGGGCACTGCCCAGGCTCCCCAGGGAATGGGCACGGCCCCGAGGCTGCCAGAGCTCCAGGAGCGTTTGGACACCGCTCCCAGGGATGCCCAGGGTGGGATTGTTGGGGGGTCTGTGCAGGGCTAGGGGTTGGGCTGGATGGTCCTGTGGGTCCCTTCCAGCTCAGGATATTCTGTGACTCTGTGACCGGGTCAAAGGACAGCCCAGGACACCGCTACTTTAACACCATCCCTCACATTCCTCTCACACGGTTTTAAGATTCCCGAAAGGCTCTTTAGGGAAGTAAGCAAAACGTGCAAAGCGCCCAGCCTGACTTGTAAGTTAAATTCCAGCCATGCCCGGTGCTGCCGGCTCATTGCACAGCACAGCCACGAGGTGGAGGCCTTTACAACGCTTAGTCCAGTTACAGCAATTAGCCCCAAAAGGCCATTTCCCCTGCCCGCAGAGCCCGGGGTCCTGTGGGTCCCTTCCAGCTACACCGGGCCGGCGGTGTGAGGGGGACACGGCCCGCTTGCCCCGGGGGCTGCGCTCTGCAGCCCCAGCCCCACACAACACACAGGGGGTGGCACAGCGGGGGCACCGTGACCCGCAGGGCCGGGCAGTGACCCCCGGTCAGGGTCAGTGCCACAGCCATCGCACCGGCAGGGCAGAACAGTGCATTTGTGCTCACAAACACAGCTGTGTGGCTGGACACATTTGCACTTTTTTCCAGAGATTCTTAGGCAGAGATTGATGTCTTTGGGCTGAAAGCTTTACTTTTGAAGGCATAGAATGATAAAATGGGTTGGAAGGGATCTTAAAGCCCATCCAGTCCCAACCCCTGCCATGGGCAGGGACACCTTCCACTAGCCCAGGCTGCTCCAAGCCCTGTCCAACCTGGCCTTGGACACTTCCAGGGATCCAGGGGCAGCCACAGCTGCTCTGGGCACCCTGTGCCAGTGTCCCACTATCCTCACCAGTCAAGAATTGTTTCCTAACAGCTACTTTAAACCTGCCCTGCTTCAGCTACAGGCCATTAACAAAAACCTATGTTCCACAAAAGCCCTGACTGCATCAACTCCATCTTTATTCTGTAACTCTGCTGATGCTCTGCGCTCCCTTAGTCTGGAGCTGCCTGCCCTGGGACTCTTACCAGAACTGACACGAAGGAAACAGTCCACAAATGTTCTGGGTCACCTTTTTACCCTTTTAAACATTTCAAGTATATGGCAAACCTTCAAACCATTGTGTTTTCCCCATTTTAAAAGGTAAAACCTATAGTTCTGAGGAATTTCAGAAGGTTATTGGTTAAATTAGAAACAGCTGAGCCAGCCCAAATTGTTTCAACTTCCCCCACATTTTTGCCTGTAGTTTGAATTATGTTGCCTTTTTGTCTTAAGCAGAAGAGTTTTACATGAAGGGCAGAAAATTAGATTTAATACTCTTATGTTTGATTTTTTTTTTGCTTTGGCATTGAAGCAGCTGTAGTATCCCTAACTGGGATTATAAATAGTCTATATATAGGAAATAACAGTCCATGGATCTAATGCAGACTCGAGAATTAAGTATATAAATGTAGTGGGAAATAGTATTTTTTCCCAAATGCTGGAAAGGACTAAAGATCTTTGTGCCATAATCTGATTAAACACAGAAAGTCTCCTTCAGGAGGAATAATCTCTTTCAATATAAGTGGTTGACAAATTGGCAAACAAAATAGGCAACTCCTCCAAAGGCTATAAAATATATGGTATGTGTAATGCACAAGAGATTATTATTTATGCTACAACCCCCAGAAATCCTGCTGTGACTTCTTCAGGGCCATCACATCCATAAAGTCAATCTCCATGCCCCATTCTTTTGGGAACAACCTACCGGTCCTCCTGACTAACCCCCACCACCATCTGCTGCTATTTAACCCCCCCTGGCAACGGCTGAGCAAACACTTAGAGACTTCCCAAGTCTCTTTATGTTTTATAACTAGTTCCACATCTCAGATTTAGCTGATCACATAACAATAAAAACTTTCATAAATAAAAAAGAGTCCAAACTGTGAAGACCTCCCACCTTGGGAGCATTCATATACTTCCAAAAAAGCCAGGCCAACAGAAAAGAAAAAAAAATGCAAAAAAAAAAAGCAATTTTAAAACAGTTTTAACATATCCATCACTTGCTTGTTTCCTGTGTACTTCCAGCTGATAAATCATGGGATGCAAATGCAGCCACTCCCTCTCTGAGACAATCCTTCCAGCTCCTCCTGAGGGCACCTGCAGCAAAGGGCAATAGAGAAAGTTCATTTCCTTCCACTGCCTTTGATATCCTGAGCAGGTAAGTCAAAGCCTGGAATGTCCATTTCTTAATCAGTACAAATATGCTGATGAAGAGCAGTTTTGAGAGTACAGTTTAATATTTAAAGTCTTGCCCTACTATTATAGTAATACACATATAATTGAGAGAAAATCTCCTGTGTCGTTTAGAGGCACAAAACTTTCTGTAATGCTGAGTATTCTGATAAGAAGATATGCATGAAACAGTTACTCAGCTCCTTACAGAAACTAGTTTGGATTTATGCCTGTGTTTACCTAGTTTAAGGGTTTTCCAACACAAAATATTCATCTTTATAAATCAGCTTTGTATTCACTGACCTTCAATGAAGTGCAGGCCTAGACAGGGATATGAAAATAGTATTTTCACTTGCAATTCAATGCAAAAACATGATGTCAGTAGGAAAAGCAAGTCATGGCCAGATTTGTTACATTAATTTTTCTAATTAACTGTTCTACATTGCTATGTGATCAGTATAACCATTGCAAAGGATCAGGCTCTTCCCAGAAGTTCCATTAGACCCATGTTCCTAAAAGCACAAATCCTCACCTACTTGCTATGGAGAGCAAGGACTGTTCCATGACTCCTTCAGGAGCAAGCAGAAAAGGAATCCATGAAATCCATTTATGAACAGGAATGAACAGGTGAAGTGTTCATAAGGGGATAACAAGTGCCCACAAGCTGCTTGTGCCAGCAGGCAGGTGGGTGTCTGTGCTAAGCAAGGTGTTATTTTCCTGCGTGCTGGGTGTACCTATTTAATAAACTGAAGACCAGCCTTGCTCCAGAAGAGCCTGTCTTGCACCAGCAGCAAGGCAGAGGTTTGCACACAACCAGTTCCTCTCCCTTTACCATCAGCTTTGTGTACAAGACACTTTGGTATTCTAAGCACACAGGGATCTTCCTCAATGTCTTGTTCGTGCTCACAGCACATATTGAAATCAGGAACTGATAAGGTGAGGAGCTTTGATACGTACAAGACTCGGGGTTTATTTAATCAAAGGAGCAAAATGCATGATATTGGCTGGAAGCAGAAAAGAAAAGGAATGGGAGTAACAAACACCTCGGAGGCCAGAGACGTGTCAAAATACAAACTGCCTACATGAAGTTGAGTCACACTTTGCAAGTGAAGTGAAAATGAAAGATTTTAAATTAAAAGGCATAAAAATCAACCAGTGAAAATATTGGCTAAAGGAAACACAGGCCTGTTCTATCACTGTCCATCAGTGGTCCCCAGGATGCCAGCAAGTAATCTCCAGATGACTACACAGGAGTACAAACTCACAGGTACACTCCCACACTTGTAAGCAAACTAACAAGCAATGCAGAGGAAAAGAAAACAGAACCATTCAGGCTAATTTTTAGCTGGTTGTAAATGCAAAAAGGCAGCATAAAGTGCATTCATATGTTTGGGGTTTCCCCAAACAAGTTAAGTAGTTCCTTCTAAAAGATTGAGAATCTCTATCATGCAGCAGGGATAGAACTGAGGTTAAATGTGATAGACACATAGATAAATAGATATGCTGATATACAGATATATAGATATAGCCCCCAAGAAGATTTGCAGATTTTGCCTCAGTTAGCAATAGAGTGATGGCATAGGCAGAGCAAAGGCACAGTAAATTTCTAGGATTGGGGAGGATCTCCAGAAAGAATTGGATTCCTCAGGATATTATAGTAGAAATTAAATGAGATTTCACAATACAAAGTCATGCACACACTCTTGGGGTGCAGTTACAAAATTTCCAGCTGGAAATAAAAAATAAATTTAAAAAAAAAACTAAAAAAAAAAAAAAGGTATTTCTGTTAATTTGGAAAAACAAAATATGTCTGTAAGTTGCTAATGTGGTGCTCTGAAAAAATACACATGCAAATCCAAACATTGGCACGTTGGTAGCAGCCTTCCATTAAGACCATGGAAGTATTAATACTAGTAACTGACAATGTGAGATTTTATTTGTGTATAATTTTGATCATATAAACTTCTAAAATATTCCAAATGAAAGGAAGACCAGAAAAGGCCTCAAGAAAGATCACATAAGGAGTCGTCTTGTTTACATTGAAAAAAATAGTAAAAAAACCTGAACAATCCAACCTAAATATGCAGGAAGCCAACCAGCTGGTCCCAGTTAAGTACAAGCAGGTACTGGACTTGACTGAGCTGGTCACTCAGTGGGCAGATGGACTTTTTAGCTCTGCAGGTAATTTCTGGAATAATTTTGGGGAGTTTATGCACTAACTTGTAAGAAACAGGTGAATCTGAACAGCAGAAAATCCACCGTTTGCTCTCACATACTGCCAGGTGCAGAAGTACTGGACTGAAGGAGAGAAATCCTTCTGTAGGGTACAGGATATTAAGAACACTGATGGGTAATGAAGGCAGTCAAAAAAGGATCCACTTAAAAGTGAGCTGGCATGGATATGGATGTGGATATGGGTATGTTTATGGCTAAAACAGAAAGGGACATTTGAATCCTTTCTGACTCATGGATTATGAATATTAGCACAGTACCCAAGCTTCAGATTTGTTTCATCCCTTGTGAAATGCCTTTCAAAACAATTCCATATAACCTGCTAAGACAAGTGTCCCATATCCGGGACAGCTGGACTGGAAGGCAAGGCACAAACACCCAGCTGAAGCCTGTGAACGTCAGGCATTCCAGCAAGAGAATTCCTACAGCAGAGGTTTTACCCAGTGCACGACAGGCCAGGAGGAGATAGCCCCCCACCCCCTCAGAACCAAGGCCAGGAGACCACATCCAGGTAGGAGTTTTCCGGAACAGACATTAAACCACAAAAAAATCAGCAAAAAACCCCTGAATTTTTGTTCTCTGTTCTCCCTTTCCAGGTTCTGCCAGTTAGAACATTTCAGGCATTTTCAGCTTCATGCAAGAAGCAGGAACACTTGGATCTCTCATTATGAATTTCTCAGTTTAAATACAAGGGGCACAGAGTAAAACAGCTTTCCCTTTGCCAAAGAAATGCTTTTATTCCCCATTTGAATAGAAAACAATTTTTTCAGGAGCTACCTTGAAGATTCCCACTGCAGGAGTTAAATAACCTGGTGAGAGGCCTGCCATAAACACCACTGGGCCCAGCTATTGTGTGGGTAATGACAACCATAGGACCTCCTTCTTAAGTACCAGATATCTCCCCAATGCAACCCAAATCTCACAAATCTGAAAGCAGCTGCTCATACCTGTGTGCTGTGCTCTAACCCCAGTGCTGAGTAACCCCACAGATCCAACCTTAATTATTCCATCAGAGCTGCCTTTTGTTCCTCTGCTCTATCACTCGTCCCATTTCAATACCCAGAGAGGCTGTTAAACCTATAAAGCTGCTGATTTTTGTGTCTCTCATCTTGTGACAAAAGCTCATCACACACCTTGGCAGATCTGCCCGCTGGCCAAGGACGGACACATTGCTGCTGTGCCAAGGTGGGAACATCCAGCTGCTCCAGCCAAAGGACATGTTGGAGTTACAAAGGTACCTTTGCAACTTTGCTTAAGGATGATTATTTTCTTTGCAAAGCATTAGCATGTTATTTACTGTTAACTTTACCAATTTACAGAGTTATCTTTTTTGGTAAGGACAGACCTAAACACTGGTCCACACTGTAAAAACGAGTCACCACTTTGATTTTCCTAGGACAGACTACAGGGCAGAGGCTGAAATTCAGGATTTCTGCATCCTGGCCTCAGCCCTGGCCCCTGGGCAAGATGTTTAACTCCTTTGTGATCCAGGTTGCTTTGCTGCAGATGGCCAAAACCACTTCAAATGTAATTAGCATTTTCAAGGTACCTCAAAACCAAAGTCTACAGTCCTGTATCTCTGAGCAAATGCCAGTGAAGTGACTTAGCACTGAGTCTCCAGGCAGCACCTTCCCCTGCCCAGAACCCAGGACACTGGGGAGAGGTGGAACCTATTGGATTTGTTTGGAGAGGACAAAGGGGAGATCTACAACCACCTCAGGGGAAAGTGTAGAGAGGAGCAAGCCAGACTTTCTTGGAAGTCCACAGCAATAGGCAAGAGGCACAGACACAAGTGGGACATGGGAAATTCCAGTTATGTACCGGTTCTGTACTGTTATTTCACCATGAAGGTTGTCAAAAATGTCCAGAGTGTGGACACTTCAGATAATCAGACTGAGACTGGACAAGGCCTGGAAGAACCAGACCTAACTAAATCTTCCTTGAGCAGGAGGTTGGACCTCAATGGTGTCCAGAGGTGCCTTCCAGTCTAAATTATTCTGGGATTCAATGCCAATTATTCCTTTATTCTTAGATTATAGCAGTACTCAAAAGTAATTTGTGCAAAATCCCGCCTCTCTCCTGCTCCCAGGCCTTTTTCCTATATTTTTGCCCAATGCCAAACTCAACTTTCTCTGAGAACACCTTCAACTTTTCTACTTTAGCTGTAATTAATTAATTCCCTGTTGGATAGCATAGTTTGTTTTCCCACTTCATATTGCCAGGTGGATATTATGATGTGGAAATCCAGACTTTTTTGCAAATAGCCCAAAAGTCCAGGCCCAAGGATGTTCATACTCTGCTGGTCCCCAGACACAGCACTAAGCTCTGTGAGCTGTGTGGTTTTGGGTTCTTACAGTGGAATTAGGCTGCTTTCTGGCAAGAAGTCCATTTTTAGTGTATGGGTTCAGGTGTTATGTACCAGCAGAGGTGTTTCAATTACCTTTCAAACATGGTTAAATAATAATGAAAATAATAATGAACAATAGGCACTTCATTAAGTAGGCTTGTTAATTGGCTTGGATTAAGGTGCACTGGTCATTTAATTTATTGCTTCACTGCTTTCAGATCATACTTTTACATTAAAATAGTCTCCATTGTCTCTCTCTTTCCAGAACTTTTATCTATGATGGAACTTTTTCATTTAGGGATCTAATTTTTTCCATGAAGATACTGAACAAAAAATGCAGCCAAAGGGCTTGCAGGAGTCACAATTTGCAGTTCATTGTTAAAACAGAACCTGTACATCCAATTCCCCGCTCCTCAGCCCACTCCTCCTCTTATACAGGCACCTGCCTCAACAGTCAGGAAAACTTTGGGATGGCTGCTGATGTGGAGGGCAAGAAGGGGGATAGGAACAAACCCTCCCAGGGTGCAGAGAGTCCTGCAGCTCTCCAGGAAATGTTAACGTTATTCCATTAGGGGAGCAGCTTTGCTCCTGCTTTGCTTCCTTAGAAGTGTTCCTGCCATCTCTGCTCATCTGCAGGCAGACTGTTTCCCCAGGGCATCCCTGGGGATGTTCCCTTCCCAGCCTGCCTACATCACTCAAGCTGCTAAGGTCAGAATTTGGTTGGTATCTCTTTCCAGCAGAAAAGAGTCTTCTCTCCACTGAAAAATGCTGCACATCAGGAAATGTGAAGTAGCAAATAGTTCTTGCTTAAACAAAGAGAAGCTCAATGAAATTCAAATTATTTTGAAAACAAAGAACCCATCACCAGCAGCTAATACAGATTATCTGCACTTCTATATTCAAAGCTGCATTATGAGTATTAAGGAAGAGAAAGGACTGGGAATGTTCCCAAAGTTCACTAAATCCTTTGCATTCCAGAAAGAGATAAATTTCTCATTCGTATCTCCATCGTGAGCTCTGTATACAGAGAGGACACAGCTCTGCTTTCCATGAGCATCAACATGCCTCACATATATTTTCTCCCCACTTGTGCCAAGTCATTAAAATGCAAGACAAGAAACCCTGAGCACAAAATGGCTGGGGGATTAACAGACACATTTCCTCTCTCCAGTTTCTGTTTGTGCCTCTCCTTCCTTTCAGACTCACTCTGCTGTTGGAGTTATTTTGCCTAAGGTTTGATGATATTTGAATATTTTAGCTTAGTCTTGTAGGGAGATAGACTCAATTTAGTGACATTTCTTTCCCCTGCTTTAATGGCTCCAGAACTCCTGCTAAAAGGTAGGACCTTTCCCTTTACTGGCCCGTGAAAAGCTGTACTTCCACCACTGAGAGGAAGCCAGAGGGGAACCTGGCTGCTATGCTTCCAGCTCTTCCCCAGGTGAGGAGGTGGTAAGAGGAGGGAATGCAGGCTGTCAAAACATGGCAACAGGTCAGCCCCCAGTCATAACAGAGAATATTTGCACCAGAGTCCAATCCCCCCATCCCCATGCCCAGTGATGAATTTGTCCAATTAAACAGGTCAGAAATATCTCCCTGACTCCACCTAGGGATGAGTTTGGAAGCAGAGAAATCTATAACTCTTCACTTCTTGCCAGATAACTGCAAAGTAACTTCTGGAATCGTTTCCTGCCATGTAGAAAACAATGCTCCGGCAGCAGGGATGTGTGTGAGTGCTCTGCAGGGAGAGCATTGTCTGGCGTGTCAGTGTGTTTGTGTACACAAATATTAATGAAACAGAGGCCAAACAGGAACTGAACTCTCTCTGGGAACTGCTCCTCCATAGCATACCCAGGGAAGCAGGGAATGAAACATTCGGCAACTGTGCAAAAACTGCTGGAAACAAACACCACTGTCTTCTATTGTGTCTATCTTTTGGGGAAAATCACTCTGAGAAACTCTGCAACTGTGTTTATGCTGCTCTCAAGTGGGGGTTTGTGTTGTGTTATTTTGTGTCATTGCAAACTCTAATGTGATTGAAGGCCACATGAAATGTGTTGTAATTTGCTTTGGATAATTGTTGGAGGCCCAAGTGACTGGATGCTACACGCTGTGGGCAGCCACAGCTTCTCTGGGCGACCTGTGCCAGGGAAGAATTTCTTTCCAATATCCCATCTAACCCTGCCTCTGGCAGCCTAAAGCCATTCCCCCTTGTCCTGTCTCTCCAGGCCCTTGTCCAAAGTCCCTCTCCATCGTTCCTGTAGGCTCCCCTCAGGCACTGGAAGGCCTCCCTTCTCAAACATTTACACCAGAACATGTAATGTTCACCATTGATAATGTTTTTATTTAAGAGAAACTCCATTTCCCCTACTTCAGACAGGAAAAATGTGCTTTCTAGGGATGAAAATAAGTAATTTCTTTTTAAAAACTTCCTAAAGGGAAAGTGGGTTCCATGGTTATTGTTTTATTATAAAACTGATCAAGTGCCAGGCACTGGTTTTGAGAGAATGGCCGATGTGCTGAGTGTGAGGCCCTTTTGCAGGTTTCTGGAAGGAGCCACCTTTTAAAAATCTTACTCTAATTCTTGCTGTGATTAGAAATTCTGTAGCTATGACAGCAGTGTGCCATCTGTATAACAGGACCCTGTTAGAGTATCCATCTGGTAAGGAAAGGATTACTTCATCACATCTTACAGTTTAAAATCCTCATGAGTGGGCATGAGTATTTACCCTGGGTGCTGTGAAGGGAGGGACACAAGGCAGCAGAAGAGCTGGAAATTTCCCTGCCCAAATGACCAGACCATCAGCATCCACAAAGGTTTTGAGGTGGTTTAAATGGTTAAAAATGAGCCAATACTTCATTTTTTATTACATTACACCTCCCTCTGGAGAGACCCACCTCTACCAACAGCATAATGCAAGGCTAGGGTTTCGAAGAGCTCACAGGCAACACCTAAAGGAATGACAAAGCAACTGCAGGAAAACCTTGCTTTAAAGATGATGTTATTTCATATTTCATATGAAATACAGAAACCTGAACTCTGGCTTTGTCAGTTTTTTCTGTTCCCTGGTATTGCTTGAAACATCAGGCTAATAATTATACAAAGGATTCATTAGTGAATTTTACAGGATGAAAACACCCAGAACAAGGAAAGGAATTTATTGTGCTTTGAAAAGAAAGTCATGGGGAGAGGAAGAGAAGCAGAGAGAAAGGGAGAGTGATGTGGCTTTAAAGAGAGGCAATCCAGTGACTTTTTGAATAGTTAAAATTAATTTTTAATCTTTCTCAAAGAAAAATGATATGGGCTCTATCCAAGCAGCAGGAAGGCTTAAATATATCCTGTACTGGACTGGTAGTTCAGCTTTAGTAGGAGGGGAAAAGTGTGAACATCTCTTGAGAGAGGAAAAGGCAAATAAGCCAAGAGAGAATGAAAAAAACCTGTACAAATCTTTCAGAGAACATCATAGAGAAACCATAGCACTGAACCAACACCAACACCTCCCAAGGCTTATAGACAAGCCAGGATCAGCAAAGAGTCCTGGCTGGAGCACACAAAAGGGAGAGAGCCAAAAGCAGCCTATGACAGTGGAGCTGTCTGCAACGCTTGGTGAGCTTCCCAGCCAACTGCTTCAGGACCTCCAGTCCAAATTCACCTGAAAATTCATGCCTAATTGAACTTCAGAATTCAACAGGTTGATTCCACATCAAATGCATAGGTCAAAAAAATACATTTCTACTAGCCAAGCTGCTTGAGTTGTGCTTTCACCAGGTGGCACACACTTACCACATTGGAACCCATTACTGAATTTATTAGAAATGGTTTTTATCAATAAATTATCAGAAATCTCCATTTTAACAAGAAGGAAAGAAATTTACTCCATTCATAATTAAAATATCTTTGGTATATCCTGCCTCAACAATAATTTTGTTCTCAAGGATATTATAAAGGGAACATCTTCCATGTAGGAGTAGTTCTGCCCCCCTGATGTTCTTTCTAAAGTGAAGGAGAGGAATAAAAAAATTGCCTGACCTGTGACCACCTTTGGATAAAGCTTTCTGGCACAAAAATCATGGTGCCAAAGGCAGGATCTCCACTGTTCCCTGGCACAGGAGCTGATAAGTCAGTGCCCTAGGAGCAGAAATGATGGAGTGTGACTTCCAAGGCAGGCTCAGGACCCTCTTCACGGACAAATTCTGCACTCCAGGTACACTATTTCCCATTTCCACACACAGATGTTAAACTGAGGGGCAAACAGGAGAGGTCAGTAAGTACAGCCTTCTCAAAGTTTGCTGGTAGGAGGAATCCTATCAGTTCTGTGGCATACAGCAGTTGCAGTAATATTGAAAAATAATGCCTTGGTTTCACAGAACCACAAAGGTTGGAAAAGATCCCCAAGATCATCAAGTGCATCCTTCAAATCCCACAGTGCCCACTAAACCATATCATGAAATGCCACATCTACTCATTTCCGGAACTCTTCCAGGGAATGGTGAAAGGGAAAGGGATTTCTTCACAACTCACCTCCTGATCAAGAAAGGCATCAAAATGAGGCTTGCTTGACATGAATTAGCAGTGGTTGCTGTGCGTTAAAATGTTTAATCTCATACACAGACCCACAGGTAACTCTCATCTCTGGGCTGTTGCCCCCTGCCTTCTCCCCAAGCGTCCCTTCCTTTCTCATCCAGCCCAAACCTGAAGAGATGGATTTGTACCCAGGATTTCAGAAGGAAGGCAGTGGGAAGGGAAGGAGAGCCTCTCCCACTGCTGGCCTTGAGCAGTTTACTTCAGTGTCAGGGAAGGAGAGAACTCTGTTTACATTCCCATTCCCTGGAAAGATCATGAGATTATTTAGACGACATCCAGACAGTGCTCTGAACATGCAGAAGAGCCACATAAAGCTCAGCGTTATGAGGAATAGTCTCCCCTTTCTTTTTAAATCTCTAATTTCCAAATACATACAGGCAGCCAAAATGCAGAGCTGAGTATGCCAGCAATGCTGGGTAAATCCCTGGCGTCACACATCAATCTGCTCTTTCATGTGAAATTAAAGCATCCTCTCTGATCAGAGTGGAAACAAAAGGCGGGCATGGAACAGTCAAAGGAAAAACAGAGACTGGGGGGAGAGAGATTGGAACAAATTGGGCTGAGTTAACCTGTCTGCTCAACCCTAACCAGAAGGCAGATAAAGAAAACCATTTTCTGCCCAGCTGCTGTCACATGAGCCACAAACATCCCAAGAGGCTCCCCAGCAGGCCCTCAGCAGCCATATGCTATGTCCAATGCCCTTCATTTCCTGCATGCAGCTTCCATAGGGTGTCTCCCACCAAAAAATCCAGTGTTACAAGGTTCTGTGGCTCCCCCTTATACAGCTCTCCTGGAGTGACCTGGGAAAAATCACCCCTTTTTCTGCACTCCTCATACACACACCCAGATAAAATACAATTTACATTCTGAGTTTTGCAATATTTAAGTCAGTTTGGATGGTAAAGCAGCCTGAAATGTTGAATTAAAAGGTATTACAGAAACATTATCAATTTTCAAGTGAAATACTCAATTTATTATTTGGTTTAATGAAATATTGTCCTGAATTTTCACCCATTAACATGCAAACCACATTGAGTGTGGTGCTGTTTCCAATTGCAACAGCTGATTTATGCAGGATGGAGGTTAGAGGCATGATAACACTTTCACTTGGCTTAACAACCCACCCATTTCACAGAGTCAATGAAGTGCTTCTCCTCCTCAGCTACACTCTAGTTCTATAGCTGTGCTCCTGCAACTACAGAAGGAAGTTAAGAGGAAATTAAGCTGGAAATGGACCTCCCTGTTCATCAAATTCAGTCTCCAGTTGGCACAATCAATGTTTCTGTATCATTATTATGTAATCCCTTTCTTAATGCACCAAGTTCCCTCCTCCTCCTCCCAGGAAATCTTCTAAGAACCCCATTACTGCTTGGAAACCTCCATGCAGTTTCCAGCTTATGCTTGGACAATTCATGTCCTTTTGTCCTTGTGACAACCTCACCTCCAGCTTCCCAGCTTTTCCCCTGCTGGCACAGGCCCCCAGCTTTCTCCTTAGACAGGAGTGATCCCATGTACTCCCACAGGTCCCAGCTCGCTCCAGCTGAAAGAACCACAAAGGAAACCCAGAGACCAACCCAGGCAAGAGCAGGGAAAGCCCAGTTTTGCTGGATGGGCACCTTGGACCTGCAAGTGCCATGGCACTGAGCAAAATTCACCTGGCCCTGCTGTGTCTCCTCACTACTGAATCTGCCTGAACCCCTCAAGGCCTTTTCTCCCTTTCCTGCCAGGGTTATCCAGGCAGAAGGAAGCACCTTCCTGCTGCTTCTGCCCGTGCCTGGGAAAGGGGGTGTGCAGGGTGGCCAATGCTGTCCACACTCCCACAGCCCTTCACCAGAACACTGATGGGTCCCTGTCTGCAGCAGCAATTCTGTCCTCAAAATAGCACAGCATGTGCTGGCTGCATCTTGGGAACCTTCTGGCAGCCTGTCGGGCCTCAAGGTGGGAAAAGATGAACATTATCAAGACAAACAGCAGCATAACTCTGTGCTGGGGCTTGGGGTGGAGGCCGTTTCCCACACATTTGAAGAAAACAATCCCAGAAGATTAGAAGAATTTCACAACTTTTTTTTTTTTTCTTCATAAAATCTACAATAAAAACAGACCATATTAAGCAGAAATGAGCCTACCAGAACTTATGAATAACTTGCATTCTTCCACTGGAGCCCAGCCAGCTACCCTTGGAAAAAATTCCTGTTTACTTTGTAGTGAATGTGAGAGACATGCAGTCTGCTAGAAGCTGCTACGACAGTAAAAACACAGCCAGGGCTGTCACAAATGGGGAAATCACAGAGAAAGTTAACTTTTTAACTTCAAGGACTAAGATTAAAATAATATCTATTTGGTTAAAAGTTATTTACTTTATCACACAGAAGACTTAAGTTGCCTTTACATGAAAGCTATTCTAGTTTAAAGGCAAATTTCAGCTGCTTCTTCAATAGTTAGCTTGGTTTTTAACATTTTTATTAGATTTACAAAGGAAATGTCTTTCCTTGTTGTTGTCAGCTGGGCTGAGATTAATATTTTGCCCTACAACTGCATCTTTCTTTCCCCAAGCCTCAGGCAGGATGGTTGCACTAGGAATTCCTGCCAGTGTCCTTGCTCAAGGCGCTTCCTAGATCCTTGGGGGATGATTAGACATGCTTGACCTTGCGGCTCCTCAGCAGTTTGATCCTAGGCTGATTCCTACATAAATCCTGCCCAAAGCTGTAGGTCTGTGATTTCAGAAATTGCAGAAAACATATTCCCAGTACCCCCAAGCCTGAATGCTGAGGCCTGATTAAGTAACAAGCTCTTGGAGAGAAAAAAGATGGTAATAAGTAGACTTAAGAGTTCC
The DNA here is from genome assembly GCA_013399195.1 of Dicrurus megarhynchus. NCBI lineage: Eukaryota > Metazoa > Chordata > Aves > Passeriformes > Dicruridae > Dicrurus > Dicrurus megarhynchus. The sequence continues at coordinate 236,884 of VXAD01002616.1, read as the reverse complement.
TGTGTTTTGTGCTGTAAATTGGGATTTCTTTCTTCCTCATCTTCAACAAAGCTGGATGGATTTTTTTATCATTTCCACTCCTTCATGTACTTTGTGTTCCTTCTGTCTTGGCAAAGCTTAATGTAACCCTAAATTGAACATGAAGGCACTTTCTCCTGTTCATTTATCGTTTATCTTATCTTTCATAAGCAACTTTCCTTTTGTCCCACAAAGCAGTCAAAGGCCCATGATCTGCAGATGTCTGTCCTCCCACAGCAGCCCCTGCACCCCTGCTGTCACAATCCCTCGCTGTCTCTGATAAATTTTCCCATTGTCCCTCTCATCCCTTTAAAGCCCATTTTCTAGGCTTTGTTGTTTTGCTTTATACTTGAGACCAAGAACATGTTTAAGTCTCTTCCTGCACCCGAATCCAAGAATGGGTGACCTGATAACCCCACAGCAGCAGTGAAAACAGGAGACAAATGTCACCTCAAAGGGACACTTGAGCATATCTGGCCCTGTCAGGAGCAGGAAATACCAGGAGTCTTACGTCAAAGATTTCTAACCTAAATCTGCAGACCCAAGGGGGCTGGAATGGCTTGAACACGGTTCAGATAAACATCCAGACTTTGTGATGATTATCCAAACTCTTTGGGAATGTGGAAGTTGTGAGGTTCACCCGTCAGCCGTACCTTGAGCGCATCCTGCACCTTGAGGACAGCCCTGATAAGGCTGTTTGTCGGAAGCCAACTGCAGCAGCATTAATTAGATCACGTTGGTAGGAAGCTGTGAACCAAGGGATGCTGGAGACATTGCCAAGTGGCTCAGGAGAAATAAATCAGAGCTGTCCAAAACACAGCCCTATACCAGCCACTGGGAAGAAAATTAACTCCGCCCTGGCCAAAACCAGCACGAGAGACTATATCTTCAGATTAAGAATAGTGGTAATTAATCACAGTCCTAGAAAAGCAGGATCTTCAAGACAACAGAGAAAACGTTTTGAGCACCTCCTCACAGAAATTCAGGACTGAAGTAACTTTAATTTGACCTTGGAAATTAAGTCAGCTATGTCAAATTAAGGCCAGATTAATTCTGATTATGCTTAACCACCCAGAGGCTTAATACAGTTTGATTAATACATGTTAAAATCACATTTTTAGTTAATTTAGATTATTTCTTGAGTGTTCCTGCAAAGGTGAGTGCTAAATCTCAATGCTATTAATCAGCCAAAAGAAAGGAGGCCTTGCATTTAACTGGTCTTTCTCCATTTGTTTCATAACATCTTCACTGTGAAATCTGCTCAGCATAGTGCGTTAAAAAACCTGCCGGGCTGCAATAGGCAAAAACCTGTTAGTTTGGTTAAATTACTCAAGAGAATAAAAAGGACAGGTATTTTCAGAGTGGTTGGTAAACACACCTGGCTCAAGGATTTCTGCAGGCAGCCTGAGAATTCAGTTGGGGCTGCACACAAATGGACTAATTCATAGAACCTTAGGATGAAAAGGGGACCTTGGGGATCATCTAGTTCCAACCCCCAATTAATTATTCATTGTTAATTATGATTTGCAATAACAGTGTGAAGGAAAATTCACTGTCCTCAGCTTCTTAAAGAAAAGGAAAAAACACCTGAATTTCCATTGAGTCTCAACTGCCAATTTCCATAGATTTGGGTATTAAGTTTAGTGGGCAAAAGTCCAGACAGATACAAACTCCAGGCTCCCTCAGGCTGACTCTGTCAGCAAGGGATTCCCACATTGTCTGAGAAGCTGATCTTCGCTTCCAGCTTCCAGCAGCAACTCCTAACCCTGATGCACCACCACCCACAGACACACCAACCCACCGACTCACTCCCCCTTATTCCCTGGCCTTTTGCAGGCCTTTTGCGTCTCCCAGGTGTCGTTTACAGGTGCAAACTGTCCAACCTGAATCAAAACTGCTCAGTCTGGAGCACCTCTTGCCAGTTAATGCCTTTAGGGAGCTAAAAGCCATGAGCAGAGCTGCCTCATCACACCACCAGAAGGGTGCAGCTGACCAAACCCTTGGCTACTATTCTCCCGTTACAGTAGCTGGTCTCCGAGGGAATATTGACTCTCCCTTCACACTTTGCTTGCTGTTCCTAGCAGGCAGCACTGCTGCTAAATCGTGAACACAGGCAGCAATCGCCAAAGGGCTGGTGCTCCCCTTTCCTCCTGCTGGGACTCTCACAGTTACTCAAAACGTGCAGAACTGTCACAACACAGCACCTCTCAGTCCCACAGAGCAGTGACCACCCTAAATAACCCTAAATACTGATTATGTCCCTTGCTAGAAAGAAACAGCATTTATCACAGAATCCCAGACTGGCTTGGGTTGAAAGGAACCTAAAAGCCCATCTTGTTCCATCCCTGCCATGGGCAGGGACACCTTCCACTATCCCAGCTTGCTCCTAACCCTGTCCAGCCTGGCCTTGGACACTTCCAGAGATCCAGGGGCAGCTACAGCTTCTCTGGGCACCCTGTGCCAGGGCCCCACCTCCCTCACAGGGAACAATTCCTTCCCAACAGCCCATCTAACCCTGCCCTCTGGCAGCAGGAAGCCGTTTCCTGTGTCCTGTCCCTCCATCCTGTATCCCAAGTCCCTCTCCAGCTCTCCTGGAGCCCCTTTAGGCACTGGAAAGGGCTCTGAGGTCTCCCTGGAGCCCTCTCTTCTCCAGGTGAACATCCCCAGCTCTCCCAGCCTGGCTCCAGAGCATCTATATTTATCATCATCATTTATAGTTCTCACCAGTCAGGATTTTATATGCCAGCCCTGCTGGATTTAATGTTTTTGTAGAGATGATTGAGAGAAATAAGGCACTATTTATAGAAAAACTCCCAACAGGGTCCTAACAGGGTCTCATGGAAAGCCATTGTTTTGCTTTCTTATTTGTAGTCCCTGTGGAACTGTAACCCACTGCTCCAGATTATCCACCCCTGTCTATTCCTATGCAGCAATGAATGTGAAGACACCCCAGGCTGGCTGCTGGTGCCAAAATGCTGTAAGGACATTTACTGCCATTTGGAATATTTTTACTTCAAAGGAAAGGATTAATGAAGATTATGGAAATGCTCCTCAATCTCTGCGATTCCACTGACCTGCTTTTCCCCAGATACCATATAATGATTTGTTAAATGATGTGTCAGCCATATGAGAGAAATGTTCAGTGCAATGCAGAGTGGGAAGTGCAATATTCCAGATGTACACACCACTTCCAAGGTAAAATGCTTTTGAAGCACAGCCAAACAGCGCTGGCACTCAGAGCCAGTGTCCTGGAGTGGTGTAGCACTGTCTGAGACAATCTAAGCTCCCCCATCCCCAATAAATGTGTATCAGCTCCAACACAGCTCAAGTACCAGCACTGCAGCTGCACCACTCGAGCCTTGCACTCTCCTCACTCCTGGCTGCTCCCTGAGCTGCAGATCCACCATGAATCCGTCCTGTGACTGCTTTGTGTAACCATGGGATAGCAGGAAAGGAACAGAGAGAAAACAAAAGAAGGGTACTGTGATAACATGTGAGAGACGGACAATGTATCAGATCAAAGTATTACAATATGCAAATTTTTAAATCTTATTTCAATTCTTAAGAGTATCTTGGAGTTTTGTGCCACATTATCTATATTGATGCTATCACTCCACCTATCCATACTGACCCCACCTTGACCTATATTACCATAAGTTTTGTTTAAAGACATGAAGAAAGTGTCAAATCCCAATTACTTGCAGTGTCTTGTCACTCTTGAGAGTAGGCAAACAGTGGCACAAGTCACCTGGAGAGGTTGTGGAGTCTCCATGCTTGCAGATACTAAGAACTCAGCTGAATTTTAGCTAGTATTTCCTGATGACCTCCAGAGATCCTTCCAATTTGTAATTTTCTTAGGATCATTCAGGTTGGAAGGGATCTCAGGATGTCTCTGGTCCAAGCTCCCACTCAGGGTCAGCTCTGAGGTCAAACCAGGCAGGTCTTGGAAATGTCAAAGGGGGGAGATTGCACAACCTCCAAGGTTTGATTTTCTTCATGCAGGAAAAGTCTCTCCTTGTATCCAGTCTGATTCTCTCAGGTGTAAGTTCTGCTCCTCCCACTCTGCACTACAGTGAGGAACTCCAACTTCTCAATAACCCGTTCCTCACAGGTACTGGAGGCTGCTGTGACCTTCCCCCCAAACCAGACTCTTCTCAAGGCTGAGCAATCTCCCTCTCCTCAGCTTCTGACAGAGCAAGTGCCCCAGCCCTGAGCACCTTGGTGTTCTCCACTGAACTCCCTTCAGTTTAGCCTTTCCTGTACCAGGAGCTCCAAGCCTGGCACAGATTTGGGATGTGATCTCCTGGCTGCTGAGCAGAGTGGGTACCCCCGATGTGCTGGCCCTGCCCCTGCTGGTGCTGCCCAGGGTGCTGCCAGGGCACTGTGGGCTCCCTCACTCGGTGCCCCAGCCTGGCCCCTTCCTGGAGCTGTGCCCCGGCAGGCAGGCTCAGGCTGGGTCTCTGGCAGGCTTTCCCAGGGGCAGCGCTTTGCCCTGAGCTCACTTCCTAAGCGCTTCACCTCACCCCACCCCTCCAGGCCGGGCAGCTGGCTCCCATGGCAGCTCTGCCCTCAGTTTAATGCCGTTTGCAAACATGATGAGACTTTTCTTCATATCTTCCTCCAGGACTCTGATAAAGATGTTAAGCAGAACAGATATCTGTGGTACTCCATTTTTTATTAGCCTCCAGGTAGAGAACCAGCTCTGAACCATGTTTCTGTGATCATGATTATTTAAGTCGTTTTTCAGATGATAGACAACCTGATAGGTAGATGTAACTCCTGTTCTGTGCTTGAATGAACAATTTACACCTTCATGTAACACAAAAACCGCTTTTAGTTTCCTTTTTCAGTGTATTCTAAAAGACAAAGGATGTTACAGGATGTTGGAATCATTCAGAGGTGCAAATGTCCTCAATATGCCCATTCACTGAACTCGGAAGTCTCAGTACTGATTTCAACACAGTATTTAACACAGTTAATGCAGCTGATTTTATCACTGTGCTGGTATGGAAGAGTTCAAGACATTACGATGAAAAATAATTTGCCTGGGAAAATAATTCATAACTAGGTTTTGGAGGAAGTTGTTATTTGTTTGATTGATTGGTTGGTTGGTTTGGGGGTTTTCTTTTTTTCTTTTTTTTTTTTTAAGATCAGCTGCAAATAGAACAAGCAGTGCCAGCACAATTGGTGGAAACCTAAAGGACAAAGTTGTGGGAAAGTCTGTCAGGACTGCCACATACTTTGGTGGATAACCAGTCTCTCAGATATGCTAAACTGTGAAGGAAAAGGGCAGAAAATATTCCACCAGTCATTTCCCCCCAAGGCCTGTTTATTTCCCTCAGAATGCCAGACTTGACAAACCAGCCTATTTGGCTGCCCCACTCAGACACAGCCCTGGGCATGCACTGAGCAGAGGGAAATGCCCCTTTCCTCAGGCACAGCCCTGAGTGTGCTCTGAGCAGAGGGAAATGCCCCTTTCCCTCAGGCACAGCCCTGAGTGTGCTCTGTGCAGAGGGAAATGCCCCTTTCCCTCAGGAACAGCCCTGAGTGTGCTCTGTGCAGAGGGAAATGCCCCTTTCCCTCAGGAACAGCCCTGAGTGTGCTCTGTGCAGAGGGAAATGCCCCTTTCCCTCACTCCCTTAGGAATATCTTCTGTGAGACAAACACAGCAGGGCATATCCCAACATATTTGACGTAACACTGCAAGAAATACGGATAATGCACCTCACTTCCAAAGGAGCAGGACTAGGATGTTGTGCATGTTCCTGGTGCACTCTTTGAAGAGCTGTTTCCCTTCCTTAAGCAAACTAACAATCTTTAGATACCTAAGTTAGGTACAAGCCATCTCATCCTTAAAACCAAAGTTTCTAACTCAGTACATGCAGTTTCCCAGACGTTGCTGGGGGGACACGTGGGCTCTGCCCTGTTTAAATGGAGATGTATTTGCATTTTAAAACAAGAAAAAAGACCCATCTGTAGAGGTATGTGAATAGCTGTACAGCTGGTTTGGGGCACAACTATTGCAAGGTGAGGATTCCATCAGCTGCATCACCAGAGCTCCTTGAGAGGGCTCTGTGCCAGCTGGGGGACTAGGAGCTTGGTGCTGCCCCAGAGCTGTGCCATCACAAATTGCATACACAAAGGCAAGCTGGCTTTTAATTTTTGATAAATAGGAAATGGAATGAGCAGCTTTTTTTTGCCCCTGCCAATCAAGCTTTATGTGCCCTTATGTGCAATTACCATTGACAACAGATGGAAAATTGCAGTGACTAAACCCCAGAAGCTGGTGTTTTTCCATTTTTAAATTAGTAGTTTAGTGGATTAAGGTAAAATATTTGCCTATTGCTGGATCACCCTGAAAGTGTGTTAAACACTGGGTTAGGGAACAAGGCTGTGAGTAGCCAAGGAAACACAAAATCTGGAACTAAACTTCTATTTACAGGTACCAAGAGATCAGAGAGACAGAAACAAAGCTCCTACACCCACAGAGGAGATGCTCTGTGTTTTGTTAGAAGTACCATGTGAGAATATGCAAAATAAAGTGCTAGTGAATAATTTGCACATGCAAACCCAGCCCAAGCTGAAGGGATGACTTTTGATCTCCAGGAGCAGAGCTCTGTGCAATGCCCATGTCTCCATCCCTCCAGGCCTTGGAGCCACACTGCCAGATTTGCCTCGGTTCCTGCTGGGAGTTCTTTCTGCTTCCTTTGCTGGAACCCTTTTTTTCCACCACAGAAGCTTAATAGGAAACTGTACTTTGGTATTCAATGGCTGAGGAATGGCTCTGTTTCCACCATAAGATGGGAAGAGGAAGGTGGTATGGAAAACCAAAAGGAAATACCTAGATCTGGACTGCAGATCCTGCTGCCAGGAAAAGTTATAAAAGCAGAGGCAGATCCTGCCCTACATGCTCCACTCCTTTCCTTCCACTGCAACAACAAAATAACCAGCAAGGCCACAGCAATCCTTCCGCTGCCTTAAACCATGAAATGCTTTTCCAGTGGTAGTTTTCTGTGGGGAGACAAAAGCCACACCGTTCTGAGGATTGTGTTATGTTCCATGTTCTTTGGTTTGACATCTCCTGCAGCCTACAGGAGGAAGGCATCCAATCCAAAGCCCTTCCTCAGCACACTGGCAGCCACCACATGCCAGGGACAGCAAACATCCTCAGTTCCATAGCACCAGGTTCAGAGAGCACCTCTCCATTTGCATTGTAAATCTATTCCTTTCCAATATGTCAAAGCTGTCAGTACTGCAATTAACATGTCAGTGCTCCAATTAATATTTTCTCCGCCCCCTGCTCACCCCACTCTGCTAGGGCAGAGCAGAATCCATGGCTGTTTGTTACTTAGAACAAGGAGACTTGCAGGAGAAGCCACCAGGAGCTGCAGCAGGACCGAGCAGCAGGAGCACATCTGCTGCCTGGCTGCCTTCAGAACAGAGGGAAAGAGGAAACCTCTTGGGTCAGGTTGGAGGGAGAACTGAGGCTACAGGAGCCAGAGGAAGCAACAAAGTTACACAGGCAATGCAAGTCTAAACCTTTGAGTTCAAGGGCTTTCGTAATTCATATCATCGCGAATTCTTCTGTCTTGCATGACTCTTAGCTGTATTTACAGGATCCAAGAGTGAAGTGCTGGGGAGGAGACAACCCAAGCTGTAAATAACTGAAGAGAAAAGCAACAGGAGATTTCAAGGCTTTGCTGATTCAACAAGAAGGCATGAAATTCCTCTCTTTCACTATTTAAACAGTTACTCAAAATAGAACTCTTAAAAGTAAGGATAGATATTAGGATATTATTGTCATTTAGTCCTTACAAAGTGTAGGTAAAGGAATGTGCAAACCATAAATTGCAAAGGCAGCATCTGCAAGCCTTCATTCAAGGTTCCTAATTGCTCTGTGATTCAACCAGACATGTGGCTCTTTTTCTTTATTATTTGTGCGTATTCAGGCAAACTGGCTGGTATTAGCACATGCCTGGGGAATGGCCTTTTTCAGGGAGGTGTTGGCATATTTCCGTTTTGTTTTTAGGAGTTCAGTGGTTTGGGACCGGACTGAAACATTCCAAAGCCAGCATAAACATTTCTTTTCTTTCAGATTATCCTCAGGGAAAAATAACAGTCTGGCCCTTGCAGCTTTAAGAGTTACAGCCTTACTCCTGCCAGCGCTTTCATCCCTGGCTTACACCAATACCAGTACAATTCCACAGCCCTCAAGGTGCACTTGACCCCTTAAAAGGATCAGAGATTAATTCGGAGCTCCAAGACCAGAGGCAGATGCTGTTTGAGAGCAGGTACATGTAATACAAGGGGGACAGTCAGTGCTACACAAGTCCTCAGAGCCCGTAGATTCATTTTCAAGAGTACAGTAATGCTCCAGGTCACTGGCTTTATATCCAAAGATGGGCTGTGTTTTAATTCCACAGCCTGTGGTAAGCACCTACCCAACACTCCCAGGGAAGACACTGCAAGCACAAAACCAAAACGGGGTGAACCCTGGTTTCAGTTCTCTCCTAAGCCAAAGGGATACACATTGTCATGAGAAGATGCACTAAATAGCCTAGATCTTCCAAAAATGCATATCCAGGTATCCACCTCAAGAAAACAATACCCTAAAACATGAAAAATAGGACTCATTTCCCCTGGGCAGGAAACATACACCTCTGTGGTGGAAGGTGTCCCTGCCCATGGTGGGAGGTTGGAACGAGATGATCCTTAGGGTTCCTTACAGCTCAAAGCAGACTCTGATTCTGTGATTTTATTAACGCTGCACATGTAATCTTGAGGGACACTGAGCTCAGGGACCCTGGGACAGCTCTGACTTAGGCTGCCTCCTTCCATTTCTGCTAAACGGCTTTATTATGAGCACTGGGCTAATAAAATCTTTTTGAATTATCTCAAAAAATCTCCTAATTTGTTATTAGGTCACTGTCTTGGTTTCAAAGACAGGTGTCTGCCAAGGCGGGAACCTCCCTTGGAATGGAGAATATGACCCCCCTCCCTCCGAATTACTACAACTTTGAAATTAAGGGGCTTTCAGGCAAAGAAATGGGAAAAGGAATAACAGTTCTTTACTAGTGTATATGTATAACAAGGCAACCCAACAGCAACAATGGTAACAACAACAACAAACAAGGCAAACAAACAACAACGGCGGCAGCAGCGAACAAAAGCAGAAAAGGCCGTGAGCGGTCGATCCGTCCCGCTCTGCTCGCGCTCTCCCCTCGGTGCAGTTCCGGTCACGGCCGGCAGGGGCGCCGCTGGCTCCCGGCCGGGCAGCGCGGCTGCGATGGCACCCCCGGGGCTGCCAGGGGCGCTGCGGGGCGAGCGCAGGGAGCGGCCGCGGATGGCGGCCGGAGCGAGCCGGGAAGGGACGGGAAAGGGGCTTTGCTTTACAGACCCCCGGGGCAGCCGGTCCTGGTGCCCCAGCAGGACTCTCAGCAGCAACAGGCTGGAACGGCAGGGCGAGCTCACCCGGGGCAGCAAGCAAGAGGCAGCAGAAACTCGGCAGCTGTAGCTGGAACCGCGAGGGGTCCCGGCAGGCAGGGGGTGCAGACTGCAGCGTAGGGAAT
>VXAD01002616.1:140186-227243 GCA_013399195.1 Dicrurus megarhynchus | reverse complement strand
GGGGCAGGGGGGCTGGGCAGCGGCAGCCCGGATCCTAAACACGGCACAGAGAGAGACTCCCTCGGAGGGGAAAGGGGCTCGGGGATCCCCGAGACACCTGAACAGATGGAGAAAGGGTCCTTTGTTTGGTGCGGTAGGGTGTTAACAAGGTCCCAGTGCAACGTCTGCTCTTACGGGCAGAGCTCCACTCACGGTAGAAGAAAGGCAGCAGGAGACAGAACCCCGCAGTGGTGACAAATTCTCCCCACAACAACCACAGCCTCTCTCCTCTCTCAATGCTGAGACCACAAGAGAGCTAGGAGCTGCCCCAGCCCCTTTTTTTCCCAGCCCAATTCTCGAGGTATCTCTGCCCCTCCAAGAGAAACCTTCAGATAAGGGAAGTGCAGCCAGGTGCCCTCCTCCCCTGAGCCTGGCAACTTCTTTTGTCTCTCTCAATGTCTGGTTGTTATTGCCTCCTAGCAACATATGGGAGAAAATTCCCTAAGAGAAAGGAACAAAAGGAAGAATCCTAAACCCCAACAGTCACTAAAAGGAGAGAATTAGACCATCGGGATCTTACTTACCTTAACTGATATCCAAGCAACTAACTCAAAAGACAGATTATTTCATAGGTGGGTAGAGAATGGCTCTAGGTCACCTAAAAGCCAAGTTTGCAGACTTGTCCTGCACTCCCCTCACTGACATCGTGCCAACACCCAAGGGCTCAAAGCTGTGCCTCAAGCCATCCTTACTCAGCCCTTGGCTCAGGAGACAGTGGCAGAACAGAGGGAATTTCTCCAGACAAGGACTGGGGGTGTAGTACCCAAGGGCATCTCCCAAGGGTTTCTGTATTTCCCACAGGCAGCAGTTTTGCAGTTACTATTTTGTAAAAGCATTCAGGTTTTTCACCTGAGTGCTGAGCTCTTTATCTAACGTCCTTTCTACAACCGGAATACAGAGAGCCACAGAGCAGAGGTTTTTACCCTGGCAGGGCTGCTCAGCAGTGCTGGCTGTACCACACACCAGGCCTCTCTATCTCTTGCTCTCAGCAAGATCAAGTCTGTCTCTTCCCCTTGAGTGTCTCAACATCCTCCCCCTCACGCTACAAACAGTGTTACAACACCCCAGGGTTACTACACCTTCCAGCTGCTGCAGACTTTCCTGCTTTTCACTTGTTCCCATTTTTTTGAAGACAGAATCTCTATTTTCATTGAAAAAGAAAAAAACAACTGTAGCCACATTGTTGAAGACTTGAGTTTGAAAATAAGAACATAAGAAGATACAGGACACTTACTTGACAGCAGCCAGCTCATATTAACCATCAGCAATGGGCTGTAGAAGTCCTTCTCCTCCGTGCAGGCAATTGGTGGTTGCACCTGCAAGAAGACATTTTTCTGTGGTCATCCTTTAAAAAGAGTGAAAGTGAGAATAGGTGTGGTAATTATAAATGGCTTAAGCCACTTTCAATTCTGGGCTGCAAAAAAAGGCATGCACCCACTTATGCCAATTCCTGCCCTCAGAGCAGGCCCAAGTCAGTAGATCCACCTGCCAATTACCAGAGAAAAACAATTAACAGCCAGATTAACTCCCTCACCTGACTGGCAGTGCTGCTGACTCAAGGAGGGGCATGACCAGCAACTTTAGAGAGAACAGATCTAGTAAGGTAATTGAAGGTGAGGCTCTTACTGTGCTTGAGCTTTGCTTGCAGAGTCCAGAAGGAAACCCCTGATCTCCTGCCCTTGAAGAGGACCCCAGAAAATCACAATACATATTACCAGCATTGTTGTTTAGGTATTCTGTTTGTGTCACTTGGAGATACAGGGCTAGGGACTAGCTGGAAATAAGAAATTAAATATGACATGAACTAGAGAGAGAAGTGGGAGGATGGCCAGAGGCATGAAAGACCAATAAAGAGTATGCCAAGAGAGAAAAACATCTGAAAATGGGCCCAGCAAAGACACTGGATAGAAAAGTGCTGTTCATGTAAGAGTGTACTCCACCTCTCCTAATTTATTTACTTACTGCTTGAGAACACCTCATTCAATTTGAAATTGGCCTTTACCTGTCTTGGACTGAAATTATCCACTCAAGTAACCAAAACATGTTATATCCTGTACAATTCTATTTGTATTCTAGAACATGTCTTGGGCCTCTCACAGACCCCTTAGAGAAGCCCAGATTTCAGAAATGTGCAAGCACAGCCCGAATCCTAAAAAAAACAAATTAACAATATTTTCCAGCATCTTCAGTGAATATTATTGCCAGTCCTGCAGAGTCTGCTTTCTTCAACTTAAAAAAAAACCCAAAACAACAGGCACAACACAAATTAGGAAAAAACAAAGGAAAGCATAATTACACATAAACAGCCTGAACTTCCTCCTCCTTCCTCAGCAAGAGGGCTTTGTTTTTTCCCCTCACAGCTGTTCAGATGTTAGGAGAGGTCACCTCCTAACAGGAGTTCTCAGGCAGCTGAGGGTGATGAAACTCACTGCTCCTCTTTGTGTTAGGGAGCAGGGAACTCCCTCTTTTTCAAGCTGAGTTTCACAAACCACAAAAATCAGGTGCTGAGAGCCTAAAGAGCTCTAGACATGGTCCTGCAGGTGTCAGGAGAGAACCTGCAGCTGGTTTCACTGGAGAACGGCTGTATCCAGAACACGGTTCCACATTCGCACCAGCCTTTCCTTGCACGAGCGATGGATTGGCTCAAAGCTGCCTCGTCCTCAGGAAGGGGGCTAGAGCCCATGGGCACAGCTGAGTGAAGAAAACAGAAATCCTTGGGGTGAGCAGGAAGGGGAGAAACAATTACTTTGAAGTAACAGAGTAGGCAGGGAGAAAGAAGTCCAGTGTATGATCTGTGCAGCCTTGGCCACGTCCGTGTGATTGGTAGCACGGACCCCAAATTTGACTGCCAAGAGCTGTGGTTGTTCTTCTCCTTCCCTTTTGCTACCCGTGCACACAGTAAATCCAGCTCAGGAGCAAAAATAAAAAAGAGTGCTACTGTATTTCAAAACAGTTTAATAACAGGCAACTCCATAAGCAAAAGATAGTGGTAACCCTGGAACAAATCCAGCTCTCTGTTGGAAAAGATTCCAAGCCCTTTCCAGGCTGGCACTTGTAACATTTGTCCTTCTCTTACCATCAGTGCAAGACACCCATAAATACTTGTGCAGAAGCAGCTGGGGGAAATAAATGACAGAAAGCCCTGCAGGGCCCTGTGAGTCTGTTTGGGAATGTGAAGCTTGGGGATGAGCTTTGCTGGGGACATGGATACAGGTGTGCATATCCAGAACCATGTCACATACCTGTTGTGTGCAAGGCTGGGATGTACGTGACAGAGGGAAGGGGCTGGGGAAGAAAAGCTTTGGGAATGAGGAGCTGAAGCCTTACACAAGCACAGGACTGCCTGCGGTGTGACCTGAACAAGTGGCTGAGCGGTGAGTTATGGATCAGTAAGAGCAGCTGAAAGAAAAAACAAGCCAAGGAAATGATCCTCCAGCACTCTGGAATATGGGTTTTTTATATACCTGGATGCAGCCTTGCTAGTTCATGATACAAGAATACAAAATACGTGATGCTTGCTAGTCCATAATATGTGATTTTATCACAGATCTCTCTAGACACATCTGCTAATCTGCAGGGCCCCACGCTCTGTTGCTCATGCACCCTCTGCTGTATCACCTCTATCTGTAGGACGTGAAGCATTGCAAACACCAGTATGGGTGCACCGATATGGGTAGAAACATTTGGCTGGTTCTTCAGAGCCTGGTGCTTTCAGTGCTTGTAGAGGTTCTCATCATGCTAAAAATACTGAATGCTTCACCTGCTTGTACAGAAACACTTGCTGCAGGTAAATTAATCAGCAGCAGGTGAGCAACAGTTTGATTTCATCAACACAACCCTCACCAAATCATGGAGCTCTTGACCTGGGAAGCTGTATGGGCTTAGCTAGGCCTGACACCCAGCTGCAGAGGATGGATATATGCCCCAAAAAAAACCAAGCCCACGTGTTAGATGATTCCATCATTTTTTCAGGATGCACAGAAACCTTTCAACACATTATGAACCAATATTTCTAATTTTACATCAGAACAATGGGGAACTGAGTTTGCCTGCAGCAACTGATGATCCCCAGAGATTCCTGTGTGTGCAGAGCCTGTTCTTGCATTGTCCAAACACAGAGAGAAAATAGTCTGATGTGATTCCAGCCCCCTGCCCCTTTCATCCCCAACCTAGAGCTCTTGTGTATCCAAAGGAAGAACACACAATGTGCACTCAACCAGACAGAGCTGAACTGCCTGCAGCCAAAATACAAAAGATTGGATATCTAATTTTTTTTTTTGGTAGTATAATCACTCTGTCATGTATAATGGATGCACAGGCAGAGTTTGGGCTTTTGAAAACCTCGAGCAAAGCTTTACTTTATTCCTGTAAATCTCATGGGCTTCAAATTGAAGCATTCTCTTCTGTCAGCAGCACAATGCTTAGCAATGAAATTCCATGGCTCCAATAGGACTCTGAGGCTTTAATTACACTTGGAAAATAGAGTGCTACCAATGGGTTTGCTATTTTGGGGGCATATGAGATTCATGAGCCTTAATATAGCTGCAAACCCACCCATAAGGGGTGTGGGAAGGAAGGGACCAAATAGATTACCCCAAAATTCTGTTTTCTTCATTTAAGACTGAAGATTCCTGGACGTCTGAGAGTGGAGGAAGATGAAGGTTTTGGGGGTGTGGAGGGGAAGGGTCCGAACTATCTGGATGTGGAAGAAATTGGTGGGTATTTTCTCCAGCCCTAAGGAATTAATTAGGAATTAAAATCCTTATCAGTCTGCTCCAGAGGGGGAAGCAGTGAAAGGAAGGAGAGTTGGGGCTTTTTGCTTAGTGGAGGTTGGAGAAGTGAGGGGACAGCACAGAGGTTACAAGAAGGGATACTGTGAACCCTCCCAACCAGAGCAAACAAAATAATTTAAGGTAATGAATAAGAATAAGAATAATAAGGAAATTTTTGTTTCTCTGACAAAGCTGTTAAAGGCTCGTAATGCCAGATATCAAAATACCCCAGGTATGTTGTTCCATCTCTGGAAGTGTCCAAGGCCAGGTTGGACGGGGCTTGAAGCAACCTGGGATAGGGGAAGGTGTCCCTGCCCATGGCAGGGGATGGAATGGGAGGGGCTTTAAGATCCCTTCCAACCCAAACCATTCCATGATTCTATGATTTTATGTGGTTTCATTTTCCTCCCAGGATATCATAAATGTGGTCAGCCTTGTTTTACAGAAGGAGAGAGCAGATGACATGCCTGGGGTCAGCCAGGGGCACAGGTGGGAACAGGGCACAGCCCCATCTTTTTTAGGTGACCTAACTGCAAGGTCACAGCTGCTTTCCTAAATGAAAATCAGATTTCCATAGTGATGAGTCTGAGCTGCAGAGCCCGAATCGTGACCAAAGGTTTGGATGCCTGGCATGTAGGGCATTCAAGCCATTATTGCAGTGTGACTCCTGGCACTGGAAGAGGCCGGCCACAGGACTCGGATCCAGATTTTCCAGTTTTATGTGGTCAGCACTGCAACGCTGGTTCTGACAGCCCCTGCTCAGGCTTGGTCAGGTGCCCTTTGTGTTACCATAACCTCCACACAGCTGATAACAACCCACATGCTCGTGGCTGTGTCAGAACCCCCAGGAGCTCCCAGAGCCCCTATTGCTCACTGCGCCTCCCTGCTCCTGTTTGGGACACCGCAGTCCAGGAGCAGCACTGTAACTTCAGCCCTGCCGAGCTTTTAGGCCCAGGGAGGAAATTCCACCAGCACAAGCACTCCAAGCTATCCAGAAGAGGGAGTGCACAGCATGCACACACGGACCTCAGGGGCTGCTGTGCTGTGTCCTCACTGCCCAGCACAGGGGCTCTGCAAATGTCCTGCCCCGCATGAGACTGCCACCCACTCAGGGAGCTCCCCCTGCACAGCTCATCCATAAATACTGCTCCTCCTGGACATGTGTCTGCTTGAGATTTTTCAGGGGGGGGCAGGTAAAGAAGTGTATTTTTGCTTTTTGATAAGCTTGCTTTACATATCAGCTCTCTAGTCAAAATTAATTAAGTACGTTTGGTTCCAAGTCCCTTGCTCTCTGATTTGATAAGTAACTTGTAGGCAATGTTGCAGAATGCAAACTCAGAGCTAATTTCTCAGACTTAGTCAAGAGTGAAATTTAAAAATTCCCTTTCTGGGAGCAACAGAGTTTTTCCAAGTGGAACTTCCACTTGTGTTTATCTGGGTTTGCAGCAACAGCCCAAAATGGTGCCTGGACACTGCTGTAGGTGCCCTTGACAATTAAAAATGCAGTTGAGTACAGGAACAAAGCCACAGGCAACCACCATGTGCAGCGATTAACCAGTCAGACCCACATTATGAAAAGGAAGCAAGAAGTGGGCAGCAAGTTTATAAAGAAAACAATTCTGATAATGTTTCCATGTTTTTCTCCTTTCTGCACTGACACATCCTCCTCCTCCCCCAGCACATGCTGTTCACTCTCCTGCTGAATTACCTTCTTTTATACTGTCCTAAATCTCCGACCTTAGTTTGACTTTTTTCCACTTTGCTTATCTTTGTCCTTCACTCTAGTTAAGAAAAACCCCACAAGACTTAGGTTTGAAAGGTTTGAAAGGCAATATTAACTCTGTTTAGCTCCCAGTAATAGTGTAAACAACAATAACATGATTCTTTAATGATTATTACCTGATTTTATGTGCCTTCCTTACCTAACCTTTCTCTCTTTTTTTTTGATCTCTCTTACAGATTATCAAGAGCTGGTATTCTGTTGACTTTTGTTATTCATTAAAAATGAAGTTCAAGGTCAACTGATAAATATACGTTGCAATTACAGTTTTGAAAACAAATAACTTCCATTGCAATGCAGTGAGAAAAATTTTGAAAAGAAAAAAAAAAAAAAAAGGAAAGAAACTTCCTGCCTGTGCTGCATTGTTACACAATTCTAAGTGGGTTAGAAAGAAATGCACTGCTGTAATTTGAATTATCAGTACAATACACTCCTTTATCTTGCTCAACTTGCCCCCTCTCTCTGCAGAAAAGTCAAAATAGCAAGTTCCAGTAATAATCTCTGGTTATCTCCAGCAAGGTAAATACCTGAGAAAGTAATTGGCATTAACTTGCAGTTTCTTAACAGTGGTTCAGCTCTGTTATCAAGCCCTGAAGAGGTTAAGGTCCAGGTGCAGCCCAGATTTGCCTGATCCCTGTCTGTGTGAGGAGCAAAGGCAGCTTGAGGAAGGCACAGTCTGGGCAGCAGCACAGCAGAGGCACCTCCTGTCATGGTGCTCAGTGCAGGAGGCCAGGCTGGACAGGGCTTGGAGCACCCTGGCCCAGTGGAAGGTGTCCCTGCCCATGGCCGGGGGTGGCACTGGATGGGCTTGAAGTTGTCTCCCATCCCCACCCATCCCGTGAGAAGGACAGCAATGGCTTCCCCTCTCCCCCACGCCATGTGCCCGGGGAGGGGTGCTGGCTGCACACGCTGCCACCCCTGGGCAAAGGCTCCCTGGGCACAGGGCAGGGAGCTGCCCGCCAGCTGGGAACCTGAAGGAGCTCTGGCTGCCAGGGGCTGCAGGGCAATGGCCCCAGCCTGGCACAGGTGAGCACCAAGGGATAAGGGACTGAACACCACACCGGGGTTATTTCACAGCCCAGGCCCTGCAGGAACCAGCAGGATGTCCATGGACAACTGGAGAGCGGGAGGTAAATGCCACTGTGTGCTCGTGTCCTTGCCCTTTAGCAGGCCCGAGGCAGGGGCACTGGGACCCTCTAAGGTGCCCTTTAGGAGCCAGACTGCAGCCATTCTGCTTGCTGGTACAATGGGCATTCTGCCTTCTTTCCACAACACTCCCAAGGCTTTTCCAGCAGAAGGATGACTGAGCACACACAACAACTTGCACTACAAGGCTGGGCAAAGACACCAGCTTTTGTTTAGCAAGGTGCAAAGGACTAATAAACCATTTAATGATTTGTATTCAAACACTGAGCGGAGTCATCGACAGCAGCAATCGGCGCTGGGGCTCCGGCAGCGGCTCAGCCCTCGGCTGGGCTGGGAGTTCAAAGCCTGGCTGCCACCAAGGGCTGGAAAAGACCTAATCCTCCTTTATGTACACGTATAGTTATTGGAACAAAGGAAGGAATGGCAGCACATGATGCCAGTGAGCAACCAGGATCAATAAGAACAGTCATGAGAGTGGAAAGTTATGGCAGAGCTTAACCCGAGTGGAACAGAGTGCAATGGATTACCCTCACCTGACTTTGGTTTCTTCCAGCCATGAGGGTACATTGTTCCTTTCACTCCCTGTCCCAAGGATTGGTTAGTTAATTTTCTAGCAGCTGAACCTGTTTCCAAAAAGAAACAGTTGTTATTTTTATTTAACTTAGTGGTTGAGCTAAGATTCAGCTGGAAAAAAACACCCCAAACATAAAATCTATGCCATGGTGGAATCCATTGTAAGCTTTTCTACAGGAGCAGAAAAATTAGGAGAAAACAAATCCCTATTTATTGATCACATTTCTGGACTGAAATATAGGAAGAACAAAATCCCACAGAACATCTTGTTGGACAAATCAACCATTCTTAGCTTAACACAGGAGCTGAAGCTCTCTGTATAATCAATCCGGCCTCCTGACTTACCCAAAGCATCAACTTAGATACTTCTCTCCTTCTACTGAGCCCAAAGGGTGTCTTTGTTCACAGGTTACAGCAATACCTTCCACAAGTACTTATAAAATAGTTCTTTAGAACACACTGTAGTTATGACCTCCTTTAATTTCTTTACGCCTCGAGTTTTTGCAGGGATTTGCATAACCATGCTAAAAGCAGGACTATTCACCTGCCTGATCTGATAAGAAAACTCATTTCCTGCTAGAGTAGGAATTTTATTTATTTTTTAAATATGAATGCATGATGCTGGCAGAGTAGCCATCAAAGATAAAGCAGCATCCAGAAGTTCTGGGCCTCTGACTTTAACCAGCAAGAAAACACTAAAACTGACAGTCTGTATCTGTTGTTTTCAAATTTGTCTAATAAACTTAATGTTTTCAAAGAGTTTAACAGCATATCTGGTGTCCTACAGGTTGTTTGAAAACAAAATTTCAATGTACCTTTCTTTCCCTTTATAGTCTCCAAATAAGCACTACACAGAGAGGTTAAACCAAGACAGGCAAGGAAGAAAATCAACAGAAATTCAGATCATTTGCACAATTGCCATCTCACACGTTTGGAAAGACCACAAGTATCGGGTCAAATGAAGACAACAGGAAGCACTGTGAACTCTGGCAGCTTAAATGCAAAACACAAATTAAAAATAAAACATTAAGGCAGGCCACAAGAAAGGGTTTGAAGAACAATTTGTAAAGGGCAAAGAAGCAGTTATTGACAAAGACAAAAATGAACTGTGACATGACACAAGGATCGTGTTCCTCCACAGCCTGGGGGCAGATTCTGAAGGATTTCAGTGACCCATCCAGAGGACCTGAAGCCTGTTAGAAGTCAGTGTAAGGTACAAGGTTCCTGTGGTCACACTGCTCTCGTGGTTCCCCTCCAATGTGGATGACTCTGGATTGGAACAGACAGCTTTGGTGTATTTTCCAAGGGTTGCTCTCCTCTGCAACAGTTTTACAGCAGTACAGTCTTGATATGACAAAGGCATAAATTACTCTGAGTAGCTTGCTGGTCTCTGAAATAAAGAGTAATTTCTTCTTCTCCTTTCACTCATCCTGGCAGTGTTACAGGTATTGACTTCAGTGTTTGATTCCGGTGGCTTTGAGGTGACCATGTACCAGAGCCATTCAGAGGGTTCTTGTTTCTCCAGTTACTTTTGAATATGTGTGGTTATGGGTTTGTTCTCTTCTTTCAAGAATCAAGCTTCTTCAGTACTGACACATACATTCTGCCTCAGAACATTATTCAGAAGTAGTTCTTCATGATTTGTTACTTGTAGAGCAACTAAATGCCCTTAAAGAATCACATCCAATTTATCCTGGTTGGAGTCTGTTTCCCGTAAGTTATAAGGAAGCACGGGGTCTTGTTCTGCCCTTTCTTTCAGCCAGGGTAACTGTAATCACCCAGAGAAACATCCCAAATCAGCTCACTCTGTTCCAGTGAAAGTATCCATCTGAGTGTTACCAGCACAGCCTCGGACAGTGTCCCACAGGGATAAGGAATTCCTGGGACCAAGGCCACTCAATAGTTATGTTGCAAATGCAGATGTACCCCCAGGCTGACAGAGGCTTGATCTGTAAACCAGACTCCTGCACAACAGAGACTGATCCCACTTTAGCAAGGCCTTCTCTGGTCCCTGCTTTAAAAGTCACACCAAAACTGGTCCACAAAGGTCCCTTTGTAATTTTCTCCTCCTTATTAGTAGATCTTACATATCAAGACGAGATCGCTCTCATTTATTCTGTCTAGTTACACTTGAGTTCTCTTGATTTCATACGGATGAACTGCAATTAGTTTTGAGACGCGGCCAAAAGGGCATAAACTTGTTCAACAGAAGTTCAGTTTTGCTCCATCCAGGATATTGAGAGCACTTGAGGCCGTTGTCCCTGTGACTGCGTGCTTTTATGGGATGGTTTTAACAGCTGTTATAATTACAGAGAATTAAAATGCAACATAAATTTGTGTGCCACTATATGTACTTCACCTCCTGTGTTGACCAAAATGGGTGTGGAAGCAGAAATACAGGGGAAGTTACCCCTAATATTTGAAAACAATTGGAAAAAAAAAACCAAACCAGAACCAAGAGAGACTAATTAAAGTAAATGTACAAACCCTTAGTCCTGTGAGTAATCCTTTCCCCTGCAAATCATTCACTGACGTCAGGTGACGCTCCATGTGTGAGGCAGGATTATTTACGTGTCCAAGGGCTTGCGGGATTAGGTCTGAACACTATTCCAGAAAGAGTTCTCAGAGGTCTCCAACATTATCTTCACTATTCTGCCCTCTGTAAAGCAGCCATTCAACTGAAATTCCCTCTAATAAATTCAATTTCTTCTCTGGGCTTTCTATTACCTTTATGTTGGGTTTTAGTTGTTTTCCTGCAGTCACAGTGACTGGAACAGTGACCTAAGGCTGAATTCAGCAGTGTAAGGTAACACTGTTGCAGGAATAGCTTAGGCTGGACTTCTGGTATAAAGTCTGGTTTTAGCTCATCACTATGGGGAGGCAGAGTTCATACACTGATATATAAATATAATAGATACTGATGCATATTCATTCTCTCACTGAGTTCAAGCAATGCCAGTACATCACTGTTTCCTTTGAACTGCTTGATACAAGATTCCAGTGTCAAATTATCTCATCATAGATGCAGAAACCTGGCTGGTACAAAGCTTTAAAGCTTTCAATATGTAAATGACAAAAAAGTCACCTTTTGTAATTTCTTTTCAATTGTGTCACTCCACAGTAAAAAAGATGGTCTATATTGTAGTACATATCAGTAATGTATCATCATCATAAAGTCACATATCAGATTCATCCCTGTTCTAGTGAATTTTTAGCCTTGCTCCAATCTCACACTGTTTTATTGAATTATATAACAGTATATTTGGAAGATCACTGCCACAATCTAAGCTCAATACTGTCTTATTATGTGTGGTTCTTATTATGCATCATGAAAAAGAGACAACAAAAGAGTTTTTTAGTTCAGAAGCCATCTTCTTTGACACTTGTTGAAATTGAATTTGCCCTTAAAATTGAGTGTATTAAAACATTCATGTATCAGAATACTATAAGGGAGTGAATGATATTGTTTCTCTTGTGGCACTTTGAATCCCTTCTCTTAAGCAAAACAGGGAGCTGGACGTGTCTCTGTGTTCCCATCTGGGCCTGGACATGGAACACACGGATGAGCACATTTGTACCCCGAGTGCTCAGATGCACAAGTTTTCCCAGAAATGGGGCAGTTTTCAGTTCTTCTGCCTCCTGCTGTAGTCCCAGCACTCAATGGAGTTCTCCACTGCTGGGTTTAAGATGAAAACAGGAGCTCCTGCTCTGTGAGAGAGCAGAAGTGTGAAGTGTTCCCAGAGCCAGCTTGAAAGCACGGAAACAGGAAATTCTGCTCAGGTGGATCTTTGGAACACACCTCATGTGGCCTCAAAACAGAGAAGGCAGCAGAAGGTGGCCTTGAAGGGCCATTTGGGTTTAGCTTTGATACAAAAGTGTGCTCTGGCATGTCTCACCAATTAAGTCATCATCTGCTGTCCATTTTCCCGCAGGGCCACACAAAAACTGTGGATCAAGTTTAGGATAAACACAACCCTGCCTGATTTCCAGAACAGCACCGACTGCAGGACTGATACAATTTAGGGCTGCAAGAGAGAAACTCAGACCAATCTGTGGGATAGATTTGAAGCCCAGATTTGCAGCTGGAAGTAATCTCGGTTATTAGGCCATACCTATCACTGTTCCTAGATTCAGCGTGCACACAGAGGTTCAGGAAAATCCTGCTGTTGTGGGAGCATTATACTGAGGAGGACTCAGCCTCCAGAATTTTGTGGTGTCCATTTCAAAAGGACAGAATTTGATCCATGGTTTTGGCCAATGGCCCATCAATCATTACCACAAGGACTGAGAAAGCAATTGATGCTGCACAGTCCTACCCAAGGGCAAGAAGGGATGAGTAACAAGGCATGTAACATCATTTTTTTGTCTGAGGGATTTGAATCTAGAAGGAATTCCTCTGGTACAAATCCTCATCACTACTAAAACAAGCTTATAAATGACGAGTTTCCACCATGGCAACACTGGATCGTAGCCTCAGCACAAGCAGCAGGAAAACCCTTCTCAATTCAGAGTCCATTCCCACGTCAGCTGGATTCCCTGTGCAGTTGCAGGTTTACTTGTTGTCCTCAAACCAGATGGGATCCATACCTGGATGCAACAGCTAGTTACCATTGTGTTGTGATCCAGAAGCTGTGATCCAGAAGTTGTGAGCCAGATCCTGATTCTAAGGATTTTTTTCAAAAAGATCCACTTTCTGAACACTGATTAGACTCTGTAACAGAGTTTCATGTACCCAAAGCCTACCCATTTGTGACTGGTGAAATATTGGCCTCAGTAGTAAAACTAAGATGTAGCTGTCCAGGTGAGGAAGATGCCCCTGGAAAATGCAGGGCTTTTTAACGGTTTAGAGGGGGAGAAGAAATTCCTTCTTGCCCAGAACGCATCATGAAGGATCATGGCACAATTCATGGGCAGAGGATGGGGAGCAGGTGCAGAAGTCCCCCAGTCACTCTGCTGCAGGACTTATTTCTCCTGAGAACAGCAAAGCACCAGTACTGTCACCTTCCCCTGATGGGCTTCCCCTGATAAACAGGCTGGAAGTGAGAGCTGCAGTCCTGCTGAAGCATCCAGAAGCACCTGCTTGCCAGGAAGAGCTTTTTTCTCTTGGATTCCTATCACTCCCTTCTTCTCCAAAGGTGGATTTTAGTGATAAGACCATAAGCCATGACTCACAAACCACTGTGAACCCTGAAGGGAGCACAGCCCTTTGGGAAATGTGATCCATGTCACAGAATTAGCCTGCAAAGAAGCCAAAATTCAGGAGTATCACTTCCAATCCTAGTGGGATATTATTTCATTTTTTAGAGAATCATAGAATTATGGAATTGTTAAGGTTGAAAAACACCTTTAAGATCACGAAGTCCAATTGCCAGCCAGCACCACCCCCATGTCCACCACTAAACCTTGTCCCCAGGTGCCCCAGGCACATGGTTTTTGAACACCTCCAGGGATGTTCTGAACACCTCCACCACTCCCCTGGGCAGCCTGTGCTGGGCTTTATGGTGGGGTTTTGGTTTTTTCTTGTTTTTTAAAGTACTAAAAGCTGTAATTCTGATCCAAATCACAACACTCTTCATGTGGATGAGAGGGGGGAAATCCCACCATGGGTTTAGGGACGCTCACATCCATTCTGTAACACTGTTGGAGCAGCTGGCCAAATAACTGAGCTATTGCATTTTAGCATGAGTCATTTGTTTGTTGTCAGCTTTAGCAGATGAAGCAGTGACCCTGTGTGTCAAAGTCTCTAATGTGGATTTGTTTTGATATTTTCCTAAAATGTTAAATTGAACCACCTATTCCATTTGCCAGGTAATCTTGCAAATTATTAACACTGCAATCCATAATAAAATAAATCATCAACAGCAAAACAGAAAGGTCTTACCAGGACAAAAACAATCATTTAATAAAGCCCCAGGCTCTAAACACTAAATTATTTCTTTCTAATTTGAGTTGCTTGTATTTCTAGTTAGGAAAATGCAATCCCAAATGAAAAGCTCTCCCAGAAAAGATCAGCAGCAGCCTGCTCTCTAGCCAGCATCTTTAAAGTTGGAGCTTCCCTGGAAACTGCAAACTCTTACTGCAAGAAGTGGGGAGAAGAGCAGCACAACAAATCTCCCCAAATCTGTGCTGTGTATATCCTTCCAGCTCTAAGTAACTGATAGACAATGGATCACAATGTTCTTTGCCTTCCTCCCTCAATAACAGTGCTTAAATTCAACTACCATCACTTCAGAGAAACTGTTCATAGACAATTTTTCTGGACCTGTGCTTTAGCTACACTAACAATTTCCCCCCAAAGCCAGCCTGGCTTATCAGCAGAGTAACCCCTTGAGAGATTGCAATGCACTGTTCTAAGAGAAACCATCAGACTCTGAAAATACTTTCCTTCTGGGACCAACACAGTCATTTATATCAATATAACAAAGAAAACATTTACTGTGAGAAAAAGTCTTCACTGTATTATGAACATAATAAATTAGGGCCGGTTGCTTGGAGTTCTAGTTTCATGTAGGCCACTAAAATAAATCTGCAAACATTTGCCTGGGCTCTGTTTGTTCTTCCTCTGAGGACATTAGTGCTGTAAGATCTAAAACTCCCACACATACCTCTGTTTCTTTCTATTTACCCTTTAAAAGTAGAAAAGGTCTGATCAGGAGTGCCCTGTGCTGGCCTTCCTCACTTTATCAAGCTCCTTAGGGACAGACAAAAATCCTAAAAAGTTAAGATAAGGCTGCACACAGGATTTAAGTCCATGGTGGTTTTGATACTGACCTCAGATCTACATCCAAGTCTCTTCCACCCTTTTTTAAAAAGTGCAGGCCTTTAAATGAGATTTTCATCCGCCTCTGCTCAAAGTGCATGTACAAATGCCACATTGTGCCATTTCGGGGGCACTACTGCCAGCCTTAGACTGAATTTTCAGGCTCAAGGAATGCAGGAGTGGGCCCCAAAACAAAAAAAAATCCCTTGTGTTCTGTGAGGATTCACTTCCAGTGTGACCATTTCCATCCCGAGCACTCGCTCTGCAGGAGAAGCCAGCTGGAATTGTCAGTGCCTTGACTCAAAGTGAGCTCTGGATAAGGGATCCTCACTCCAGCCCCAGCCCAGGGTTCATTACCAGCATCTCTGCAGGCTTAGAGCCTGTAAATAGGAAATAGCTGGCACTGAGAATGAGTAGGAGTCTTGGCAACAGGTCCCGAGGCTTTCAGGCCACCCTGCCTGACAAACCCCAAGGAAACACACACCAAGGCTGCTTTTCCATCTGTAGGGCCACTGGCTAGCAGGGCCCACTGCCACGGGTTTGAACTCATGTCCAGCTGCGTCTCAGAAAAGGAAACAGGGAAGAAAACCCTTCAACAGGTGTTGTTCACATTGATTTACTGTCAGTGGAGATTTACTATCCATGTATTTCCATAACAGCTAAAACCAGCACCATGTTAAAGGCTCCATCTGCCAATTAAGGGATTTCCTCTGTAAGGCTTAGAGTACTTTAGATTTGTACTTCCGTAGTAAAAGGAGTATCTTTATATAACTAACTACATTTATATTTTTGCAGCAGTTCACTTCCCCTCAAAAAATGAAAAGTCTTCTGAGTTGCTTTTCTTTAACACAACAAATATTGCTGTATTTCATCAGACTGAAAGCCCTGTGTATTTTGTCTGCCTGCCTTATCGGACTTGTACACGTGGCCCATATAATGTGTCACGCCTTTTACAAAAGTAAATTTTTAATCCACTGCAGTCTTGGTGACCTCCCTTGGAGCATTCAAAGTACAATTCAGGCTTGGTTTACATATTGATAGTCACTCCAGAACAAGATCAGTGAGCCGTGGAGGTGTTTCCACATGAACTATGCTGCCAGCAGTGGGTCACACTAAAAGCCACCCTGAGCACGCCTGGTAACAACTCCCTGTGCTGGCAGAGCCTGGCACAGACCCCTCTGGTGCAGGCAGAGCCAGCTGTGCCTCACACGATTCTCTCTGTATCCAGGCTGACTCCAGGCCCCGTTCCTCCTCAGAGGACTTTCAGGCATGCCTGAACACAGGCCTCCTGTCCACGAGCACTCTATAGATTTTGTACCTATAGTCAACTTTGGCTCCCAAAAACCAGGGGCTAAAGCACCTCCACTGTACAGTTACAGACATGAAAATGCTACTGAGCTCTTCAGGCATCTGGCAGCAGGTGGGATCTTTGGTCCCAGCAGAATGACTTTGTCATAGCAGAGTTACTGATGTACAGGAGATACATGTGAAAATGTTGGCGGAGAGGCTGCCTCACCTCCTGCCATCCTGAGAGGTAGGAAACACCAAGGAAGGGCAGTCAGGCTGTAGGACTGAAGGGAAGGAGGGCAGGCAGAGCACATTCCAGGCAGCACTGACACATAGCACCACTTCCCAGCCCGGAGCAGCACGGGTTTCCACGACAGTTGGGAATTGTTTCTTTCTGGCAGCCTGGAACTGAGCGGCCCTAAGGACACCCCACAGCTCTCTGTGGGGAAAGGCTGCCTGGTTTGTCCTTAGGGCCTTGTACCCTGGGGAGAAATTGAGAAGAAGCCACATCTACAAAAAGCATACAATAAACCCCATAAAAACACATACATATTGTAGCAAGCAGTGCTATTAAGTCAAGTGAATAAGCATAAATAGATCTACACAAAGACAAGGGGCAATATGAGCACAGACTCCTCAGAGGAAATCAGAAATTTGCTCTTTCTGAGCAAACAGATTATCCCTGTTGGAATACTTCTGTCTTGAATGCAGACTGAGCAGAAATATGGTTTCTTCTGTTTATTGGAAGAACTTCCCCAAATCACTAGCCAGTTTATTTTATTTTATAGAAGTTTACATAAAGCTGCTCTCCAGCTAGGTAGAGAGATGGATGGAAATCTTGCATTTCCATGTTTTTAGCCAGTTTGTTGTTAGCCACTTGCAAAGTGTCCTGAACATCTGATGAATGGGAAAAATCTGGAGTACTAAATAAAACTGGATCTGCTTCAATGCCAGTTGCCCTGTGGCACCTACCACCACTTGCTTTGTATACAACAGATAAATAGCACCAAGAGTTTGGGGGAGTCACTAAGGGCTTGCTTCTGTGACCCTTCTCAAGGCTGCACAGTGTTCTCTCAGCCTCACACTTCACCTACTCCTTGTGCTAATATTGTGGTTGATGTTTTTAACCACCCGAAATCGATTTGTTTGAATGACCCACATCCCGATGTCAACCTGACCACAAAATCAGCAAGTTCATAAAAACCTGCTTGGACAGAGAAGGTCCACAGACAGGAATTTCTATCTCACTGGCAGGTTTCCAGGGAGAGGTGGCTGTGCCTTGTTGACACAGAGCTGAGCAGACAACCCCTACCAAGGGGGACACCAGCCTGGGGACACAGGGCAGGCAGAGACCTGTGCTCTGGAACACAGTCAGGAGCACAGCCAAACACTGCCCCTCCTCCTCGTGATTTGTTTTCAGTCTGAATCAGGACTGCACCCTTCAAAGTGCCAGATGCACTCCCAGGACATGTAAACACTCATATTTCCTTTTAAATGCTTACAGCAGAGCAGAAAACACGAGTTTTACTGCCTTTGCCCCAGAAGTGTGCACAACCACTGTGCAGTTACAACATTAGTGCAGTCTTGGACTTGCCTCCTTCCCATCCAGGACCTTTCTGAACCATTCCCTTACTTCACACAGCTCCCTCGATGGGCCCTCTGCAATCCCACCCGGTACAGTGTGTGTTGTGTCCCTTCAGGGATATGGGCTGTTTACCTAAGCCTGCTAAAACAGGATTTGACCAGCAGCGTGTTGAGGAAACACACCACTGCCTTTAGACAGAAAAGGTAGAAGGAAATCTGAGGTAATGTATCCCTCAGCCAGCCTTTAATCCCTTGGAAACTCATGCACAAACAAATATGAGACAAGAAGACAGCAAGTTATGTCAAAGCCATGCACGTTCCTGGTGGGGCGAGTGGCCCAGTGGCAGGAGAAGAAGCCACAGAGGTTTCTTCCCTTCCCTTGGTGAGGCACATTCCCACAGGACATTCTGAGAAGGAACTATCACCTGGAGTGTAGCTACCAAATCATGGGTGTGCAACTCGCTGAAAAAATCCCTCTCCAGATGCAGCCATCGGGAGAAGATTTACTGTCAGACCCCAAGGGTGCTGCAAGTGGGATTGGATCATTTAGGGTGAGTCTAAAAGTGACGTCCTAATGCAGTGACTGCAATGAGAACAGAGGAACTTCATTTATAAAATTCGCAAAGCAATTGCAGATGCTCTGGAAGCCAGGATCAAAACTCAAAGTTGTCTTGACAAAACCAAAATTAGGTCAAAAAGCAAAGAAACAGGACCCTCAAGAGACTGTCTTATCTACCCTCTGACCATAGGATCAGTTCTGTCAATACAATTGCTTCCAGTAGTTTGTCAAACTTACTCTTAAAATCCTCCAGTGGTATTCCACATGCTCCCTCTGTGTTTTCGGTTTGTTTCCCAAGGTGTAAGTACATTTAGTGCTTTTCCAAAATCAACCCAAATCTCCCTTAATGTAGTTAGAGTCTTTTTTTTTTTTGTCTTGTCCACTCTGGACATAGAGGACATACTGTTTCCTTTCTTTTTGCAGCAGCTCTTTAGGGCCTTCAGATTTATGTCCCACTCTCCTTCTTTCAGTTGCTTTTAAACTGAGAGAACTGGGGTTGTTTTAACCTTTCCCTGAGAACTGTGTTTCTTAGATCTCTGAGCACCCTCAGTGCTTCCCTCCCACTGCTCTCCAGTCAGCCCGTGTCTCTCCTGAAATGTAGCATCCAAACCCAGACCAGGTCCTGCTAATGCTGAGTAGAGCAGACACATTACACTTTTTCAAATAATGCTCCTTCTTGCACACCCTCACGTGATATTTACCTCCTCCACCCCAGCAGACCATTATTGATGAGCACTCGCTTGGTGACTCCCTCTCCCACCCTCAGTTCCTTCTCTGCAGATCAGCTGCCTTGGGGCACAGGGTCAAACTAAACCTCTTGGAATCAAACCAAAAGGTGAGGGCTGCAAAGCCAGATATCCATGTCTCCCTTTTTCCAGGGAAAGGCCAAATGACAGGGAAGGTTTAAGCGTGGTTGGTGCCACGGTTTGGCTGCTTTACAGGATTGACAAATACTGTTGGGTTTTGGGTGCCAGGAGGCAGAACAAGTTTTCTGTTTTTCGCACGTGGATTCATCACTGTGGCATGGAGTTGATTTCCCAAAATACAGACAGCGCAAGACCACCGAGGTGCCTCCTCCTGGCACCTTCCTGTGCGTGACAGTTCCTCCCAGCACCTGCACAAACCTGACTGATCCCGATCCTTTCGGAATCAAAGTGACGCCCCGCTTCCCAAGGAACTCGATTCAATCCCAGCATGTCACCTCACTGCAGTCCACAACCTGTCCCCTGGGGTCCTGCAGGGAGACCTTTGTGCAGGCAGTGCCTCCTTTGATCCCTAAGCTCTGGGCTCTGGCAAACCAGCTGCGTCACTGGGTCGGCTGAGGTGATCTGAACCTTTAGATCTGCTCCTCTGCTGTTGTTTCCAAGAGCATTGTTTGGGAAGCTCCTTTTTAGGCACTGCACTGCTGGCTGGGGCATTTCCTCCCTTTAGCCCAGGCCCTGAGCAAGCAAGGAATGCACAAGATGTTTCTCCCCACTTTGTCTCCCTTTCCTGTACTTCAGTTCCTCTTTTGTTCCCCCCCTTACTCATCTCTTTCACTTTCTTCCTCTTCCTCTCTTCCTTCCTACAGGCAGAATAATAGAATGGTTTGGGTTGGAAGGGACCTTGAAGAATATCTCGTTCCACCCCCTGCCATGGGCAGGGACACCTTCCACTAGCCCAGGCTGCTCCAAGCCCTGTCCAACCTGGCCTTGGACACTTCCAGGGATCCAGGGGCAGCCACAGCTTCTCTGGGCACCCTGTACCAGGGCCTCCCCACCCTCACAGGGAACAATTCCTTCCTACCCTGCCCATTTCCAGCATACATCCCAGCTGCAGCTAACAGTCCTAAGCCCCGACCATTAAAGACTCAATTATTCAGATATTCTCCATGCAGCACAGCAAGCCAGCATCCCATTTCCTGTTTTCAGTGATGTCAGGAAGTCAATGCTTTAAAAGCCCACAGGCATTCTCAGCAAATACCATAATCCCATTACAGATGAGATTTCTATTTAATTGGAAATAAACAAGCAGGCAAAACAGCCCCACAGCCCTCCCCTACCCCCAAGCCAGGCTGCCACCCACCCCTATTCCAGCTTACAATCCATATCCATTATTAAAGACACTTGGGAAGTGTGACCACGCAAGGCTCCACTGCTACATTTATCCGTGGAGAGGTGACGTGTAGGAACAAAATCCTCACTGCCCTGTTATGGTCACAGGTAGAGGAGCAAGTCCACCCCTGTCAGCTGGAGGTGACTGATCATTTGTCAGGGAGAGCACTAAAGGCAGTGCCAGTCCTGCTGGAGAAGGAAGGCTGGGATCAGCCACTCCCGGTAATACCCAGTGAGCTCCACCAGGCTGACGTCTGTCACACTAAGTCACTGATGGCCGAGGAGATGGATGGAAAGGAAATCATGCTGAAGCACCCATGGATGGGAACTCTGTCCAGCTGCCAGAGTGGAGAGAAAATAGGTGATGTAAACCACAGACAGAGCTGCTTCAGCTGGAAGCTTTCCAACAGAAAAGCAGGAATCCAGAGATTGCGGAATACAAGAAGTTTTGCATCAAATAAGATTTTAGCAGATCTTCTATTTAAATCTTTTCTTGCCTTCAAAGATAATAAAAATGTCAGTTTGCCACTTTGTCATTTCCCTCTCTTTTCCCAAAAAGTTCTTTTCCAGCTGTCTTTCCAATACTTTCTGCAAAAGCAATGATGTCAAAAGGAAAACATGCAAAGGAAAATATGTAAGAGATCTAAACATCATCCTGCAAGCCTCATCCAAAATAAAAACAAAAGAAAAGTCGAAGGAAGGCAAGGAAAAATTCAAGAATGCAAGAAAAATAATATTTTAAGAAGTCATATTTATGAATATAAGACACACAAGACAATGCAGTTCACTTTCAGTTGTTTCATCATAAAAAGCCACATAAGAGAGTAAACGCTTCCACCAGGAACACTTCATCCACACTTCTGCAGAAGATTTTTCAGGGACCCTTAGCCACAAACTGCAATGCCCAAGAAGAGAGTACATATAATAATAAATCCTCTCATCTTACTCCATCGGACACACTGAAAGTTTGAATTTTTTTCTTGGAAGCTTCCAAATCATGCAGCACTGCCATTGCTCGGCTTGGGTTACACAATCTGAAACCACCAGCAGACTACCAGAAGCACTATTGGTTTTCTTTATCTTCCTCTTCATTATAAGAAATCAGACAATAAATAGAGCCTATAAAAATCGAGCCAGGAGAATTCTGCAGCTCTGTTTCACCTGATGAAAGTCAGGGGCATTGGCTCACAGAGCATCTCATAGAAAACTAAGGGAGAGTTGGCAGAGTAGTCAGAAAGCACAAATCTAGAAGCAGTTTTATAGCAACCTCCTTGCCAAATCTTTCACTTCTCCTTAAGTCTTTAGGCAATGGATCCTGTTTTCATCTATTTTATGATGCTCTTTTGAAACACACCTAAATTTTTTAAGGAAAATGGGGACAGAAGCTGATTTTAGTCTAGGAACAGTCATTAAAATTACTAAAAATACTCTAGGAAAGGTTAAAAACAAACCAAAGGTTAAAATCAAACAAACAAAACTCATGAGATTATCTTCAAATACAGATCAGCAAGCCCTTGCAGGTGGTGAAATGCTTACAGGAGCTCCACTGCATCAATGGCAACACTTCTAGCAGCTTTTGTTATTTCTACTAACTGACCAGGATTTGCAAACATATTCATTTAAAGTTGTATAAAAACTACATACATAAACGTGTGTGTGTATAAAAATGAAATAAGGAGAACCCTTAGCAAGACCCTGGCTACTGAGATGAGGAATAAGCAACAACAAAAAGATCTTCTTCCCCAGCCTTTTGGTATTGTTTGTTTTAGTTAGATCCTAAAATACTGTGAACCTGAGAAAAGACAAATATTCTGGGCTGACATTTGAACTATCTGTAATAAGAATGCACTCAAACAACAGAACTGTTATTCTGCTAAGTGCATCTAAATTCCCATGAGGACTCAGCCCCTTGTTCCTGGTAAATACAGGACACCTTCTTCTGTGCTGGAATCAAGCTGCCTAAGGAATGGTTAAGGCTGTCCACGTGGTAAATTATTTATCTTCCTTCAGAGTAACTTTCCCACCTAAGCTTCACTGTGTTTATTCTTCTCTGTGTGGGTGGTTTCAGTGGGGTCTGAAAATATTTTATTTTATTGCTTGAGAATCTTTTAGATTTTGCTAGAGCAATTTTCCCCTTGAATACAATGAACTCATTTTCTAAGCATGGCAGCTACTCCTTTCCTTATCTGTGTTGCCTTGGAAACACAGGCAAAGATTAATTTTCTTAAGCAGGGCATTGATTTCCTCTCCTGTCTATACTTCCACTATATCACAGCTGCAAGACTTATGCTCCAGTGAAACTGAAAGCTTGCCTCAATGTCATCAAAACACTTGGTAGCAGTAGGTGCTACTGGTAGGATTCTTCCCTTCCTATGCTTCATCCATGCCTGGAATATTAGAACAGAAAAAAAGATCAATATCCACATCCAAATCTTCACAAATTTGGGGGAAAGAATGCAGCTGAAAGAATTCAACTGCTTGATCCAGCCAGAATTTGCTGACTCATTTGCCTTTTGCACTGTCCTCTCCTTCCTCTAAATAACACTATGAGCATGAAAAATAGAACAATCCAACATTTAAGATTAAACTCCACAGATTTTCATGCTGACTTGACTGAATTGGACACTGAATCTGACCCAGCACATGGAAGCAATTTGTGGACGACACTGACTGTATTTCTGTTTGCAGCACAAAGAGTGAAAGGCCTGGAAAAGGCCAATATTTCTAGTTTCTCAAGCAGGTGCAAACAAAAGGTTCTTGTACGTTACCAGGTCAGCAAGCGTGACTGAGCACCAGCATTTCAGAAACCCTGATATCCATTGTCTGACTCCTGACAGTTGGCCTGCTGAGGATTCCCAGGTTGTCTGCTCAGTGCAGGAGGGCTACAGGGAAAACCCTCTCTGAATAAGATGAGCATCTACATAAAACATCTGAACAACATCAGCATTTGTGGCTCCTCAGCCCTAGCACACCCAAGCCAGCAGAGTTAACCAAAAACTTGCACTGAATATTTCCCAAAGATCACATCTTTAGTTTCACAGGGCTTGCAGCAACGAATCACGAAATCCATTCACTGCATGTTCACAGTAGATACTGAGGACTAAAGAGGAAAAAAAGGCTCAAGGAAAATGACTGAGATTTAGCCCCTACATACAAATACAAATACAAATACAAACACTTTGCTACTGATTTAGGGAGAGTGATGTACAGATGAGCATTTACCCCAAGACCTTTGGGTAACCTACACCTGATCAGGGACGCCTGCAAGAATGAAGAGGAGCAAGGCAAACAAACAAACCCCAGTGCAAATCTAGGCCTATAATCTTGTAAAATGCAGGTTTAAGCCCATCAGTGGAGCTCAGGAAGTTCTAAGTCGGTTTGCTATGTTTAACTGTCCGACATTAAACAGTAAGAGACAGCATTCCAAGGAAAGGTTTATCCATGTTGATCATTTCTCAGGGAACCACTGGCAATTTAGTAGGAAATAACAGTGCTATAGACACCTACGTGTTCACTCATTGCTCACCAGCCTTGTATCTTAAGAGCCTTTCAGCAGGGACTCTAAGGGAGGCAAGGCAACTGGGAAGTTGTTTAACCTGTCGCTAGGAAATACTAATTTATCAATAAATAAAAAATTGAAAACCACTGTGACATTATTAAATGGAATCAATGATTCTGTGATTTTTAAAACATATAGAACTCTATGATTCTTGTGGGTCCCTTCCAACTCAGGATATTCTGTGATTATGAAATCCTTATATTAATGTGATATCCATTTAATGGGGACTGGTGTTTAACTGTAATGGCACACAGGGAAACAGTGCTGCATTTTGGGCAAATAGGACTTCAGTCATCCAAGGGAGTTTTTTATGAATGGTATTAGGTACTTTGAGAATTAATCTACTCCAGGTCGCTGTTCATCCCCTGAACACGCCCCATGCTCTGTACCAGCTCCCAAAATAGCTCCTGACGTGACAGGATCTCCAAGCCCCACGACGCCCCAGGGAACGGGGACACGGAAAATACCGGCGTGTTTTTATTGACTTGGAGTCAGCAGTGGCAAACCAGCACTGACAGCTGGAGATAAATGTAACCTACATCTGGCAAGGGACACATCGGAAAAACAGGAGAAGTGGGGCAACAAAAGGCCAATCTCAATCAGCTTTTATTGACCCTGTTGCATAAACAGGCCAGACAGCAGCTTCAGTGCAGAGGTCTAGATGCATTTTTTTCCTTTGGTTGTTTTCCAGAACACCCAAGGATATTCCATCCTAACTACATGTGGAGCACAGCATGGAGCCAACCTTACCACTTTTGAACACAGAGCAGCCCAGAGAGTAGCTGAGTAATAGTCTGGGCACAGGGTTGAGCAATTTCTGGGGAAAAATAACAACTACATACTTGCAAATTAATTTCAGGAGAAAAGCTTTCATCAGTCCCACAATATTTTCAAATGCAAATTCTATTTTTACCATGTGTTCCCTTACCATGCTTACCACAGCGAGAGCCCACCCATTCCGCTGACAATAAAAAAGGCATTTCTAAGCAGTTCTGGGTGCTAGAGGAGGTATTTTCTTTCAGAAGAGACTTGTCCAAAAAAAAAAGGTTTAAAAAGGCACTGAGAAGAGACTGACATTCGTAGAATCATATAATCCTGGAATTATGGAATGGTTTGGGAAGAACCACCTCATTCCACCCCCTGCCATGGGCAGGGACACCTTCCACTAGCCCAGCTTGCTCCCGTCCAGCCTGGCCTTGGACACTTGCAGGGATCCAGGGGCAGCCACAGCTTCTCTGGGCACCCTGTGCCAGGGCCTCCCCACCCTCATAAGGAAGAATTTCTTCCCAATATCCCATCTAACCCTGCCCTTTGGCAGTGTGAAGCCATTCCCTGTGTCCTGCCCCTCCAGGTCCTTGTTCCAAGTCCCTCTCCAGCTCTCCTGCAGCCCCTCTAGGTACTGGAAGGCTGCTAATTAAAGCACTCCTAATTCAAAATGGCCCAAGAGGAGATGCAAGCAGTGACTGGATACTAAACTTATCATTATCTGAGGAACAAACTTCATGACCAGCACAGAGACACCATCAATTATTTTATCTAACAAGAGAATCTTCACTGATCAAAATTCATGCCAAACTGTCATTGAGACCCTCATCTGTCCAGGTGTTAGTGAAAAGCCAAGAGGAGAAGGGGTGATGGTATTTACTGTTCTAAATAGTGTCTGTAACAGATATTGAAGAATAAATCTTAACGTGGAGGCCAGTAAGTAGAGCTGGGAAGAGTCACTGCCACTGCCTTACAGACTTTCTGTTCCATGTCTGGAGAGAGCAGCACCTTTCTCCTTGTCCACAAGTTCTTTGAGGAAGCTGAATTTTGCTTTTTGATTTTTTTAAGCATTCTTTTCCCGACCTTCCCCTCATATTTCGCAGTGTTTTCACCCTGCTGGGAGGAGGTGCCTTTCTGCTGACGTCCACTCTGACTCATCCACCCCTGACTGTCACAGCACTGGCCATGCTTCAGCTCAGGCACAAAGCTTAAGGTGAGACATGTCAAGTGTGCTGCAGCCTTTCCCAAGGAGAAACAGCATGGGATGAGCCATCCCTAATGTGCATTTTAAAGGGCACCTCTTTTTCCAGCCTGGCAAGGAATACTCTTTGAAGCAAACTTTTAAAACAAACCAAGATAGATTTTAGCTATGTGACTGTGGAAAATAAACATCTTTAGTTAACACACCTCACTGTTCTGAGTGTGTTAAACACGCTAACCGGCCTTTGATGGAGCTGCAGCACTGTCAGAACTTTGCCTCAGACAAAAGCTGGCCAATTCTAATTCCTTAATCATCTTAACCGAGATACTTTAAGCCCAAAGCAGTGATTTCTTGGCAATGTTAGCATTTCCAGGTAATTACAGTACTGGGTATTTGGAAATCAAATATAGACTCACACTATATAGGAAGCAATCCTAGAGCCTGATTCTGACGTTGTACCAATAAAAATTATTCTGGTAATAGCTCTTTAATGCTATTGACTGCTGGAGAACTGTAAATGACTCACACAAAGGACAAGATCAGAATTAGAATTGATGTCATGACCAGCCATAAGAATATCACTTGTATGTAGCAGGCAGGTGATGTTTTGGCTCTCCAAAGTGCTTGACATACACATTATATAACGAATACCATCATCCTGTAAGCAGTAGGAGCATTGTCCATCACATATTACAAGAGAAGAAAACAAATGCAGCAGTAGAACCAAAGTTTACCCCAAATGAAGCACCACAGACAAGGCCCACTTCAGTCCCACCCTCTGTAAACCAACCATTTTAACTGTGCCCTCAGCTGACAAACTCAGACAGGTTTAGGCCAGCAGGAGTAGGAAAACTCACCATTTTTCTAGTTTTTGGTCCTATTATCAGGAAACAAAACCATATAATTATTGCCACTGAATCTCAAGTGCTGATTCTTGTACAGAAAGCAAGTTAAAACCTCAAAAAAGCAAAACTGGGACGGGAGAAGGGAATCCAGTATTGGATATCTGTGATCATCTAACTCTGGAAGACACAGCATTCCCAAATATGGGCAACTGTAGAAACTAAAAGGTGAAATAAGTACAAAAAAGAAGAGGGGGTTCCTCACAAGTACTGTGGTCACTGAGCACACATTGGGAAATGCCTTCCTGGCTACCCCAGCTGCACAAACCCCAGAAGGATCCCAGGAAGAACTATGTGGAACTTCCAGAGATTCTTACAGAATTGTCCTTTGTGCAGTATGCATCTCAGAGAAGGTTGTGGTAAGATCTGTATTTTTACATTCAGTGCAGCAAGACAGCAAATTAAGCTGTGCATGAGCTGTGCATTGTGACAGCCAAAGAGGAAGTGAGACTTGCTCCACACATTTTCTCCTGTGTGTCTCTGCCATAGCATTAGAGGGGTTCATTAAGAGCCCATTTAAAAGCACATCACTTTCCATTAAACTCCTTGATTCTCACAGAAGCTCAATTGTTTCATCCTTATTAAATTCTTGAGAACTTGTCCATGAGAGTATTCTAACAGAGGCTGACAAACTGTGAAGATTTCAAAGATATTCTAAGCATTAGATTATTTACATCCTTAAGAACATCCTGCTCCAGACAGTGAAATTAATTCGAGCTGGCTTGCCCTAAATTTTTTTCCAGCTCCTCAAGAGATTTTGCTACTGGGTTTAACAATATCAAGCTGGCAAAGAACAAAGTACCACAAGATTTGTAGAACAATCCATAAATCGCATCTAGAATAAAAGTTCATGGAATTAGATCTTTTTGAAATAAAGGAATTATAATTCAAAGAATAAAGTGGGGGGAAAAAAGTGATGTTCTTTCCACACAGTAAGTACAGACATGTAATTGGGTTTTTTTTTCTCTACAAAATATCTTTGGAAACCATTATTTGACTACTTTTGCCAGCTACAAGTAGGGCTGGGAAGAATATAAAAAAGCACACTCATACTCAAAATTGGATCAGCTTTACCCAGCATTTGCTATTGAAAGGCTGCAGAAGGGTGCCACAGTATCAAATACACTTTAAACTTGCTCCTTTTTCACTAGAAAGAGCATATCAAAGCTCTTTGAGAGCTTCTCCTGGAGCAGCAGCAGCAGTCCTGGAGCCATCACTGCCACTACAAGGATCATCAGGGTGTTAGTTCCATTTCTGGGAGATGTGGGTATTCCAGGTGTGCTGAGGTTCTTATTGCACTTCTGACTCTCCAGCTGCTGCCTGGACTCATAACAGGAATAACAGACCTTTCTTTCCAGACCTCTGTGCTGAAGACATGGCAGTTGCCCAGAAAATCTGCTGCAAACTCATTTTATCATGAAATGCACTATGGATTTCACAGACAGGGAAGACGAGGTAGTATCTTTGCCTTTACCACAGGTTTTTGATCCTTGAAAACTTTGGTTCTTCTTCAGTCTCCTTTTCCTTAAGCAACAGAATTCTCATGCTTTTCTTCACAGAAAGAGTTGTAAAACATGGGCACAGGCTGCCCAGGGCAGTGGTGGAGTCCCCATCCCTGGAGGTGTTCAAAAGCCATGTGCATGTGGCACCTGGGGACAGAGTTTAGTGGTGGACATGGTGGTGGTGCTGGGCTGATGGTTGGACTTGGTGCTCTTAAAGGTCTTTTCCACCCTTAACGATCCCCTGATGCCTCAGACACCTTATTTTCCATATCCCTGATAACTCCCACCACTCAGCTGGGGACTGTTGGCATCGGTCCCCCTCCATCTCATTCTTGCAAGGCACATTTCAAACACTGAAAACTGAACAACTGCCTTGACTGAAGGCCTTGCCAAAGGCAAAAGCCCCTTCCCTGAGACCACTAAGGAAGATTTTGCTGTGGGAAAAAGAGACCCAGACCTTGGGTTAGTGTGGCTGAAGTAAAGGAATTATGGTCAATCCTATAGTGAGAGAATGACAAAAAAAGAAATGCTAATATTGCTTTTCAGCTGCAGATTTTGATGATTAGTTGTAAGTGTATGAAGATGTTTTCAGTACTTGCAGGAACCTCGTTGATTATCCATTATAAAGCATGGGGAATTGCAGATGGCACAACTCTGTTTCACATATTGTGTTACACAACCAGGACTGGAGTGACCCCAAACTGCCACAAGAAGACACTTAACACTCATTTCAGGCCAAATGTAAAAAAGATATTCAGATGCCTAAAGATGCAGATTGAAATCACTCAAATGATTAAAGCTAATTAAATTCAGCATGCATATACAAGTATGATCTTGTAAACAGTTGTAATGAAAATAGTGTCTTAGTTTGGGAATTATTAAATCAACATTTTGAACAGCTTCAGGAAAACAGGCACAGCAAGAACTGGGCTTAGGTGAGGACTTGCATAAAATCATCAACTCAGTGGTTGGCAGCTGTCAAAAAGGGAAGTCTCAGAAGTTGTTACAAAAGCAATACAGCATGAAACAGGCAAGAAGAATATATACCATTACATACATCCATGGATCTTTCATACTGAGAACTCTGGGAAGCTTTGGTGAAACAGAAAACATGCAAAGTGGAAAAGGGTCAAAAGAGAGCAAAGACAATGATGAAATGTATGGACCGGCTTCCCTATGGGGATTGATTGAGTGGAAACCCTGCAGCACAGGAAAGGTTTGACTTACAGGGGATATTTTAGAAGGTTCTGTGTTCTGGAATAGCCTGGAGGAGGTGAGTAAAAATCACCTATCCCTCTCATGCACCGGTTGTTGTGCTGGAAGAGGAAGGGAAGTTAGCAGAAGTCGGGTTCTGACAAACCAAGGCTGTTGTTCTTTCCCAAGCACTTGTTCATCTCTTTCAAAGTACTGTAAATTTTGCGCATCTACAACATCCTGTGGTGAAGAGTTGTACAGGTCTACCACAAGCTACAACAATCTGCCTCCCTTTGTGTTTTGGCTGAGTTCTGCCCAATCAAACCTCACATGGATGTTGTTCTGCACCTTGGTTGTCCTTTCCATTTGCTGCCTTTTCCATTTTTAATACGCAAAAAGCTTACACGAGCTCCCAAAGCAACTGGACAAATGATTAGCAAGAGCTGCAGTTGGGATTATAAAAGTGACAAATCCCATCAGCTCTGCCTGAAAAAATGGCTGGGAGATCACATGGGATTAGGCAAAGGAAGAAAGGGAGAGGGAAAGGTATGATACACACCCTATTTTTACTTTTTTCTTGGCATCCATCCCCTTCTGGCCACTGTCAGAGTCAAAGCAGTGGCCAACTTGGTCCCAGTCAGCATGTCCGTTCCTATGGTGGATAAAATCAGAGTAAAATTTTAAAAACCAGATAATTTAATGGGCTTTTATCCAATAAAAAAACTAAACAGTATTTGTTGTTCTGCCTTGAGCTGTTATTTTTGGAGCACCATTAGGGAGGAATTAATTAGTAGTAATTGGTAAACCCTTATGGTGAATCCTGCTGTAGAGTTTATGGTTTATCAAGATGTTTTGTGGAGATGCATTCTCATGACTCAGATGTGAGGATAATGTTTTCCTTCAGGACTCCTGCAGGTTCCCTGCCATGACTCAGTGCTGTTATTTATTCTCCATGCTAAGGACACAGCTGGT
The DNA here is from genome assembly GCA_013399195.1 of Dicrurus megarhynchus. Taxonomy (NCBI): domain Eukaryota; kingdom Metazoa; phylum Chordata; class Aves; order Passeriformes; family Dicruridae; genus Dicrurus; species Dicrurus megarhynchus. The sequence continues at coordinate 196,555 of VXAD01002616.1, read as the reverse complement.
TTGCTGTGTCCTTAGCATCCAGACTGATCCAGACTGATGGATTCTCATCACAACCAAAACCAGAGGAGATGGATGGCTTCAGCCTCTCACAGTTTTAATGCTATCACACAAACTGCCCATAAACTGAGCTGAAAGACATAAACAAGTCACTCCAGATTTTGGGGTATGTCCAATATTCTGACACACAGATGTTGTGAAAACATCTTACGCCTTATCTTTGATAGGGCAGATGCCAGAAACCTGTGATTTTGTGTTGTAAAAAGCTGATAAGCACACACAGATGCTTCCTGCTTGATACTGAAGGGTTCAGCAGAGCCCTCAGTATCAGCAGACATTGACGAACAAACTCTTTTATCTTTGCTGGTACTTTGAGTCCTTTGATCCTCTTATTTCAAATCTGGATCCAAAAATTCCCAATTTATCTTTATTTTAGGCTCCTGAGAGAGAAAACAATCCTTTAAAACCCAAGAAACTCCTTGACTAGTGATGAAACCTTGTATTTTGAAAACATTTTTCAATCCCAGCAGCATTCTGAGGGCAAAGCTGGGCTCAAGAACAGGACTTTAGGACTACTGTCTCTAAAGAAGAGGTGGTTCTCTATTGTATCAATACAGGCTCAAAGCCTGTTGACCTTTTTTACCTCCTTCCCTGTACAGAAAAGGTTCACTTCAAGCACCAGGCAAGCCTTGGGGCTCCCCTGTTCACATTTACTCTGCCGTTTACACACCAAAAATATCCACCTTCAAAAGAGGAGCGTGAACCAATGCTTCGGTGGTTTTCTATCAGGAACCCAAATAAAAGAAATCAGTGCTTATATTTGCAAAGCCATTTGCTACACCAGATTACAGGCCAACATGCTGTATTTATAAATTCCTTTGCCTGGCAATATTTGGGGAGCAGCAGGAAGAAAACTTCCAGTAGACAAACAAGCTCTGTGTAATCAGGAAGTTAGTAAAACCCTGTTGTGGAACAGCAGCATAAGCTGCATAAACACTTTTACATTTCATGACTGACAAACAACAGAGAATTCCTAGATTTGAAAAGGGAACAACTAACAGATCAAAGTGAATGAAAAATGCGTTTGCTGCCTGCCCTTTGGAAGTTCCCTGCCTGTGAGCCTGCAGGCACAGCCACCAGTGATCACCCACAGCCAGCCAGGTGCCACTACGGACCAGGCAGTGGCAGCACCTCAGAAAACAGAGAAATTAAATTATTACAAGGCTTCATAGATCCCTTTATTCATAAGTAGACTAAAGGAACTGAACCAAGCCTTAAACCCATCAGCAGCAAGACCTTATTTCGAGTATAAACATCAGCGAGTGACATCACGGAGGAGAGACTTCACCTCCAATCCAATTTACATTGTCTGATCTGCTCGGGAGACAAACACTCTTAACTCCTGCAGGGGTAACCTCAGAGCAGTTTCCCAGGCTGATCACCTTGCCTTTGTAGGCCAGGCCAGCTCTGCTAGCCCTGGAGCTGTGACACTGACCTTAGCTGGGCATTTGGGTCACTCCTGCTTGGCCTCGGGGATTCCACACACAGGAGCCCCACAGCAGCTCTCCCACAGGAGGGGAGGAGCTGTAAAGCACCTGTGAAGAGCACTCAGCATTGAAGATACAGAACAACATAGGCTGGCAACAGAACAGGCCTTAGCAGGAAAATACAATGCATGAGTTGATGGGTTGAGATTTTTTTCACACAATGCATGACTGGAGTTTTTTTGTTTGGCTTTTTTTTTTTCTTTGCAAGTGTCGTGTGCTATTATAGAAACGTAAAAGCTTAAATCTGATTTTTTCCTGAGCTGCAAACACAGTATTTCCCCACCCTCTTTATTCAAACCACTCTAATCAAAACTGTGTGGTCAGACACTCAGGAAACACAGCAGTTCCCAAAAGTCTGTGGAAAAGTTTATTTTTTTTCTTTGCCTACGAGGACCGTATTTCCTTTTAGCCCTGTCATACTGCTCTTTCCACCAGATGGTTTGCTGGTCCCTATTCTAGCTAAGAGGGATTTAACCAGCTTGAATTAATCCTTACAGTTGTCATCGACTAAGTGTTAATGCTGTGACACTGTTTTAATCCTTAGGGATTTCTTTCCCCTCTGCCCCCACCCTGCCGTGTGGAAAGGGAGGGAGGGAGGGAGGAGGGCACGCGGGGTGTTGAGCTGACAGAACAACACAACCCCGTGCTCCAGTTCAGCAACAAGGTTATGGGCACTCACCTGGATAATCCGTCCTGGGACACTCATGTGGGAGACAAACGACTGCCAAGGAGTTTCTATTACCGTAGGAAAAGTCAAAAATTTCAGTGATTACATGTGAAGCAGGAGCACATGTACACATGTAGGATTTGGCTTGTCGCTTTTTAGCTCACTCGGGGTATTTTGTGTCTTCCACACTGCCCAATTTTTTTTTTTTAATTTTCCGCTATAATGTATTCCCTGTTTTCTGAAAAGTAGAATTTTATATAAAGTAGCTTTCACCCTGGGGTGCTTTCCTCCTAGAGTCCATATTTCCTGTTGCACTGCTGAGCTCGTGAGCCCAGCGCACCTGCATGCCCTCTGCATGCATTAGGAACACCTCCTGGAATTTGGGTCATTAGCATATCGCTAATCTCCACAAATTCATTATCATGCGCACGCCCGATTCACACTGACCTTTTCACCACGCTTGGAACCCAGCTGCACCACTGACAGACTCCCACCTTCCCTTCCCTTCCCTTCCCTTCCCTTCCCTTCCCTTCCCTTCCCTTCCCTTCCCTTCCCTTCCCTTCCCTCTGTCCCTCAGCAAAGCATGGGTTGCTGGGTGTTCCCAGGAGGTACAGGGATCACCTGGCAGGCATTTACCATCCGGGAAGAGATGATAATGTTTGTCACTTGTTTAGCGACAGAAGCAAATATTCAGGGAAAAAATTAATTCAGCTAGAATTTAAGAAGCCTCTTTGCTACTGCTGGAGCTCCTCTGTAGCAAACCTTGCCTCCAGAAAACATCTGAGCTCCTTCTGCAGGGCTACAGGCAGCAATCTGGGAAGCATCCACAGAAAGCAGGGCAGTTATTCAGGGGCACTGTTGCCAATGTCCTTGCAGGAAAGCTACACATAAGAGAAATTATTTGGACTATTACATCAGAAACCATTTACTAGAGGAGTGATTTTAAACCACACAGCACCAGGTCTGCTTAATTGTGACAAAACACACAGTCAGCCTGCCATCCCTAGATTTGAAAGCAGCTGTATTTGAATTCTTTTGAAAAATGCTTTGATTGGGAGATTTATAAATTGTCTCAGCAGCAACCAGACAGCCCTAGACATGTTACCTTCAGTAAACTAAACGTGAAGTAATTCAGCAGAACTTAGACCATGATCTCACATCCACTGAGCTTAATAACCATTCACAAGTATGAAGTTAATACTTTAGATGTTTGCAGGAAGAAGGTTTTAAATAAATATTTCCAGGTAGTGAATGAACAATTTCAAAAGAAAATATAAGCCTTCTCTGGTTATGGCTGGGATCCCAAAGGAGCCATTCATAGTTCCAATTTTATCTTCTGGATTTTTACTTTTTGCATTAGCATTTTAAGGAGCACAACCAAAGTGTTTTTACAATAGAAGTGTACATTTATTCTGCTTTATTCTACTTTTCTGCAGTGCTTTCAAGAAGCAGGAAAGGAATTTTTGCTCAGGTTTTCTACGATTATTCTTCAAGCAGCAACAGGGCGTGCAGGAGTTCTACCCAAAAATGAAGCAGGTGGAAACATGTTGGTCTAATGGAAATCTTAGCAAGGCTGCAGCTGGCATGACCAGCCTCCAGTGTTAGAGTTTGGGTTATATTTATATTTCTCTATGTGTATAATTTCCAAAGTGCTCTCCTAGCCCTCCACATGTTTATACACTTTGTGCCTTCCCTTTTTTCTGTATGCCTGACTTCACCTGGACCAATTTTCTTCTCCACTGCACACCTGGGCTCTGGCCTCTCACTCCTTCCACAGAGGAGAAGATGAACAAACACAACTTTTCAATCCACTTCTGTGAATTATGGCTCCAGAATTTATACCTCAAGTTAATTTTAAGCAAACTTTTGAACAGGGATACTGGAAGGTAAAATGATATGTAAAATGCAATTAGAAATGGGGGGAAGGTTTAGTGTGCTGGGACAGCTTTTATTATCCATTTTCACACTACACCAAAGCTTGTTGTGTACTTTTAATTCACACTGACCTTTTTTTTCCTCCTGTTTCTCTGTTCCATATAATTACAAAAACATGGAATGATAGAAAGGTTTGGGTTGGAAGGGGCCTTAAAGCTCATCTCTTTCCATCCCCTGCATGGGCAGGGACACCTTCCACTATCCCAGGTTGCTCCAAGCCCTGTCCAACCTGGCCTTGGACACTTGCAGGGATCCAGGGGCAGCCACAGCTTCTCTGGGCACCCTGTGCCAGTATCCCACCATAATAGATAATTACATATATTATTAAATATATGTTATAATATATGTAAATATCTATAAAAGTGTAAGGGTTCCAGCACAGCAAAGCAGGGCTGGTGACTGACGTTAGTGCCTCAGAAGGCCCAGTTTAAGCTGATTCACAGCATTGTGGGATGTCTGCGGTGTCTGCATGAGGCATAGAAATCATGAGTCACCACCACTGCCCTTCCTATCCTCTTACTGATCCCTGTTTCCTAAAATTGCAAGTATAAATTGAAACATTAAAGGGAAAATTGGGGTATCAGTCTGCCCCCAGTTTATACACACAGAGTCCCCACTGTCCTGGGGACAGCAGTGGCACTGCAGCACTGCCTGTCTCACCCACCTGCAGCAAGAAACTTGGTCTGACTCAAGCTACTGCAAACTGATCCCAAAAAGGGAATTGTGTCCCCGGCATCAGGGCAGCCAGGCAAAGGATTCCCACTTTGGATCAGTTTAAAAACACTGGCATTTTGCTCAGACAAAGACACAGGGCCATGGGGGAATGTGAGTTTCACCGATATTCACGGTACCTCCTGCCACTGAATTCCCCGTGTCCATTAACTACTGTAAGACTCTACATAAAAACTGAACAGTAGCAAAGAATCACATTGTAAATAATTACGAGAATTGGTGCTCCAGAAGTTATTGTTTCTCCATGAAACCCTTTTTTAGAGGTCCTCAGCCAGCCAAAAAAGTCACAGGTAAATTAAAATGTGTAGTTATTCTATACCCCACTGCAGAAAGCCAGCTCAAGTCTTGGTGGCAATAGTTGTGTCTGATAAAAGTGTTGACCTACTGATTGATTTATGGGGATCTAATACTTAGGATTTCTCCAAAGTAGTGATGGGAAGACCGTTCCCCTCTAGGAGGATTATCCTTTTCTAAAAATGCCCCATCTCCTCAGATTGAGTTCCTGACCCTTGTTCCTCTCTGCTGTGCTCCAGTTGAGCAGATTTACTTTGATTATGTATAATACCTTTACTTGCTTTCAAAATTATGGCCATGATTCTTATCTCCTAAAGACAGTTAATTAAAAAATTCATTCATGGCACCATTATTTTACATGATGTCAGTGATTACCTCTGCTCTTACTCAGGACATCTTGTGCAAACCTGTGCCCCACAATTAGTAAGATAGTACTCCTGGTCAAAAAAAAAGGGAGGCAGCAATTGTTTTACTCACATCCTTCAGTGAATTTAAGCCCTGACATGCACACCTGCTCCTGCTAAATACCTCTGGTTATTGTCTCTTCTGCAATTTAAATGTGAATGTCTATTACTCTAACCAAACACAAAGCTCAGAGTAGAACATGTTGCAACTAAGATTCTTGGTCTTGTTGTGACCTGTAACGATCACCATACTTTCCACCAGTCTCATTTAATGTTTGCTTTGATGAATATTTTCCCCTCTGCTCACCAGCTAAAACAGCAGGAGAGTTCCCCTGGCCCAGCGGGTGCACATGGTCTGCACGCTGCCTGTCTTCCACCGAGAGGCAGGGACAGGGACAAAGGAGCACCCAGCAGGGTTGTTCCACAAAGAAAAGCTATTGCCCCGTGCTGCAGCCGCCCCATCAAGCAGCCTCTGACAGAAAGGAGGAGGAAAGGCTTCACAGAGCAGTTCCCTCCCCTGCAGAGATGAAGAAAAAGCAGCAGCAGAGCTGTTCTTGCACTGAGGGGACTTAAAGCCTGTTCCTCTCAACCGGACCTCATAGGTGGCAGCTCTGGAGAAGACAAGGGACAGCTGATGTCTTCTCCACTAAGCCCACCAGCCTGACCTTCACATATTGATTTAATGGATGCTAGCAGAAAGGAGACAGGAATTCTGCACTCGATATCATAAGCCCCTGTCTGGAAAATCCCTGTGCCTGGAGTAGCTGGCAGAGCTCCAGGGCAGCCCAGCACAACATCCCCTTCTGCTCAAAAAATTCCAGTGGACTCAGCCAATTCTGTTTGATTGAAACTCTTCCCCAGGCCTCTGTCCTTTCTCACCCCTTAAGGTTTCAAAGAGTCTCACAGCCCCAGGGTCTGCTTGGGCTGGCAAGTCCCACGTGGCTCTGGACTAACCAGCTACTCACAACTACCTAGAGCCCTTTTTAGAGGTCTCCAGCAAAAAAAAAAATCCAAGGTAAATTAAAACGTATGGTTATTCCATATCCCGCTGCAGGTACTACTGGAGAATTGCAAATTTAATCTGGTGAAATGTGCTGTGCTTAAACCCTGCCAGACTCCTTGTTTTGTCAAGTTAACAACAGGTCTTTCCATCCATGGCTTTATTGCAGGAATCCAGAGCTCTGCTTTCAAAGGAAATAGCTTTAGGCTGCATCACATGTTCTACCTCCATATGGGGAATAGATGTAAAACCCATTTCTTCAACACATCCAGGAAAACTGAGTTGCTGTCAAGGCTGACATAACAGTCTGCTTTATCTCCTCAGTGGATGAGCAGACTAAAATAGCCTTTTCCTCACAGAATGCTAACATGGTTCTGTTTCTATATATAAGCCCATGGATTTATTGCAAATCTACTGATAAAACTAGCACTACAATAACTTACACAGACTGCTTGGGGATTTTTTCCTCTTTAGAAAAATTGAATATACTAGTACTTTTTCATTTTAAAAGTTGCTTTAGGAAGACAACTTTTTTCAGTGCATTTCCTAATTTGACAAGCACCTCAGAAAGCAGACATGAACCAAACAATGCTAACTCATGTCTTTGGGCTGCATCTGTCTGCTTGGAAGGGACCTTGAAGGCAATCTCATTCCACCCCCTTGGTCACACCTTCCACCAGAGCAGGTGAAATTAAATATATGGCTTAACTTATCAAATGTCCATCTAACAGTATCGTGGCCAGGTGAATTCCAGCTTTGTTGGCAGTGGTAATGTCTGACCCTGCCTGCCCAGATCTGACCTGGTGGCCAGTTTTTGGGAGGCTGCATTCCACTGCCAGTCACATGCACCCTGCCAGCTCCCAAACACCTTCCTGTCCTTTATGGCTTTGCCTGAAGCATTAGGAATTCTTCCTTTTAGACACATGTTCTGCATACTGTTAGTAGCTGATGGTATGCCAGCCCCCTTCTCCTCACCTATTTTCAGTTCTCCGAACAAACCTTTATGCAAATCCTTTTCAGTAGCCTGAAAATGACCTTAAGGGTGTTTTCCAGACTAAATAAGTATATGAAGAACAGAAAGCAAAATGGATTGTTTGGGGTAAGCATTCAGCAGTTTTTCTTATACTTCTGAACATTTTTCTCTCTGCTGCAGTTACTGGCAGGTTCCAACTACTTGTGGATTCAAGCTCAAGACCTGATGTAATTCTGACAACAACAGACCACACCTTTCTAAGGTTTCTAAGAAAGGTGTGGTCTAGAAAGTTTCTAAGGTGTGGTAACTATTAGTGTGTCTTGTGCTCGGAGGGATGGGTAAAGGGGTGAAAGGCAGCTATTATATAATGCACCCAGCTTGAGCATCAATTTTACAGTAACACAGTTATTTTTTTGTTTTCTTAAAGTTCCTCTGAGTAAGCTTTTTTTTTTTCCTGCTGTTAAATCAACATGGGCTTTAAATGTGAGAATTTTCCTTTAACACTGTTCAGCAACTGGTTTCCATTTCCTGGTAATTAGTAAGTGCTGGCCTAGATATGCCAGAGCTACAGCAGAACAAAGGAGAGAGAATACTTGGATGAAGCCAGAGGGGAGCGGGGACTGGGTCTTGTAGTCTAACTCGAAAGCTTGTTCATGGTGCTCCCTTCTTTGCAGTTTCTAAGTGGGATTTAGGGCTCGTATTTTTGTTTTTAATGACTCGATTTTCCCTAAATGCAGACGATCAGGCAATGATATCCTGTTCACAGGCAGCTGCTGCTGAGCCCTCCAGGCTCACAGCAGGTGTAAGCCTGCACAGAAAGCCCGGGTGACCCAGACATCTGAAGCAGATGGAAATCCAGGGAGAGGTGGGGTGGGCAGGGTCAGGCCTGATACAGTGGCACTTGCATCCTCCTTTGTTACTCACACACTGACTGCCTAAAAATCCTTTGTAACTGGGATAATTATACTGCTCTTCAGCTCTGGTGTTTTCATGTTAATGCTCCTATGTCTTGCTCACCTCCATTTACTGAGATTACACTGTTTTTTTAGGAAGGGAAGTTAAAAAGCTGTCACAGAAACTGAAGCTGAGGCACCCAGGAAAGTTCAGGATATTCCCTCCCCAAAAAACACGAAGCAGAATAAAAATGAAGAACAGATCTTGCAGCACAGTTTCTATTTCCTATTATTATTATTATTATTATTTGCACTCTCTGCATGTTGGGCATTGCAAGGAAAAATAAACAGCTCTGAAACCTCTCTTCATTGCTCCTCAACAGTCTAGTTGGTCCATGTAACCAAATCTCTCATTAGTCAGCCAAACACTCCTACTATTTTCACCTCCTTGCTTTGTTTATCCATGATATCATGATTGAATACTTTTCTCCCTTACCATGCAAGTAGGTGTTATGATTTATGCTTTGTTTTCTTAAATAGCCTCCTACAGCAGACTCCTTCCTCTTCGAAACACCATCTCCACTGCACTTCTATTTTCTCCCAGGCACCAGCTGAGGTACCGCTCATGCTGTCATTGCTGTAACCCCTGAAGTCTAATCCCAACACAAGAAGGATGTGGAGCTGTTGGAATGAGTCCAAAGGAGGCCACAAAGTTGATCCCAGAGCTGGAGCCCCTCTGCTCTGGAGCCAGGCTGGGAGAGCTGGGGGTGTTCACCTGGAGAAGAGAGGGCTCTGGGGAGCCCCTTCCAGAGCCTAAAGGGGCTCCAGGAGAGCTGGAGAGGGATCTGGGACAAGGGATGGAGGGACAGGACAAGGGGAATGACTTCCCACTGCCAGAGGGCAGCGTTAGATGGGATATTGGGAAGGAATTGTTCCCTGTGAGGGCGGTGAGGCCCTGGCACAGGGTGCCCAGAGAAGCTGTGGCTGCCCCTGGATCCCTGGAAGTGTCCAAAGCCAGGTTGGACAGGGCTTGGAGCCACCTGGGATGGTGGAAGGTGTCCCTGCCCATGGCAGGGGGTGGCACTGGATGAGCTTTAATGTCCCTTCCACCCAAACCATCCTGGGATTCTGTGATTCTGTAAGTGAGGTGGCCTGGCTAGAACTGGGCAGGACTTTCTCAGGACTCACTGAGAGCTGCCTGTCAGCCACAACCTTGATGTAAGAAGCAGACTGAAGGCCTGTAGGGAGAGAGAAAGAGTTCAGTCTTCAAACCTCTTCAATCCTTGTCCTTTTTATTGAAACTTTTGGGACAAGAAATCCTTGTCTGTCTGGAATAGAACAGAAATCACATTTCTATCTGCCAGCCCAAATTGTATGATTTTTAGCCCATTCCAAACCTGAGTGTGCACTGACAAGTTTATAGATGACAGTAATAAAATGTCATCCTTCAAACCAATTATTTTTTACCACTGAGTGTTACATAGAATTAAATCATTGTGTTCTGCATGTGTCTGCCCACAGCAACTTCAGGTTGTAGCACTAGTGCTGATCTGCGATTCTACTGTTTTACAAGCCAAAAGTACAAAAACCTTCATGACACAGTACAAGAATTTCCAAACCAGCTAAAAATTATGGACCTTTGTAGAAGAAAAAATGTTACTTCAGAAAAAAAATTACTTACTTGACCATTACTGCTGAATAAAGCAGAGTAAATAAAGCAGACAATTACTGCTGAGTAGAGCAAAGTAAAAGGAGGACTAGTACACTGTACTCACTATGGATACACACTTCTCAATCAGATCTGCTCTTTCCCAAATACATGGACAGTATTTACATTCCAGATTAACTATCCTTGGAGTGAAAACATAATGAACCTTTGTCACTAGGTAAATATCTTTAAGCTAAATGTTCAAGTTAAATTTCAAACTCCTTTGTCCAGTTCATTACATCCTACTGGGCAATGTTTTTCTGTTAAATATCTTTCTGAATTGGTTTTGCTCTGGTTCATTATTCCTAAACAATCCCTTGAAGAAGTTCACAGGATAAGGGCTTACCATGTCTTTCCAAATACAAATGCCTCTCTTAAACTGTGCTGTCATAACAGTCACGAGGTCTCCCAGCCCTGTTAGTGTGCATGTTGTGAGAAACAAGAAAAATATTGTACTTACAAGTTTTGGAACTTAGAAATAGAAGCACCGCTGATCAGAGGCTCTCTTAATTCATTACCCCACACAGCCTGCCTAGAAAAGACCTGCTCTGCCACAGGGAAGTGCAGAGACCTATGTCAGAAGCAGACATAAAGTACCTTTCGTTGCCTTCATCTTCAGGTGGAGTCACTTGACCTCCTAAAGAGGCCACTTAATACTCCTTGTGTATAAAATATGCTCAGGTTTACCCAGAGTTTGCTGTCTTGTCATGTAACCTCCTCAAGGCATTCAAGGAATGAAAAGAAAATGTTGCAGTAATAAGGCAGAATCCTTTTCCTCTGATAGAAAGACCCAGCAAGTTTCTATTTCTTCATCAATATAAGATAGCTTGGACTCAACAAAAACTTTTGTAACCCAGTCTGCTTTCATGGGGTTTGTTTGTCCTGGAATCTGGCCACTTCAGCCTGTCACAGATCTGTTTTATCAACATAAAATGCCATTAATAATTAGATACCTTGGTCCTCTGACCATGGGAACTAAATTACGTGTACCACACAACATCCTTCTTGCTTCACAAATCTTTTCATCTCTGTGTTAGTTATCTTTTCATCACTGTCATTATAAAAATGGATATGGATTTAAAAATGGGTCATGCAAAAAGAAAATATTCCAGAAATGAATGCCCCAAGACATAATCAGAACCCTTAAATCTTTATATTTCACTGGGTTCAATGGAGCTATAGTGACTGAAGTAATTCTTTTTATGGTAGTCAGTGATCAGAAGATACTTCTGCACATTCAGTAATGCTTCATCACTCATTCTTTACACACTATAGTAGTTTATTTTTCAATTTATGTTTACGAGTTTGGTCTCAGGAGGTTAGTGGCACTTTCACATATTCCTGTAAGCTCTCAGTTTCATAAACGTAGTGTCATGAATAATTGTCATCACCCAAGAGGGATGTAAAACCTGCCAAGTTTTTTTTAAAAAATTTTGAATAACCCTTATCTCACACCGGGGATTTCTTGGTTTTAAGTGTCTCCAATTAATTACTGCTGTCTCGTAAATTCATAAGCTATCCAATATTTCCTGGAGAGATGTAGAGACACATCCAGAAAATATGACTTGCTCACTAAAGAGAATGCTCCCACCGACTGTGCTAACAGCTAAGGTTTCTTACATCTTCAACAGCTACAGTCTTGAAAATATTTACAGCTTTTTTATCTTCCCTTTTTTCCTCCTTTCCCATGGTGTCATATGAGATCTGACTGTGTATCATTAACTTTTTGAAATGTCCTGGATATCATTTGGAGCTGGGCTGTTCTCATGTGAAATCATTTTAATGGAATTTAAGTAAGAAACTCTTACTCCATCTACTAAACCTGGTTTGTTTTAGCTTCACCTTTCAAACTGCCCAAATGCATGACGTCTCCCAAAAATTTACAATGTATATAATATGAGGTGATACCCAACTTAGTTTGTGCTATGAAAGTCTGATGGGTTCCCATAGAAATAAATTTAAAACTTTGTGTTGACTTAATGAAAACTGAATTTGACCCTAGAAGAGTGAGACTGCTCATATGAACAGAGAGAATATGGGATTTCTTTCACTGTTTAAAGAGAGAATGAAAATTCAGGAATCTCTTATTAGAGAGAAGGAGAGAGATAAAGACATAATTCCAGTGAATTCAGCAGAGATAAACTGATAAAACTGCTTTCAGATTAATTCTGATGAATGATGCAAAGCCAGAGTAGCTGTTACAGCCTCTGGTTAAAACCAAGACACAAAATAGAGATGTTTCACAAGATAGAGACACTGCTGTGTTTATGAACATAAGGACATATATTCAGCTCAGCATTTTCATCTTTTTCCTTTCATACTTGCATTTATGATCTCATCTGGGTTTTCTGCCCTTGATTTCTCAGCAGTCACAACCTGCAGTACTCTGAGCTTAGGGACTCTCTGCATTGCTCTGGATCCTGCTTGGAGAGAACACATTTCAGCACTTGTGGGGCACTGCAGCAGCACTGTCACCTGGACTTTTTAAACTCCTATGCTCCAACTTCCGTATTTTGCAAACCATACTTCAAGTAGGGCTAAAGAGTTCCCTGAAAAACAAGCTTGCCCACCTCAAGGTCTTCCTGTGCTCTGCAGAGTCTTCCTGAAGTTTCTGGCATGCTTTGGCTCCCTTGGATCTTCCAGAGGGAAGGACAGCAGCTGAAAAAGCTGAATTAGTCTGTGTGTGACTGGGCATTTTGGGGTTCCTGCAATCAGCTCTGAAACTCTTTCTGGAGGCTTCCACACAGCAGGGACCAGGCTGAAGCTGTTACCACCCGTTGGTTGTGAAGTGAAGGGGCACCCACTGGTTCCCACCTTATCTAAAACTTGGCAGCCTTCATCTCTAGTAGGGTAACTCCTGTGTATCTACACCAACCCTGGAACAGAGCTTGGCCTTCAGATGTGAGCAATCATCACTGATGAAATGCTGAAGCAGCATTTCTAAAAGGTTTAAATTCTTTTATACTTAAAAAAGAGCTGTAAACTCACGTAGAATCTGGATTTTTGGAAAATCATAGAATCATAGAGTGGTTTGTGTTGGAAGGTCATGTCATTCCACCCCCTGCCATGGGCAGGGACACCTTCCACTAGCCCAGGTTGCTCCAAGCCCCATCCAACCTGGTCTTGGACACTTCCAGGGATCCAGGGGCAGCCACAGCTGCTCTGGGCACCCTGTAATTGTGCTTAAAGGTGAGTAACCTCCACTATAGAACATAAAGTTGCTGGGCCTCCAGCCAGGTTAAATGCTTTGTCTGTTTAATTGATCTGGTTTTGCAGGTGAAAAAGCGTGTTGGATGTTAAAGCCCAGCAGCTTTGGTGGGACAGTTCCCGTAACTGGGAAGTACAAAGAGAGAAAAAAAAAAATCCCACATTCATTTCAACATTGAGGTTCTTCATTAAAACAAGAAATACATTAAACATGGAATGTAATATGAATTTTAGAAGAAAGGGCAAATGAGGCATTGTTAGTAAAGACAGTGTGTAAGGAAACATAACTGAGATGGATTTGATTAATACATTAGGAATGACAAAATAACCCAAGCAATGTTCAGTTTCCCAGCATTAAGTAACCTTAATTACATTCTACTTCTCTGATACGTGTTTGCCACAGGGCATCTATCCACCATGTTGAACAGTAAATTCTTGTATTTCTTTATGTAAGTCTCAGTATCAGCAGCCTCTTTTAAAAAGCAAAGTTAAGGTCATGCAATGTTCTATATTTACAGTCTACAGCCCACTGGAGCCAGATTCAGTCTCCCACTGAATCCCCAGAATCAGCCTGAGCCTGGTTAATGTGAGATTTTTTACCCTGGGGAGTGTAATTGCTGTCTGATCTGTCTGCCACCCACTGAAATAGTGCATTTACCACTTGCTCTAGGTGAGAAAGTGAGTACCAAGATTATGACTCAAGGTCTCTACCAGGTTTTACAGCTGTATGTATTTTTATATGAGTACTTTTATCTGCATTTTCCAGGGGCAGGTAGTGATAGAATGAGGGATAATGACTTTAAACTGAACGAGGTAGGTTTAGATTGGATAATAGGAAGGAATTCTTCCCTTTGAGTTTGGTGAGGCCCTGGCAGAGGGTGCCCAGAGAAGTTGTGGCTGCCCCTGGAAGTGTCCCAGACCAGGTTGGACGGGGCTTGGAGCAACCTGGGCTAGTGGAAGGTGTCCCTGCCCATGGCAGGGGTGGGACTGGATGGGCTCTAAGGTCCCTTCCCACCCAAACCATTCCGGGATTCTGTGACATTACCAGGAGGCTGTGGAGAGCAGCAGTGACGAGGGAAGATTTGCTGCTGCCCAACCCTCATCAGCCCAGTCTCAGCCAAACCTGAAGCAAGGGCAAAGTGCTCTAAATTCTCCCCCTTGCCTATGGCTGGCAATGATTTTTGTGCCTGTGGGTGTCATGTGTGGAGGAGCCAAGGGCTGCACTCGTGCTCCCCAGCTGTGCTGTGTCTTTTCCCCCTTCCCAGTAGAAGGGTGGCCAGCCCAACACTGCTGTTAGAGCTTCTGCCGTGGCTCTTTAGACACAGCCTGCTGCCAGGTGACCAAAGACCCCAAATGAACTGTGAAAGGATAAAGAGGGACAAAGGAAGAGTTAACATGAAACATCTGAAACCACGTTCCCCTATTTGCAAATTCTCTGTACATTTTTCTCAATGGAAATGATCTGTGGAGGGAAAGAGATAATGGCTGTTTATAGAAGTGCCACTATTTGTTATCACTGTGAAATAAGAGCAAATCCTGAAAAAAGTAAAATTATCTAAATTATGAGAGAGGTAGTTAAAGCTCACAGTGGTGACATTTCAAACTGTAAATATTGGAATGAAGCAAGCAACTGAATAATCCGTTTCCATAAAGCATTGCTCATAACAGCTGACATTTTCAGGCCCTATTTTAGCACCTTGCTGTATGTCAAAGTACTACTGCCACATTAAAATATAAACTTCAACTTTGAAATGTTACAGAAATAACTCCTCACTAACCTGGGAAAGATGTCACTGTCAAATTAAACCAAACTAATTCACCAGCATAAACCAGCTTGTCTTCTGGTATGGATGGACTGCAAAGAAATAAGATGATATTTGTATTGAATTGAAGTAGGGGGCCACAGTACCTTTCTGGAGGAATCTGATGGGTTATTATTCTACATTATATTTTGTCTGTGTTGCATTGAGCCCATCAACTGCTGTGCATCCAGTTTTGGGCAGGGAACATCTGAGTTTTATTCATCAGAAGCACTTTTAATATTTACTCTGCTACAACCAAAAGCAGTTTTGCATTTCAAAGGGATTCCTTGTATTTATTCCCTCACTAAAAAACCTATTTTTCAGCTGGAGATAGGTCTCATATACTGAAGTGTTAATATTGAAAACTAGCATCTTCTCATGTTGAAGATGTTACTTATTGATTAAACCAGGGATTCAGTTCAGCTGGGCAAGTTACTTCACATCTCTCTGAGATGTCAGCACTCATAGGATCAGATTGATACCTGTCTCCTCCGTGCAAAGATGGGACAAGGTTTATTAGCTCTTTGTAAAGTTTAAATGAAGGATATTGATCCTGAGATGTGAGGAAGATCTTGCTCTTCCTCCCAACCCAGCATAAAATTCAGGTTTCACAGTCTGAGCCTGGGGTGGCTGGGCTGTGGCCTATTGACCCACTGATAAGCAGCATGTAGGTGACCATTTAAACATCAAAGCCCTGCTGGGAAGGGTGAGCTGATCCAGGTTAAGCAGCTTCCATGAAGTTTAGCTTTCGGGCTGCACAATGCCCCTCACACACAAGGCAGAGCAGCTCACTTGGAGTTTGGTGGTCAAGGATGGCTCCCCTCGGTCTGTCACCACACTGAAGGTCAAGATCCTGCAACTCTGATGCTTTTAGGGCTTAGGAGAATATATTATTTTTACATTTGTTCTCAGGAAGTATTTGCACAAGAGTTTATGAGCATGGAAGTGTACAAGAAATGACTGAATGTGGCGCTCAGTGCTCTGGGCTGGGTGACACAGTGGGGATCAGTCACAGATTGGACTCAATGATTCTGGAGGCCTTTTCCAACCTGAATGATTCTGGGATTCTGTGTTGTTTTCCACAGAGGAGGTGTGTGAGTTTATTCTCACGTTGCTTTTGAACCTAGGAGACCTTTTCCTGCTCACCAGTTATACCTGAGCTACATTCCCAATCCCAAGCTCAAGCAGAACAAGCTAATTGCTAAGAGACTTGCAGTACACAGAGCTACTAATTGCAATTAGAGTATAACACACAAGAAGGCTGACATTAAATTTTGCTATCTGGCCTCCATCAGCTCACACGGACTGGGGTTGTACACTTCATTTCCCATCACATGACTTCCCTGTATATTCCATGGTAGTCAGCATTGAAAGACATCAGTTATATAATCTACAAGCCCCATTAAATTTTCATAAATATTCAACTTTGGTGGTGATTTCCAGAAAGAAAGAAAGAAAGAAAGAAAGAAAGAAAGAGAAAGAAAAAGAAAGAAGTGTGCATGGGGGGTGGGGGGACAGGGACAGGTGACAGGGGTTAGGTGGAAGCATATCACCCTTCCAGGGGTCCCAAAGACATCTCGTTGCTCCCCTCCATCTGGTCTTCTGGGGGTGAGGGTCCCCCGCTGCCATGCCATGCCACGCCACGCCGAAGAGTGTAGAATCCCATGGATTAATACATGCTTTGGGCAGACGGGAATGCCCACGTGCCTCCCTTGCAGGGGCCAGTTTGACCCTGTCCCCTTGCAACACTGAGGATTTGTTGCATCATCTCCGGTGCAGGGTCTGGGGACCCCTTTGCGGGGGCCTTTGATGGGCCGTGTCACCCCCTCTGTCCTTCACGTGGATGCAGCTTCTCCCCGGGTGCAGGGCCCCCTCAGCTGGGCTCCTCTGCACAGCGGAGGATGGGCTTTCACTGTCTCTCACCAGAGGCTCTGCCAACACACACCCAAAACCTCTCTCCCCCCACCCTTTGGTTCGAGTGTCTGTGCCAGCCTGGCAGCTGATAGCTCTGGGGCTGTGGTCTCCACCCCAAAGGTGCTAAGCTTGATCCCTCTGAATCCTCTCCTNGCTCCCCTCCATCTGGTCTTCTGGGGGTGAGGGTCCCCCGCTGCCATGCCATGCCACGCCACGCC
Source organism: Dicrurus megarhynchus (assembly GCA_013399195.1). Taxonomy (NCBI): domain Eukaryota; kingdom Metazoa; phylum Chordata; class Aves; order Passeriformes; family Dicruridae; genus Dicrurus; species Dicrurus megarhynchus. The sequence goes on along the minus strand of VXAD01002616.1, from coordinate 179,264 downwards.
GAAGAGTGTAGAATCCCATGGATTAATACATGCTTTGGGCAGACGGGAATGCCCACGTGCCTCCCTTGCAGGGGCCAGTTTGACCCTGTCCCCTTGCAACACTGAGGATTTGTTGCATCATCTCCGGTGCAGGGTCTGGGGACCCCTTTGCGGGGGCCTTTGATGGGCCGTGTCACCCCCTCTGTCCTTCACGTGGATGCAGCTTCTCCCCGGGTGCAGGGCCCCCTCAGCTGGGCTCCTCTGCACAGCGGAGGATGGGCTTTCACTGTCTCTCACCAGAGGCTCTGCCAACACACACCCAAAACCTCTCTCCCCCCACCCTTTGGTTCGAGTGTCTGTGCCAGCCTGGCAGCTGATAGCTCTGGGGCTGTGGTCTCCACCCCAAAGGTGCTAAGCTTGATCCCTCTGAATCCTCTCCTCCAGCCCAGACCTGAGTCACTTTATCTTATCTCCATCAGCCAGCGGTGTGTAGGGCCTCACTCGAAGGCCTTTTCAGGGTGAGGTAGTCTTCTCTGCAGCTTTTGTAATACAGTTTTGCTGTAAGTCCTTCATGAAAATGTTTAAGTCATAAACTATAATATTTCAGTCTTTGACAACTTGCTTAAAAATAACAGCACAAATTCGTCAAGGCTTTTACAACATTTGATAGTGTGAGTTCAAAACAGGAAGATAAACAGCAAATATAGATGTGTTTTTGTATTGCTTATTGCTTCTGATGGCATCATGCCCACAGACTGCTTTCTGCAGACATGCCTCCAGCTTACAGATCATTTCCTTGCTCAAAGCCCTCCAAAGATTAGTGACTATGTCAACATGGGTTTGTACAAGAGCAGCCCTCAGGGCCAGAGCAGGACGGTTGCAAGGCTGGAAATTCTACAGCAAAAATGCTTTCAACATATGACTGTGTCACTCTGTTCTGAGTGGAAGTTAAAAAGCACCATTATTATATTAAGAATTCCAAATGTTTTCCGTTCCCTGCTGTTTTACAGGAAAATTGTCACCCAGCTCCTAAATTGTCACTCAGCAATTTCCAAAAGCTTCTCTGCAAAATTTCCCATTTTGTTCTTGTCCATTTGCCAGGCACCTTTGCTGTTTCCTTTTTCTCGTTCTTGCTGTAGCTGGAGGAGCCAACCCGGTTGCATTTACTTTGCATGAGCAAGGCTGTGCCAAGGTAATCTGACACACAAACCTGCCAGGGAATGGGCAGGGTCAGAGAGCATCAGGAAAATCTGAGGATTCAGTTACGTGGTCTCATCTTCCAGCTCATGGATCGCTGCAAGGCCAGCTCTGCTGAGCTCCTCCTGCTTTGGGAATTAGGATGTGTGGGCACCTCTCATCAGTGGGCTCATCGTGTGTAGGTTACCTGTGATCAAACTGTAAGGGAAATCATCCCTGAGGCACACTGAAGGGAAATAAAAACACAATTTCTCTTTTCATTCCTGTTACTGGAATTCTACAGCAAACAAATCCATTCCCTATTCTCTGCTGTGAGGCTGGGGAGGCCCTGGCACAGGTTGCCCAGAGAAGCTGTGGCTGCCCCTGGATCCCTGCAAGTGTCCAAGGCCAGGTTGGACGGGGCTTGGAGCACCCTGGGCTAGTGGAAGGTGTCCCTGCCCATGGCAGGGGAGTTGGGTGAGGTGATCTTTAAGATCCCTGCAACCCAAACCAGTCTGGGATTCTGTGATTCTATTGATGGGATTTTCAAAGCAAAGCCACAATTTTAGCATCCCAAGTTGATTTATTTACAATTAAATCCTTAATACCAGGTGTTTGGAAGTATTTAAGCCTTGAACAAAAGGAAAAGCTTTAGGTGCTTATGAAAGGGCTCTCAAGTTATCCATCAATCTTTTTTGTTGGAAAAGGCATGGAGTTCAGTCTCTTTGCCCTACAATTTCCAGATCAGGATGTGCAAATAGTGAGACTTGGCTGTCTTGTTCATCATTTGGGGAGAATTTATGCTACTTTACATGGATACTGGGCCATGATGATGTGTATTGCACTCAAAAAACATAGAAAGATGCATAGAGAGAGATCAGTCCCTAGGGATTTACCCTACAGACAGACTGGGATGTCAGTTAGATGCCTAATGGGATTTTTAAAAGTACCTTCATAGATTAAGCACCCAGTTGCCCTGAGATTTAGGCACCTCACATTCTTTTCATTAGATTTTCCTTTGAAAAAGTGATGTGAGAGTGCCAACTGCATTTCTAGGGATACAACAATCTCTGGAAATTGGGCTTTAAGCAATTTGCCAGGCAGCACATGGTATGTCAGTGAGCAAGTGCAAGAGCTCTCCAGGCTGCTGGCTGTGGCTTTGTTTGAAGCTCATCCTTGGGCATTAATGACATTTCAGTGCATGAGAACATCTGACTGACATGAACAAAAATACCTGGAAATAAAGATATTGAATATACCTTTATAGAGATGTATTATGAAATAAATGTATATATATGTAATATAGATATATTGAAAAAGATATCCTTGGCCTCTCCATTCCACATTAAGTTTTATGGAAGAAATAGCACATATTTGTACCCATGGAGGAAAGAAAGGAAAATTTTTAATCAACTTAAATTGTGGCTCTGAAAGACTGAATTAAATTATTTTTATCTCCTCTGCAGGTCTTATTTATTTCCCATAGTGGCTGAACTCTTCCTGTGCATATTATTTCCTATTTATTTCTTTTAAAATCCCTCCTTTAGGGCTCTGTGTCCTACACTCCCTCTTATTTTTCACGGAAATTTTTTACCATGAAAAAAGAGGAGTAGACAGAGTTAGGATAAAGAATACTTTACTCAACTTGGCCTCTGCCTGGACCTACATATTTAAGATTTGCAAGGTTTCTGCTTTCATCCAGGCAGAAAATAGTTGCTAAGCAGCAGCATTGCTTTATAAAAGGCAGAGCCTCGGCTTGAACCTGCCCTGACTTGTGCTTGTGGCTACTCCCAGGGTTATCCCCAAGGGAGGGAACTTGGATATACCTCCCACCTATGCACTAATCTTTGTCTCTGTACAGCTCACGGTGTCCTGGTTTGGGCTTGGATAGAATTTTGACACATGGGTATCTAAGTGTAAAAAAAAAAAATACACATACATATACATACATATATATACAGAGATAAAAAGAAATTATATTTGTGTTCTTGCATGTATTTCTGGGTGCACTGGTACAAATCAACTTAAAACTTCGTGTCTGCCTTCTTAAATGCATGAATTTACCTAAACTGTGATGGTGGTATGAAGCTGGTCCACTGATTTTTGCCTCGGAAAAATCCATCTTAAACACCTTGCATCAGATTTTTGAGTTTTTTGCCAGATTTCAAACATAAAAGTGAAAAGCTTTGAAACAAAGCAGAGAGGTTTGTAATATATACAAAAACTGTCATGTCTCAGCCTTTCTTGCATTGTCATGCCTCTGCCATTATTTTTACTAAAACCAACTCTTTTGTTGAAATTTATGCAACTGTGTGAGTGGCATAAAACTCTAGAAATGTTCGGAGGTTTTGTTCATTAACCCTCACAGTATTTTTATATTTGATCTTGGACACAGCAGCCACCAGGATGCTTGTTGCTTCTCAGCTCATAAAACAGACCAAAAGCCTTAGAGGAGATGAGTATAAATATATAGAGTTCATAAATTTATCATGCCAATGTAATGGGGTATGAAATGTGTATATCATCTAATCAGTGATATGACTTCAACAAATCCAATCTAAACTGCTGTAACGCCACCACCCCACATAGACCCAGAACTTAGAATCACAGAATCCTTCAGGCTGGAAAATCCCTCTAAGATCACCAAGTCCAACCATTCCCCCAGCACAAGGCCACCACTAACCCGTGTCCCCAGGCACCACATTTACACATATTTTGAACTCTCCCAGGGACAGCGACTCCACCATTTCCCTGGGCAGCCTGTTCCAATGCTTGGCCAGCCTTTCTATGAAGGAATTTTTCCTAAACTGGGGTGCTCTTACTCTTCAGAGTGCTTTATACACATTACCTGACTCCCAGTATTGCTCCTGAGACAAGTCCAGTACCTGGGTGCTGGAACCACATGTGGGAAGCCACCCAAAGCACTGCAGTGGCTTCTTTAAATGCATAAGAGCGAGTTGGATTGAGGAGAGGTGCCATAAATTCCTCACTTGATAAACCTGACGGTAAATAGGGCAGACTTCAACCCCTAAAACTAACTCCTGAAATTCCCCAGGCATGGCATGGATTGCCAGGTGACTTGGGGCAATTCGCAGGGGCTCTCCACACTCTGTGTGTAATGCAGAGGTCTGGCTCAGCTGGGAGATGCTGTGATCACAAAAGGGACAACACACACGTGCCCAGCTGCTCCTTCTTGGGGTCATGGCAGAGACCCAGGAGAGGAACGAGAGGATGTTACTTCAGGAGAGCACAGAGTTCTCTCTGGAGGCACAGCCAGCCCAGAGTAGATCCCTGGCACAGAATTCAGAGCAAAACAAAACAAGGTTCAAAAGCAAGTACACGGAGACCAGGTTGTTACAGTTCTGAAACACCACAGAGAGGCTGAGGTAAAGCTGGGTTTAGTCATCACTGGTTGTTTTGCTGATCCAGCTGGGATTACACAAGGTACTTCCATGAGAATTCCAGTTGCACCCTGTACCTGTGTTTATTATTTTTTCGGCTTACCCACTTTCACATGCCTTAATATTTAATTGACTATAAATGAACACAATTCCAAAAAAATGAGAGTGTAGCCTGTGTTTCTCAATTTTCCCACTGCTGCTAACATTAATTTGTTTCATTACTGCTTAAATAGGACAATTCTAGTACCTTCAACATGAATTTTAGATGTATATAATCAGATATACTTCTCCCATATTCAATAACATCATGTCAATACCAGAGTTTAACACAACTTCTCAGCACAACCTTCTTAGCATATGAAGACTTAATGTTTTGCCCAAATCTCCAATTCTCAGGAAAACTTATTGCTTTTTCTCTTTGGTGTTGAAAAGCAAAACTGATGGAAAGTGTATTTTTAAAAAGCCAGTGGGAAGTTAAAAAGAGAAGTCACACACATGACTCATGGTCCTGGAAACAGCTGTGCTGCTTTTGGTGGCAAAGGGCTGGGCTTAGGCCTTATATAACTCCAGGAAAATCAATATGCAGCAAACGTACTAAGCCAGTAAGGAATCTGAGCCCAAATTTTAAAAATCATGCAGGCTGTCTCCTGTCATATCTTTACATGGGGGTTCTTTGTCCCCCAAGTACTTTATTTGCTGTCATGAGTGATGTGCTGGCAGCAGATTGGGTCACTTGTAGGTGACAGGTTCAACATTAATCACTGCTGTATCTTGAGTGCTTAACAAAATGAGGAGTACGTTGATCCATAAAAAATTGCCCAAATCCAAGCTGCGCCCAGCCTAACTGCAGGCATCTTCAGAAGAGATAAAAAGGGCTGCATGGTACAGCTGTACCATTCCCCTGGAAAGCCAGTCTCCAGAGATCTCTGCAAGTCCTCACAAAACTGCTCCTTTCCACACCTCGAAAATACCCAGGAAGCCAGAGCAGGAATTCTGGGTCTCTCTTTAAGGCACAAATTCTATTTTATACCAAAAATACTGGACCTTGAAAGAGTAAACTCCTCCTCAGTACATACTTGAAATGGATATTGTTGTGCCTGGCTGTTTGTTTCCTAATATTCTTGACAATGTTTTATCTGGTGTTTATGCTCGCAGTAGTCTGTTCACAGATTATTAGGTACTTACTACTCAAAGCTAAAGTAAATCCAAGTATCTGGGATACATATTTAGCAACCCCAGGCCTATTTATATAGTGCCCTTAGGGCACTGGAACGTCTCACAGACAACTGAGAACAGAAAATGCTGTCTCAGGCAAGCCCATGAGACACTTCCTGTGGTCTCTCCTAATGCCCCGAGTGAGAGGACTTCCCTGTATAGTTCTTCATGTACCTGGCATCCATGAAATTGTGTAATCCCATTTCAAATCAGCCTCCATCACCTCCTCTGGAAATAAATTCCAGAGGAATTACACTGGAGTTACAGGTCATTTAAAAAAGGGCTTTCTTCAACTAAAAGTTTTAAATCGACCTCTTAATTGTTTCAACATCTGCGCCTTATTACTGAGGGATTTAGTGAGTAACAAGTTTGCCATGCACCCACCCCCTTCATCCAAGGCCAGGCTGCACAGGGCTTGGAGCAGCCTTGCCCAGTGGAAGGTGTCCTTCCCCATGGCAAGGGGTGGAATGAGAGGAGTTTAAGGTTCCTTCCAACCCAAACCATTCTGTGATTCTATGATTCATTACTTTGTACTTATTTTGCCCTACTGATAATGAAATAACTACAAGTAGGCACTCTGATACTCTCCTGGTCTTGAACACCAAGCCAGCCCCATCCAGGGACGCACTGCACATAGCACTGCGAACCCCACCCCATAGCCCATTGTCTGTTGGCTGTAGTAGCAAAAGGAGGTGCAAGAATCACCAGCCCCTGCCCATTCCCATGCAAAATCAACCTGCTGAATGATTCAGGTTGAAAACAAGAAAACTCCTCAGAAAGTTGATTCCTAGGTTGAGGTGATTTCATTGTGCATTACAGCATGTCCTAGCACATAACTGCTGCAGTGTGAGGGGTGATAAAAAGCATGGTGGGGCTGTAGGGGTTGCTCTTCCCAACCCTTTGTTTCTTCAGCGGGATTTGCAGAACTACAGAAACATGTCGTAGCAATGTCTGTCATATTTCTATTTTCATAGAAACAGATCTTGATCCTCCTGAAAAAACTCTCTCCTTTCTTCGTTATGAACAGAATTACAGGTGACTGTAGAATACATCCACTTTGCTCCCTTTTAACCCTAATTTGCAGAACCCTGTAAATCTGTGTCCAACTGAGGTGTGTGTTGAAGCGCTTGTCCCATCAACCTTCCGAAGTCACTGCAGGTTTTGGATTTTTTTTCTCTGGTTTGGTTTGGCTTTTTAACTCTGAAGTTCAAAATCCTGGAAAGCTTGAGAATCTTTCCTTCCTTCATTTGCTTCACCAAACTTTTCACTATGACCATGCCATTACCCATTCTTTCCCCAAATATACAGTTTCCCAGTCCCAACATTTAATTTTTCAAAGAGGTAGCTAGGAAATATAGGAAGATACATGCACAGCAATACCTGCAGCCAGCCAGTTATTCTGGCCATCAGCTTCTACTGATGACTTTTAAAAGCTCCAGTTTTTAATCTTATCTAAATGATAATAATATTTCTGGATATTTCCTCCCTAAGATCATATAGTAGATCATATGGTTATCCATATTCATAAGGTGGTCCTCTTCTAAACAGTCATACATAAAAGACATGTTACATGCATGAGTCATATTGTTCTTCACAACAGAACAGTTTTAGGGTGAAAGTGTTAATACAGGACTTGAGTGATCTCACTTTAACTCACAGTTTTGCTCCATTCTTCCTTTGTAACTTGAACCACTAATGTGGCCTTTTTGAGCCTCAGCTTCTTAAGATGCAAAATGAGGCCTCTCCAAGTTGCTGCAAGACTACAATCATTCATCTTGGTGATGGAATCAGAGATTACAGTAGCGAAAACTTAAAGAAAAATAACTATAGTAGAATTCCAAATAACAACAGGGCATAATCCTGATTCACTCATAAAAAGGAAGTGACCACAAAACCAAGAGGGATTCAGGTTTCACTTACAGATTTTAAACTGGAGTTTATAAATGGTTCTGCCATTTCCCCCTTTCCCACCACATTCAGATCCCCTTCATGTATATGCAAAAGGAAAGATAAGGCATCCCACAAAAGCACCACAAGGTAAAGACACTGGAGATTGTTCTCTCTACTGAAGAGTTGGTAATTTATCCCCTTGGGTTTTGCCAAGTAGCATAAAAGCAGGCAATGGAAACTACTGAAGAAAGGACAAGCCTTACTGAGAAGACAAGCCTTAAATGAACAAGAGGCAAAAATTCAGGAGATTAATTTTTCATCTCTTGAATTTTCTCTCTTCATCTTCAAGAGATGAAGAGAGATTATCAGTTTTGGGGAAAAGCAAGACAACATTCTCAGTTTCTTTTTAGAACTTCGGGCCTCAGCAATACAAAGCAGACTGATATAAAATGAACATCTGCTTTGTTTGCTCTGGTACCTACGAGCATTGACAAAAGCTGAATACATACACTATTTTTTGGAGTGGCTGTGTGACTTTTTGGGTCTGTGTGTATTATCTGAACACAGCTGGCAGAAAACCACTAATGCCTTTATCTCTTTTCCCTAAATACATATCATTCCTAATACTGGAGACCTGCATGGTAATTAAGATTGTAAAACTGTAAGTAAAATGTGCTGCAATTACCTGAGTAATTTGGTTCAAATCAATGCAGAGATGAGTGAAGTAAATGCTCCTACAGTCAATTATTTCCCACAGCCCCACGCAGGGCCAGTTCTCGTCCCAACCAAGTTCAAAGGTAAACAGGCTTTTAACTCTGACAGGAGTAGGAACTTGCTGTTGACTGGTAGGGATGGATGGCTGCAGTTTGAAGCTGGAACAAAACACACATAGCTATCACACACCAGCAATTGTCTTGGCACCACAAACATTTACATATCAGCATGTTACACACTCTTCACTTTATGTGTGACAGTAGAATAACTGAGTCCTTCATGTGAGGGTCAACACAGAGTATTTCATCTTAATAAAAACAGAGTTTATTGTTTAACTTCCTCTCCTGACTGTCCTGGTATGTACAACATATAAGAACGGCACTATGAAATGCACAGATACAATATGTATTTAAAGAAATAAACTGGGCATTTCCCCGCAGTGTTTGGGCAGCTAACAGCACCATTTATACTCCAGTGTAACACAAGGCAGCCTGTCGTGGTTCTCCCTCTCTGTGCTAAAAGGTTGGAGCCAGAAAGTGAGATGCATGACCTTATGGTGGAATTTGCAGTCCTCAGGAGAGCAGATGACACTGCATGTGTGTCAAATACTCTTGTTGCATCTAGTCCTACCCAATTGGCAGCCATCATGCTGGAATTTTAAATCTCTCCAGCTTTTTCGCCCCCTCTCAAGGATGATGGGCAGTAATTCAGATTCTGGAAGGGACCCTGGTGCTGCAGGAAAAGTATTTCCCATTCCAAATGTGTTCCTTTACACTTTCCCCCTGTGCTGCTCTACCTTCCATAACCCTTCCAGTGCTTGTCCTGTTTGCACTCATGTTCATGTCTTCAAAGTGCACTACATTTTTGTTATGCAGATGTTCTGTGACTGCATTACAAGGTGTTGCAACGTGAGGTTGCTTCTGTGCAATTACTGATTCCTGATGATACAAAAATGTGCACTGACTAGCCCTAAAATAAGACCACTTTGTTCCTGTTTACTTGTATTTAAATTGAATATTTTTGTTAAGGAGAAACTTGCAGTTACTCATGTCCTTTTATTTTAATGAGGATGATTTCCTTAGTATAAACAGGTCATACTACAGATATTATACATGAACCTCTCCCACTTAAATTGTCAGAGATTCGCTCGAATTAGCATTGCAACCAGAAGCTCCCAGCAGAATATGAAACAGGAGCTGGAAGCAGTGACGTGCTCTGATTTCAAAGGCAGCATGCACACAGAGCAGCCTCAGCTGCCCAGACTCTCCTTTTACCCAACCATTAAAGCGAATCCCACTGCAACAGGCAGTAAAATAAAGTCCTTCTCGCATTCCTTACACAGCCCCTGGCCCCCATACCCTTTCTGGTGAGCCCTAGCCTCTTCCAGGCTCCAAGGAGAGCAGGCACAGGCAGTTCCTGTACCTCCCTGCACCGCGGGGGAGAGGTAGGCACTGAAGATCCAGCCCCCGCACGGATCTCGTGAGGGAGCACTTGGGTTGAAGCAGTTCAGCTAAAAATCACAGGTATTTCTCTAACCTGCCCTTAAATAGCATTCCCATTATCTGCTTTCTGCTGCAGCTCCCTCTCTTTACTCCCTCCCAGGTATCGTGGATCATCCCACGCATCAGACACACACCATATGCTGCACTTGCAGAAGTCCCCCAAAAATTCTGATGAGGGCAGACTGCCCTGATCTTCCTTTCACTGTATTGTCTCTAGATTCAAGAGCTGGAAAACTTCATTTCTGTCAGCAATGCCAGTCCTTGCACTTCGGTGATGTCACTCAGGTCAGACAGCTCTCTCCATGCAGTCCACTCAGCTGTGGAAACAAACACCACTGAAAAGTGAAACATAAATATGAAATAGTTTTCTTCTCCTATGCATTTCTATGCTGCAGAATTAATTTACATACAGCTCTGGTGTCTTCAAACAAAAAGTGCTACAGAAATGCAATGTATTGTGAGTTATGTGAAAGAAATAATTTCAACACAAACTCTACTTTCAGTTCAAAGATCTCATTTCCATGGAATTTTTCCTCAGCCCTCTCAAAACCTACAACCCACAACAGGCTGGGTGTGGCACTCACCAATGCTTTTGGAAACAAATCACACCAATAAAAGACACCTGTCCCAAATGTTAAACATAAACCCCCCCAGTGCTGAATGTCCTCCTGACATTGGTGAAATCAAAGAGGATCCATGTATCATAGAAGGTTATTTTCTCAGACACTGTCAAGCTGCAGCATAATACAGAGTGAAAACACAGTTGCAATAAATTTCTGTGTTCTTTGGAAGAAATTATGAGGTTGAAGATTAATTCATTGCTCTTGATCAAGAAACAGCACAGTTCATCTTTGGCTTGTTCCTGTGCTCATCGTAAAACCAACCCTCAAGGCGGGGTTCTCATTAACCTTCTGCCTTCGTGCTAGCAGGGAGATACAGTGGGAACAGCTTTCCTTTCATGGGACATAAAGGTTCTTCTACATTTTTCTTCTCTTTTTAAAGTTAAATTACTCATAGCATTACTATGGCTGGAACATATAAGCAGAGTTAAAATCTATTCCTCTGCTTGTGCAGACATTACAAATTCACTGTCCAACTTTTAAAAAATTTTGTCCTCATAGCTTATGATGTTAGTATTAATTAAAAAAGAAAAATTGAAGGATGCTGGGTTCTTCTGTAAAAGCTGAAATAAGAGTTTTGCTTGAAAAAAAAAGCCCTGCCACAGGAGCTATGGACCTCTCAGTATAAATCTTCAGTCATTTTCTGGAACACTTTCTGAGCTGATGATTGAACAGGATGCTTCATTGTCTTTTAACTTTCCCAGAAGAGCAGCTAAATCCCTACCTGGTCACCCACCCTTTATGTTATTTTAGAAGCTCACCTGTCCAGCAGCAGGGAGGACAGGCAGTGTATCCCTCACAGCCATAGGACGTGTGGGAACAGACCTGACCCCCCAGGCTGTTGGTGCCCTGGGCCTGCTGCCGATGCTGTGTTCTGGTGTTCCTAATTACAGCCATCCCTTAATAACCACAGCAGGGGTGCAGGAGGCTGAAGAACACACCACTGGCAAGGAGCAGCCTCTTACAACTGTGGTGGCATAACAGCAGTCCCCGGCTGGGATTTACACATCTCCCTTTCCTTCTCTGGCATGACCCAACACAGCTCTTATTTGGGATAGAGGCAATCAGGTCTCTGTTCATTTGTTTTCCAGAGATTTCCCACTGTTACCATTCTTAATTAACATTCTGATTTTTCACTAGGACTGTGAGTGAAAGTAATGATGCAGCTCCAGAGGGAGAAAACTAAAAAGAAGGAAAAGCAAACTGGGAGCTACCAGGCTCCAGTACAGCCAGCGAACACTTAGTGAATGCAGCCCCAAGGACAAATAGTACAAAGCTCTTACTTGCGTGCACAGTCAGAAGCTGGCAGAAAGCTGAGGGGTCAGGAAGGCAAACAATTCAAGTGCAAAGTGTTTTATTGTAACCCTCTGAACAGGATGTTTCAGCCAAAGAAACTATTGTCCTTATGGAAGCGAGAAAGACATACAGGTGTATGGAACGAGTCAGCGTTTTTGTAATGTACAACCAGAATATATTTGCAAATATCACTGCCCAGCAGCCATAAGTTAATATGGCTGAAAAGCTTTTAATTTTAACTAGGCTTCCAGTCCTAAGGAACCAGTAACAAAATTTCAAGTTCTATAGGAAAGCCACAAACTAGAGATTTTTTTTAAAGGCTTATTGCTGATCTTGAGCTCTTGAGCATGCATGCAAAGTCAAAAGGATCAGACTTTAGTCCAGTCTCCTTAAAATCACAGAATCCCAGAATGGTTTGGGTTGGAAGGAACCTTAAACCTCATCTTGTTCCATCCACCACCATGGGCAGGGACACCTTCCACTAGCCCAGGTTGCTCCAAGCCCCGTCCAACCTGACCTTGGACACTTGCAGGGATGGGGCATTCACAAATGTGCCACCACAAATGTTTGGAATCAAGTCTGAATATCAACTTTGGATTTGTTTGCTCCAAGAATGATGATGGGACAGGTAGTGTTTTGTGAACACATCCATACTTCCGAACTGATGTTACATCTGGGTTAAATACTGTCTCAGGCCAAGGAAAAATAACTTGTAATATAAATAAAGGTAGTATCTCCATGCCCAGAATGGATCTGCTGACAGTTGCCTGGGGAGAATTGTCTTGAAAGAGTTATAAAAGCTGTAATTTTTCTAAAATTGTTGCTATTTTCTCTGTGCAAGATATATCTGCAGCTGGGAGCTCACATGAGGCTTCATCCCAAAAGGCTGTGTCTTTGAGATGGAAAAATTGATCCTTCAAGGACAGGTAGTCAGAAGAAGGGTTTTTTTTAAGACATTAACCAGTGGCTCTATCAGAATCCTCTGAATGTTTCCTATGGAGTTCATCCAATGGAATTAATTAAGGAGACTTCTGTTTGCTTAATGGATATGAGACAAGACATAATTTATAGCCTTGATGTGGCAGGCTCTAGCTTTCTGTCCAACACAAATCAAGGAAGGGGACTGTGGTGGAAGAATGGTGTCTCCTGAAATGAAGGAGGGAAGTTGTTTATATTGCTCAAGAAAGATAAACAGAGATTTGATGGAGAACCTGCCATTAAAATGTAAGGCCATGGCTACTAAACCTGTGTCTTTTAATACTTCTTCATAGTGCTTATAAATTTCCTCCATTCTTTGCTCCTATGTAAAGAATTTATCCAAGACTATCACTGCTTTGCCACGGGGAAGGAAAGGAGATGAACTGCCCTGCTCAGAGTAGCTCTTATCAGCCAGCCAGATGGCAAACGACGTGCCAGAATTTACAGGGAAGAATCCAATGTGGACCATTAATCCCAACCCAGCCCAAACACCATTAAAATGTCACTGCTAAGGACTCTGAGAGCCAAGGCACTGACAAAATGTGTTCTACACAAGTACTTCTGCAACCAGAATGAATTATCGAAAACCCTTCCAAAGTGCAGCAAGGAAAAGTTGTGGAACTAGCAAATTGGTGTAAGTGACAAGTACACAGAATACAAGTAAGCTTCAATTGCAGTACATATCTCTCTATATATACTTTAAATATATACATGATAAAGGATACTAAACTAAATTGTATTTGGTTTCACAAAGCATTTTGCTCATTCATAAAAACAATTTTCTATTTAAAACAACAGCAGGGACTGGATTCCCTGGCTGGTGGTGCTGCACTTGCACTGAGCTGTGCTAGTCTGTGTCCACAGAGAAACACTACGTGACTCTGGATTTAAAGACATTTTGTAGAGCAGCTCATGAGGAAAAAAAAAGGCCTTATTCTCACTTCTAGGAGTAACATATTTTTTCTATACTTCCTCCATTTTTAGAGCAGCAATCCAAGCCACATATTTTGCTCTAAGCAAATACAGTATTTTCCCCTCTCAGGTGGTTTTAATGACAAAGCTCTATAGGAAGCAGAGTCCAATGTCGTAACATTAAGCCTTGCAGTACCCAGAGACATCAGATCATTGGATGAGATGTGGTGGAGACCAACAGAAGAGCCATCAGGGACACCTACAAACACCTGACTTAGGGGGAACACTCCATTTGGATGACAAGCAAGAGGGCTTTCCATGCATTAGACTGTATTTTCCATGGCAGAACATCCAGAGCCTCCACAAGCATAACAATTAGTTCTTCTGGTTCAGCTCCTGGTAACTCAATCACTTGGTATCAACTCAGTCCACTGGTCCCTTTCCATAATGTGTTCTTCTTTAGAAATGAATTAAGATTTAGCACAAGTTTCATGGGGAAGGGTTGCAAAGCTTCTAGCCATTTGAAACGAAGGTATTTGCATGTCATAGAAGTACCTTCCATCATCATAGGATCTCATCCAGAGTAAGGGTGCTTTAATGATTTGAAATAATTTCATGTTGATTGCAAAGCAAAGAGCAGAGGAAAAAACCCTTTTTTTCAGTGGGAGTGAGTTTGGGTAATCAGAACACAGTTGGCCCAAAGGAGAGCTGAGCTCCTGGCCTAGCCCTGCTCTGCAAAATCCCAAAAGTGTTCCCCTGTCATGGGGGTCCATATGAAAAGAACTGGGAACACTCATCTGCTAACTCTGCTGTGGGGAAGCTGCTGCTCCTGCTCTCTGGCGTCACAAGTGGTGGCTGACATGAAAACTGATGGTGATTCATAAAGGCATCTCCATCCCTAAGAAAACTGGAACAGCAGCTTGTGTAATCCTGAGATTTACTTAATTAAGGAACATCCCAGCACGGTTCTATTTGATCATCATTCCTTTACCTCCCTCTCCCTCCCAGTTTTGCCTTTGATTAGCACAGCCCTGATAAGAGACTTCATTCAAAAAGAAAGCAGAGAGTGGGAAAGTGATTTAAAGGTGAGGTGTGGCTGGTGATTTAAAAACTGAAAAGAGGCAGTGGGAATGTCTCAGAGAGGTGGGAAGTTGGGACTGTCCTGTTTGCTGCAGACAAGGTGAGAAGCTGGAGAAGGCTCAGCTGCAGCTGAGATACATGTGCAGCTGAGGAATATACCTACACCTTAATGCCTCTGCCTGCTTCTGATGAGACAAGATCATTGTTTTCAGTATTTTAAAGCACTTTCTGCATGAAACCTCAGAATGGCCCAACTTCAGTGTTTTGAAACATGCTTCTCCACTGAGATTCTTGAAGAGTGTTGGAGAAATGGATAAATACTATAATATGTGACGAAATATCATGTACATTGCACAGCTGAGACACTGAAGCTGTATCTAACGTAATCTACAGGTTTCCTATTTCCTGATCAAGGCGGCCTCTGAATCCGGAGGAAGCACTCAGGGAAATTGCACGGAAAAGTGTACGCTGTCTTCCAGGTGACCTTGGCACTTTAAATCTGGAAGCAAACATGGATCCTCAGACTTCACCCAGCCCATGGATTATTTATGATGATCTTGCAGCAGCTCTCAGGCCCAGCCGTGAATCAGGAGCTTGGAAACACATAACAAACAGACAGGGCTTCAAATACCCCTCGTTTATCAGCAGGGATGTTCAAAAATTAATTTCTCTGGAAAGATAGAATTTATCCTGAAGAGTGTGTGGGTATATTTCTCATCCAGCTGGGAAAATGCCGTTCCCAGAGGGATTCCAGGGAGATGGAGTGAGGTGGGATGGAGCTGGCATGGCCTCACACAGGGGGCAAGCTGCCAGGGAGAGTTCCTAACATTTAAACACGGTATTTTTTGGTCAAACAGGTATGATTGCCTTGAACTACAGCCCAGACTGATGAAGAGTCATGGCTGAGGGAGTGCGATGGCTGAGGGGCTAACGTGGCTGAGGGGGTTCATAACTGAGGGGGAGCCACGGCCGAAGGGGAGCAATGGCAGAGGGGGAGTAATGGCAGAGGGGGTGAAACGGATGAGGGAGAGTCATGGCTGAGGGGGAGCGATGGCCGAAGGGGTGAAACGGCTGAGGGAGTCTTACGGCGGAGGAGGAATAATGACCGAGGGAGAGCTGTAGCTGAGGTGCTGACACGGCTAAGGGAGAGTCACAGCTGAGGGAGGGTCACGGCAGCGCGGGTCTCATGGCTGAGGGGGTATCGTGGCTGAGAACAGGCAGCGCCAGGTTTGAAAAATAAAGGTTAGTGAACCAGTTGTGCTCGTGGCTGAGCGCTGCGAGCAACGCTTGAGGCGGCAGCCAGTACCGGCAGAAACGAGCACGGCGGTTCCGCCCCAACCACCTCCTCCACCTCAGCCCCCACGGGGCACGGCGCCTCTTCCCGCTGGCCCTGAGCCGGGGGGGCCGCGGCTAGAGCGCCCTCGGGCGCGGAGGGCGGGCTGCCGGACTCGTTTCGCGGCCGAGCGGAGCCGCCCCAGCACCGCCTCCTCCCCTCCCCGCTCTCCTCCCGCCCCGCGGAGGCGGAGGGTCCGGGGCGCAGCGCCGTGCGTGTGCCCGCAGCTCTCGTGGCCGCGCTTCTCCGCTCCGCTCCGCTCCCGCCGCCTTCCCTCGGCAGCGCCGCGCCCTCCGCTCTCTCCGCTCCCTCCGTTCCTCCACTGCCCCTTCCCGGCCGGCCGGGGCTGCGCCTGCGAGTCTTCTTCCCCCGCAGTCCGGAGGCTCTCAATATGTTCAGCGCCGTCCGCGCTCAGAGGCACCAGGTACGGCGGGCGGGGGCCGGCCAGGGGCCGTGCCGGCCGCGCTTTGTTCGGCGCTGGGGAGCGGGTGGAGGCGGTGCCCCGCACTCGGGGAACCGGTGCCCCTGCGGCCCCGCCGCGCTTTGTTGCTTGTTCGGGGCCCGTTTTCTTGGGCCGCGGAGTTGCCCGCATGGCCTGAAGGGCGTGAGGCCGCTCCCTCCGTGCCGGGAGAACGGGCGGGCCCCGGCGGCCGCAGGGTGCGGTGTAGCCCCCGGCTGGGAACTCCCGGGTTCCCCACGCGTTCGGGTGCGGTGCCAAGGTCAGGCGCTGCTTCTCCAAGCGCCACGCTGCAGCCGCGGAGTGGCACCTTCCTAAACCCTTACCGTGGGGGGATGGGGTCGGGGTGGGGAAGAGAATCGCGGGAATGCTGGATTTTGGAGGAAGTAGCCGCTCCGGGATGAGCAACGTGTGCTGACAGCTGGTTGCCAACGTCATGACCCTCCTTGTCATCTATACCAGTTCTAGGAAGTGGGAGATAATAGAGCAAAAACAGTGGCTATCAGCCCACGTTAGTGCTTCTGGGGAAAGCTGGTGAGGGTGAATGACCAGAGCGGTTTGGTTTTGGTTTTTGGGGGGTTTTTTGGGGGTGGCTGGGGAGGTGTACAGTATTTTCTGCCTGCATGCACCAATTCCCAGAGCTTTTTAGAATTTTTAGAGGCGCTTCAAGGTAGAAAATGCCTTTGCATTGGCGCTTTCACTGTTCCTTTACCCAGCATTCCCACAGACAATAAAACCTGAATTGGTTATAATTTCATGCAGGGTAGAAAAATGTTGACAGTGAGAGGCGAAGCATCCGAGTTATTTCCTAAGGAGATGAGTGGTGATAGACTAATGGAAATACAGTCTCATGTCACTCCTTATTTGTGTGGTTTGTGAAGGGAGGACTTTTTATGTTGTTTCCAGTGATGGGTGTGTAGACACCACATTTATTCTCTTCTGTCGGCGAGCTTAAAAAAAAAGAAAGCAAGCAGGATGTGGTGCTTTGATGGTGAGATCGGTGTAATTTTAGAAAGCGGATTTTGTAGCCACAAGCCTGACTCCTGGAGCACAGGATACAACAGTCAGGGAATACTTTCCAGTTAGGAAGCTGTGTGTTAGCTGCTGTAATTAGGTCTAATTTTGTCTTCCTCAGCTTGAGTTCTTAAGGAGCAGGAGATGGTAAGAAAGGCAAAAACTGCCCAGAATGGGGGGGTGGAACACAAGGAGGACATACAAACAAAAATCACTGATTTGGTTGTATGACAGATGTTTGGAGAACTGTGGGAAGCGTGCATTAGTAGAAAAAATAAACTCAGGGGGTGGGGAAAGGGGAGGAAAGAACTCAGATTTTAGTAGAGTGAATGTGAGGCAGACGGTTGAAAAAGAGATGTAGATAAAGACTGTGACAACAAAGTCAAAAGTATAACGTGGGAAAGGAGAGGAAAGGCAGAACCAGTGTGAAAAGGGAACTAATGATCAGAGCTAGGGCTCAGAAGTCTGGGAGGCCAGTCCTGGAAGCCAGTGCTGAATGGGCAGCCAGGGTGTTACAGCTGAGGGTTGTCGCTGGAACAGCAGTAACATTCAAGCATGAAGCCTGGTGCTTATAAATTTTTAAAGTCTGCATGCATAAATGTGTTTGGAAGAGCTCTCTACTCCAGGCTTGCTTTCTATAGAGGACAGTCCAAGCATTGCATCTTCCAGGGCTGCATGTAAGAGATTTTGGAAAATGTCCACAGTACTCTGTCCTTCCCCTTTCAGTTCCTAACCAGTGATAGCAAATATTCCCACTTCCCTCCCTCTCTCTTCATTGTTGGCGTGGGAGCACGACTGAGGTTCATGTGCAGTGAAATAGAACAATTTTGTCTGCAAGTCATAGTTATCAGTGAGACTAAATCTTTAGTGGAAAGCAACTGAAAAGTGAATAAGCAAAACAAAATTGTTGTAAATTCTGAGTCTTACTTCAGATTACTGGTATAGAGGTTGAGCCTGTTTAGTGGTGTAAAGTATGTTGACGCATGTCTTCATTTGTGGTGTTTTGCCCAAATGCAGACTCAGACATGAAAAGATGATGTGTTTTTACCATAAATAAATGCTAATGTATGAAAAAAATGTTTTGAGGACGGTTGTTTTATCTTCTGATATAGGTAATGGACTGTGAGCAGTTGTAGGTGTGACCTACATTTCTTCTGAGCTGGGCTGTCACAAGCCAGAAAGCATCGACTGGGTGTTAAGTTCCATTTTTGTTTCACAAGTGTCAATCAAGTGTCTGTCATTATATCAGCAAGTATTGACTTTAAATCAAAAGATTAACAAGTACCTCTCCCAAAGTAGTGCTTTACCTGTGAGTCGAAGAAGTGATACCTTAATTTGACTAAAAGGTTTGTGCAGAATTGGCACAGAGCAAATACCGCACATGGAAAATGGGCTGTGTTAAAGATGAGAGGTAAAATAGGTGGCCCCTGTGTTGTTAGGTCATGGGCAAGGTGACTTCTGCCTCTGGAGCTTGTCGTCTTGGTGGTCACCTGAGACCACAGCTCCTGCAAGAGGCTCTGCAGGGGAGAGGCCTAGGGCCAGCACTGAGGATCACTGTGTCTCAGTATCATTGCTATTTAGGTGAGTCTTCTTAGATGTACCTTTAAATGGGCATACAGTGAAACAGAGGAGTTTAAAAGGAGGGAATCTCCCTTCTGGAAGTCAGGATGTGCAGCCAGTTTATCTCTGAGTGCGTTATGAGCTGTGACTGGCTCATGGTCCAGTGGTACACATACAGGGCAAAGGAAAATCTCAGTCTGTGCACAACGTGAGGTTTTCAGGAAACACAGTTACTACAACAAGGTTGTGTTTAAAATTGAGCAGCTGGGCAGAGATTTGAGTCCTGGCATTCCTGTGCCTGGGAACAGCCGGGGTGCCAGAACACACCATGGGGATGTTCTGTGGCTTCAGGCCTGCCTGAGCCCAGCGTGATCGGCCCTTGGTCCAAGGGGGTCTCCAGCCCCAACACCAGTACCAGTCCTTACTGTTCAAACTACAACAAAAATCCAGACTTTACAGATTACTCTTATTTTTTTGCATCATTTTAAAAGTAAGTGCAGGGAATAGCTGCTCTCAAGTAGGAGTTTTCTCCAATGGAATGTGTTGTTCCCATTCTGGGATGATAATTCTGTAGCTTTAATGTGTTTAAAGAAGTGCATTTGGATGGAGCTTGAACAGTCATCGTGTCAGAGGCACCAGGCTTTACCTGGCTGACAGTCATCTGGGAACGTCTCACTTGGCTTAAAAGAATTCAAAGTCCTGGATAATTGTAAAAAAAGCCACAGAGTTCTTGATGAGCTGAGCTAAAAGGGAATATAAGCAAGGGGGGGGAAGGTAAAGGCAAAGTGATTTCGATTTTCAAAAATAAAGGAATGAGTTTGTTTGCAGTACCTGTTTTTATAACCTTTAATGCAGAATAGGCAGCGTTCTTGACTTTGCAGTGAATTTTGGCTGATAGTTTGGGTTGTGTTCTAGCAGTAGTACCCCAAACCAAAATACGGAAAGTTGTGAATCTGCTTGTGCTATTTAATGCTGTAATAATATTAGCCATGACACGCACAATAGCGTTGAAACTGTCAGGCAGTAATTAAGATGTTCAAATTCCTAGATATTCAGGTTGGACAATACCATTAGGGGCATAAATGCATCTGCATGGGATTGGTGTCTCGCACAAAGGAGGATTTTAAAAGACAAACCTTCCATTTCAATCCAGAACTATTTTGGATGACCTTCTTAGGTCTTCAAGGTCCCAAGCAAGTACATGTGGCAGAGTTAGAACGCTGGAAATAAAACTAATGTGTTACAGTAGAATGCGACAAAACATACCCAGAGATGTAAACAGAGCGAGGCTGATTGTGGGATTTAGTTGGAATTGTTTGACTAGCTGCCCTGTGACTCAAAATGTTTTGGTTGTGGTGAGTCTTTGGGGAAGGTGTGGACATCGGGCTGTTGGGTTCTGTTTTTGAGAAGTTTGCTTGCTTTAAAAATTGTAGTAATTATGCCAGTTGTACCAACGGGGGAAGTGATGACTGCCAAATGCCTAATTAAACAACATTTGTTAAATAGAGCTTGGTGTCAGCTTCATAACTTGCCCGTAGGATTACAAAAAGAATATACCTTTATGATGTGAGATTTCTTTTCCCAGTAAAGCACGCTGGCATTGCAGTGCGTTGTAGGAAGTCGTGTCCCGGGGTGCTGCGTTCCCGGTGGACGCTGCTGTGCTCGGGAGCAGGTGTTCCCTTCTCCGGGCTGTGTGGCTGTGCCTGCTCCAGCAGCCAAGCTCAGCGAGTGTTGGCTCTGCCTGCGCGGTGCTCTGCCGGCTGGAATATTCTGCGTGCCCGGCTGTGGGGATGGGGGCAGTGTCCGTGGAGCTGGTACGTGGTGGGATAATGCCCCCTGCCGCTGCCGGGAATCAGCCTCCCGCTGGAGCTGCCAGGCTGCCCAGGCACCAGGCAGGTACCGCTCCTGCCAAAGTCACCCCTGGGCTGAGCCCTGGCCACGCACCAGGGTCACAAGGTTCTCTTCTCTCCAACGGAGGGCATTTTTCGTTTTTGACAAGGAGAAACGAGCTGCACCTATTTTTAGGAAACCCAGTTCCCAATGTGGCATTTATTCTGTAGATACAAATATAGTGTTGGAACTGAAGTGATTGATGTTTTCCTGAGGTGGCACCAGGGTCATGGAAAGTTCCAGAGTGAGTTGCCTGTTCCCTCCCTGTTGCTGCTGCTCCTCCTCCTCTTCTCCCCTCCCCAAAAAATCCCTGCATAAAGAGCCCACCAGCATGTGGATTCCTAGCAAAGCCACCCCGGTTTGCACTGCCAGTGCAGAGCTCAAACAGAACCCAACAGATTCTGTTCCCAGCGTGGCAGAGAGAATTTTACCAAGGAAAGCTGTCATACAGATAGTGATTCCTGACTTTATAAATCTTTCTGGAAGTAGCAGAGACTGGAGACATGCCCAGTCATTTCAGACATGTCCTTAATCCATCTTCAGACAATTTTAGGCATTCGGTAGAAGAAGGCTATAAGTAGATGAGCACAAGAAGAGCCAAAGGTAGGAGGCTTGTGGATTGTGTGCTTCTAGAAAATGCAGTCATTTTTATTGCGTTACGTGTGAGTTACCTACTTGTGCAAGCAGTAATGATAATAGGACGTGCTGAAGGGCAGAGTAGGTAAGGGATTGGCTAAAAATGGGATTCAGCTCTTCCAACTTTTTCTCTAAGTACTAATTTAGCCCTTTTCTTGTCTCCGGGGGTATAACAATTATGTGGTTGATCTCTTATTAGGCATGAGGACATATTGGTGTCAATATGGAAGTTTTCAGGCTGTTTGCTTTTTGTGAAGAAAAACTTGTTTATTTGGGTCAGGAACATGAATCAAGTTTTATGTGAAATAGTGGCAGCACTATCTGTTGTCCTTACTTGATATCTTCTCCTTTATTGCAGGTTATGATGCATGATTATCACAGAAGAAATTCATGTCTATAGCTCATAAGGACTTTATTACATCATCTTCAAGCCTGATAGTTTTGGAATCCATATTGCAGCTGCAAACACGCGTCTGCTTTTGCATTTCCACGAACATCTTCCCTGTCAGGAGATCCCAAAACTCAAGTGCTCTAACACAGTGATACCATTGGGCTATTTTAAATTTACAGTCATATATTTGCCGGTAAGTTGTACCATTAATTGTGTATACAGTAGTCAATACTTCTGCTGAAATTATGCAAATTTTAAATCTTGGTGTCCTTTCTTTAATAAAACACAATAAATGGATATTTGTAAGTAAGATTACTGTTGCCAGTTTAGGGTTGAATACTCACAGTAGTAAGTGAATTTAAAATAGATGGATTAATACTAAAAGTATTTCATGGGAGCCTTGCTATTTTCATTACTGATTTTTGCAATCCACTTTTTCTGGTTTGGGGTTTTCTTATTTAGTGTGATCTTCAGAATTTTCTTAAACTTGAGATGGAAATACAAATTGTTGCTGGTAACATTAATAGAATTCCACATATGCTTTCCTCTAAGATCTTTAAGGTAACTGTACTTCTGTGTATGTGAGCAGCTCAAACTTACAAATCTGATTTTTTTTTTTAATATTACTATTTCAAATTCATTAGGTCACCTCAGGGTAATAGTTTAGTATTCTTAATTAGCTTCCTATTTGGAAAGTGGTTAACTAAAAAAGACTCAATTAAAGGAGCTATAAAATGGCTTCCAGATAAAAAAGTTAAATTTCCTGAAGTTATTTTTCCAGTCTTGGACTGGTTTCCCTGAGGTGGTATGTTTGTATATGGCCGAGGTCTTCAGAGGAAGTTGTTCTAGCTTTGAAATGACTTAAAATACATGATTGTTGTTTAGAATTTATTAAATTCTGTCTGTTTTGTTGGTGATAAAGTTCTTTCATGACTCCCAGTTGCTCTAAAATACTGAGTCATTACTCATAAAATTAAACAGAAAATGTTTCTCCATCTATTCTACTTCACTAGCTACTTTTAAATTCTCAGTTCTTACTTTTCAGTGTAGCTGGGTTTTGCGTCTGCAAAAAATGCAGCTGGACCAGGGTGATAGGGAGCGGAAAGTGGTGATGAATAATGATAGCTGGGGATGGATCTACCAAAAAACATCTTTAGAGAGGGGAATCCGTGTAATTCAGTGGCTCCCAGCTTGCTCCCACAGAACTGGCAGAGGTTCAGCCTGTGGTTTTGAACCCAATACCTGCTGAAGTGATGTGGATGCATTAAAAGCTGTAGCCTCAATCCCTGAAAATCATTAATCCATTAATTCCCCTGCATGTTTGTTTGCAAACAGTGTGTTGCCAGTACTGCTGTACTGAAGCAAAATGCTGTATGTGTAACGCTTACCCATTGCATGTGCAGCCAGGCCAACACCAAAATGATTCCCAACGGATATCTGATGTTTGAGGATGAGAACTTCATCGAGTCGTCTGTTGCCAAACTCAACGCCTTACGGAAGAGCGGTCAGTTCTGCGACGTCCGCCTCCAGGTACCTGTGCCCTGCCCCAGTGGGGTGCCTGGGGGGCTGGTGGGGGCTGCACCACATGAAGCTGTTGCCTCACTGACTGGGAGATGTGAGATTTTAGAAGCCCATTTTTCTGAAAAATGCATACTAAAAAAAACCAAAATGGGGTGCACTTTGAGAGAAGCGATGCTAACTTTCAGCTGGAGACTGTTGATTGGAAAAATTGATTTGGACTGTGGCACTCACTTGAGTAGGCCTTCATACTGTGAAAATACAAAGGTAATTACAAAAAATCCTCACCAGCATGTGGGCTTCTTGTTTGTGTTTGACATAAAGGTGTGTGGACACGAGATGCTGGCGCACCGAGCCGTGCTGGCGTGCTGCAGTCCCTACCTGTTTGAAATCTTCAACACTGACAGTGACTGTCATGGGGTTTCCCATGTGAAATTCGATGATCTCAACCCAGAAGCTGTTGAAGTTCTGTTGAATTATGCCTATACTGCTCAGTAAGTAGTTCTCACAGTAACTAGAGTGAGGGTAGACTTCGATTTGAAAAATCAAAATAATAGAGGTAAATTCTGTCTTTAATAGGTTAAAAGCTGATAAAGAACTGGTGAAAGATGTATACTCTGCAGCAAAGAAGTTGAAGATGGAGAGGGTTAAGCAGGTACGGTTCTCAGCTCTTCTGGAAGTCCGTTCTGCCTTCTCAGGCTGACAGCATTGCGCCTTTTGGTGTTAGTGAGCCAAAACCTGATGCTTCTGTGGAAGAAGAGCTCAGCACAAAGCTGCTGTAGATGTTCCTTAGCACTGTATTGATTTGGTGCCAGCTGGATGTGTTGCTTCCACTTGAGCTGTCTTGGTGCCAGAGTGTTCTCTGAAGTTACGCTTTGTATTTGTGCACCTGTGTAAAAAAAACAGCTTTGAATCTTGGCTGATTCCTTACCTTCAGGTTTGTGGCAGCACTGCTGTGTTTGGTTGTGTTTGGAGCATGAAAAAACCTGTAAATCTGTCAGAAAAGGAATCATCACACACTCCTGAACATAAATGTGGTAGTGCTTGACTTTGGAAATAGCCTTGGCTGCAGATAGGGGTACTCTTTACAAGGGAATTGGGATTGTTAGCTCACCTGACTGAGAAATAGTTTTGGATAGGTGTTCAGTAGAAAAGCGTAGGGTCAGTGTAGATGTCTGTAGCTTCCAAATGTATCTGACTTTTTCATTGAAGATGTGCATATTCCCATGGAAGGCAACATTCCCTTTACAGCCCTGGCTTAGGGATGACAGCAGTCACTGCTCTGCAGTTAGAAAACAGCTGCTGCTGTATGTTGGGATAGATAACTTAAATGTACAAAAACTCTCTGCTTGTGCACTAAGCTGCAGCTCTTTTCTTGCCAGGTTTGTGGCGATTATTTGCTCTCCAAGATGGACGTGCAGAGCTGCATCTCATACCGGAACTTCGCCAGCTGCATGGGAGACTCCCGGTTGTTGAACAAGATCGATGGCTACATTCAGGAACACCTTGTAGAGATTTCAGAACAGGAGGAATTTCTCAAGCTCCCACGGTTAAAGGTTAGCTTAAGTTTGTAGAATTCCTTCTGGTACAGGATTTCCAAAAAGCAACCTGAGGAGCAACTAGGATTTCCTTCCCTTTTGGGGGAAGGAAAGCTTGGTGTACTGACTGCTGCCAACAATGTGACAGTTCTGGATCTGTGTCCTGTTCTTACTCCTGTGAACCTTAACTGTAGAGAACATGTGCTGTCACCCTTTCCAGGTGTAAAAGGTGATTTTGTTTAAATGTGCTTCCTAGTTCCATAGGCTGAAAGCTCCTTGTGGTGTTTTGTGGCTCTGTGGTAAAGTGAGAGTTGTGCTCACTGTGTAAAGTACAGCATGCTACAGGGTAATTCCTAGAGAGTAAATCATCTTTTCTCTTCTCCCTCAAGCTTGAAATAATGCTGGAAGACAATGTTGGCCTACCCAGCAATGGCAAATTGTACACAAAGGTAATCAACTGGGTACAGCGCAGCATCTGGGAGAACGGAGGCAGCCTGGAAGATCTAATGGAAGAGGTTAGTCTTTAAGAAAATGGGATTATGGGATTAAACATTAAAAAAAACCCAAAAAAACCAAGAAAAAAAACCAATATGAAGGATGATCCCGTTTTACTTTTTTTTAAATTTTTTTTTTCACTTTTTTTACTATGACCCTAAAGAATTTAAATTTTGCTGTAGGTACCCCTAAGCTGAGAAACTGGGGGGGTGTTCAGGTGAGCTGAATGCACTGTTCAGTCTGGTCTTCACTTTCCTTTTTGCTCCCTGTTGCTGTATAGTAGCCTCAGAGTGGCCTGTATCTGCTTTAGTTTGGGGAGGTGGTACTGAGACTTGCCATAGATTGGTGATGTTTTCCTTTGCAGGTTTTGCTTGTAAATGCACAGTAGGTAAAAGCTTCTAATGGTTGTTCCTCCCCGTTGGTTTATCTCCCCATAGGTTTATTAACAAAACTAGGATACCAAGGCTGAAGAACCAAGAAGAGCCTCAAGTGTATTGACACGTACAGAAGCAGCAGTCCTGCCCCAGTGCTCCTAAGAAAATCCGCTGTGGGCAGAGAACGATCATGATGATTTAATGGTGTTTACTTACTCCTTTACAGGATGCATTATTATGAAACTTGTGTGTTGTTAAATGGCTTTACTCATGAATACTAATGGTAGATGTCGCCTGGGCAGTGTTTAATGGCAAAATTAGCGGGGAGACAAAATTCTTAATTGGCTCCAGCAAATGGGCTTTACCAAATCTCGTGAAACATCAAAATTTTCCAAGTCTGTTATTATAAGCATGAAAGATCCCCAGAAACACTTGTCTAGGCAAAAGTATTTGTTGATGCTGTCATATAATCTCAAGTGTGTATTTCCTCTTGAAGAAACTCATTTAAAAGCTTTGATCATGTTGAAATTAAGATGCATTTCATTGAAACAGCTGCATCTGATTTCAGTGGTGGACAACAGTTTCTTCCAGAACTTAAATTTGTGTTGTCTTGCCTCATTCCCATACCTTTCTTTTAGAGTCCACTGTTGGCTTCTCTTGGCCTTTTTTGATGGAGATAAATATGTGTATTTTTCAAAGCAGAGAACTTGTGTGCAGGGATAAGGAAAATGCTTGCATAAGACTGTGAATCTGTGTAACTCTGCAAATTAATGTGCCTTTTGCTTGTCTAATGTTTCTGTGCTGGGAAAACAGCAGAAGCCCATGGAAAATGAAGATTTCTCTCAAGCTGAGAAAGGAAGGAACCTTCACCCCCTGTTTGAAGATTGCCACCATGACATCTGCTTCCTTTTAGTTTTGCCACTGTGCAAGCTTGAGATGAGCTGACGAGCAGTGTGGTGCCTTGGGGTAATGTGCCTGTAGCTGAGGAGCACAGAGACAGCAGCCACATGGGTGTTCTGTTGTTGTTTTTGCAGGTGCAAACGCTGTACTACTCAGCTGATCACAAGCTGCTTGATGGAAATCTGCTAGATGGACAGGCTGAGGTGTATGGCAGTGATGATGACCACATTCAGTTTGTGCAGGTACAAATTGCAGACAGTCTCAGGTAACCCCAGGTAGACTGGAGCAGTTTACAGCACACCTGAAGGCCTGTGTTCTGCCGGCAGAGAAGGCAGCAGGTGCTGTAGTGGAGAAATGCACCACGAGAAGGTGTCTGGCGGGAAGCTGCTGCAGGCCATGATGTGCTCTCAGCTTCTGTCTCTTTGGCAGGCTGGGCTGACTCTCAGCCCTTGCAAAACAGTGTGCTCTAATTCTGACTTCAAAATCAATCCTGGCTGTTAGAAGAAAGAAGAGGCAGACAAGCACTCAGCTGTAGGAAGTCAGCTGAGACCTTGTAGAGTTCCCAGAGACTGTAGAGAAACACGGACTGCTTGGCTTGCAGTGGGGAATGTGTCTGTTAAATTTGGCCCAGAAAAAGATTCCAGATCCGAGTTCTAATCCTTCAGCTGCCAGCGTCCGCTTCTTTTGTTCAGCTGCCCTGGTGGTGTAGCTGCCAGATCTCTCTGATGCTTTGACTGAGTGCAAATCACTCCTGTGCTTTTTGAGAGGTCTTTTTTTATGGCTTTTATTTTTTTAATTTCTAACCAGATGTAATCCTTGAACTCCAGAAAACCACATGGCTTAGTACAATGCAGGCTAAGATAGAAAGAATAAAAAAGGACTAACAGTTGTAAATTACCTGTTGCTTTATACAAATTAACTTGGTTTAAATTTATGATTTTGAAGCAAATACATTGTAATGTTTTATAACAGTGAAACAGGTTCATACAAAAAGTTTCCTTCTTGAAAGTTTTAGTTACTGTGTACGTAAAACACTATCCATCCCAGAATGTGGACTTCAGAAGTGAAATGAGAGGAAAAGGAAAAGCCAGCTAATTTTCCAGTTTCTTAATTGTTTTTAGGAAGCTTTCACAGAGTTCTCCACCTCTGGATACCACTTGTAATGCTTAGAAGCAGAGAGATGAATGTTCAGAAAGTTCATTTTCAGAAATAAGACCAGGACTTGTCAACATTTTTCTACAAATCCTTTCTGATAAGAAAAATCACCAACTTCAGACATCCTAAGCAGTTGAGAGAGCTAACACTAAAAAAGCCCTGGATGCCAGTCCTGGAAAACTTGTAACTTTTACATTTTTAAATTACAGAACTTTGTATTTTCTGTTGCTGTCGAGGCAATTTAAAGATAAGAGCATAAGTGGTTAATTGGATGAAGGTTCAGAAATAACAGAAAGTGTTCTCCACAAGTGCGCTGGTTGGCACGGTGAGCTGAGCTTAGCAATCCAGCTCCTCTGTGAGAGGTTATCTGAGTTAGGTGATGTGTTTCAGAAGTCTTGTGACAGTTTCCATGGAGATCAGGCTCCAGGGAACTGTGCAAGCATCGCAAACTTGGGACTGTGGTCATAAACTCTACTGCTTGAACAGAATAGACAGCGTGGTAACTTTCTGTGCTTCAGGAAGAGCCTCAACAACCCAGCCAACTGTGCTGAAACTGCAAATTTTGAGGTTTTTCTTAATTGAGCAAAATAATGTAAGCTACAGTATAAATTTAATTGGAGATGAAAAGAAAGCAGAACTCTGTTAGTGGGAAGTATCAAGGGAGTAAAATCCAAGAAACAGCTTATCTGAGCACAGAGGGGAACTGAGGCGAAATTAATTTGTCTTCAGGGAACGAAGAGAATAGTTAATTCACTTCCAAATGGCATTATATAATTAACTCAAGTTCCAGAAGCAGAGCTTGGGAGTGAGGCTCCTAGGTGGTAGCTCAGTTCTCTCCAGCTGCATGTAGCTCTTTCCTTACATTTGTAAATCCTGCTAGGAATGCACACTCACTTCCAGGGATTTGCAGTCCAGCACCAGCAGTAGAAAGCTGCAGTCACAGGATGAAGTGAGTCCCAGGAGAAAAGTGTAGGGTGGTTTTTGGCCATTGTTGCTGGGCAGGCAAGATGTTCTGCTGAAAATATAGGTGTGCTATAAATGCTGCTCTGCGGAGGTGGTAGATGAGTGTGCTCTGGAGTGGCTACGTAGTATCTCAGAGAAGCAGAGGTAGAAGGAGCTGTAGTCTCTGGCTAGGTTTCTGTAGCTGCCTTTTGATTTTGCAGAAGAGACCACCACGTGAGAATGATCACAAGCAGATCAGTAGCAGCTCCTCTGGAAGTCTTTCTCCAAATGCTACTGTTCAGAGTCCTAAACACGAGTGGAAAATCATTGCTTCAGAGAAGACTTCGAGTGAGTAACAAGGGCAGGGGTTGTCTAACCAGATGTGTTTGGTCTCGGGTACCTGCCACCTCCTGCTCCCTGGGGGTTTCCTTCACATCTCTGAGGAATGCTGAGGTGTTTTTTCTTACCTATGATACAAGTCAAGTAATTTGTAGGGTGCTTGTGATGTACCTGGGCCAAACTGGGATCACATACATCTCAGTTCCTTATCAACCACATCCATGGTGTGTGTCATTTTCCCAGAAAATCCTAAGGAGATAGGCAGTCCATAGTTACTAACAGAGCTGTTTGCTCTGTGTGTGCAAGGAGACTCCCAGCACATCTTTTAAGTTGCTGTCGTACATCCTTCGAGCACTCTTTTAGTATCTAAAGCATAGTTGTCAATAAGTTAACACTTTTTCTAACACTTGGAACCGGTAACCTGAAAAAACAAAGTTTCCGTGCTGCCAAGGGGAGAGGCACAGCCAGCAGAGCCCATTTGGCACCCAGCTCAGTCCCCCTTCACGTGGCACCCTGCTGACGGTGGCGGTGTGCTGTCCCCGCAGGTAACACCTACCTGTGCCTGGCCGTGCTGGATGGGGTGCTGTGCGTGATCTTCCTGCACGGCCGCAACAGCCCCCAGAGCTCCCCCTCGAGCACCCCGCGGCTGCTGAAGAGCCTGAGCTTCGAGCTGCAGCCCAGCGACCTCATCGAGAGGCCCATGTGCCCCATGCAGTACGCGCGCTCGGGGCTGGGCACGGCCGAGCTGCACGGCAAGCTCATCGCTGCGGGTGAGCCGGGGCGGGGGCACCGGGCAGGGGGGTGGGCCTGTGCCTCCGAACGCGGGGCCAGTAACCTCTCGCTTGCAGGGGGCTACAACAGGGAGGAGTGCCTGCGCACCGTGGAGTGCTACGACCCCGAGAAGGACACCTGGACGTTCATCGCGCCCATGAGGACGCCGAGGGCCCGGTTCCAGATGGCAGTGCTGATGGTGTGTGGGGTGGGGAGCAGGCCTGTGGGACACTGTCCCGCCTGTGCTGAGCTGAACGGGGCACACTGAACAGGATGGCTCTAGAAGTTGTTTCTCTAGTTACCTGAGCGCCCAGGAGCTGAACGTGGTGTGCTGAGAGGTGACGGGTGTTGGTTTGTTCCTCTCAGGGGCAGCTGTATGTCGTGGGTGGATCAAATGGCCACTCGGATGACTTGAGCTGTGGGGAGATGTACGAGCCCGAGATTGATGACTGGACACCTGTCCCGGAGCTGCGGACCAACCGCTGCAATGCAGGTGAGGCCTCTGCAGCACCCGGACCGCGGGGTGGAAACTCAGCCAGTTCTTACTCACTTCCCATGCTCTCCTGTATCAACAGGAGTGTGTGCCCTGAACGGAAAGCTGTACATTGTGGGTGGTTCTGATCCCTATGGCCAGAAGGGCCTGAAGAACTGCGATGTGTTTGATCCTGTAACAAAGGCTTGGACGAGCTGTGCTCCCCTTAACATCCGTAAGTTTGTTGGGGAGCTGGGGAGGAAGGAGGAGAAAAGGGCAATTGCAGAACTGCACCAAACCAAAAACTACACCAAAACAAAGCCCCTTTGAGTTGCTGCTGCCGTGGGCTGTTGCCAGTGGCTGACTGTGCTGGCTTTGGTTGCAGGGAGGCACCAGTCGGCCGTGTGTGAGCTGGGGGGGTACCTGTACATCATCGGCGGGGCCGAGTCGTGGAACTGCCTCAACAGCGTGGAGCGCTACAACCCCGAGAACAACACCTGGACCCTGATGGCGCCCATGAACGTGGCGCGGCGCGGCGCCGGCGTGGCTGTCCGTGATGGTAGGGATGGGGCTGCTGCCGCCGCCGCCGCCTCGGGGCCTTTCATGTTTGCTCTGATGCGAGTAGAATACAAAGCTGTGCTCCTTTTTGGGCAGGAGTCCAGTAGGAGCCTGGCTAAACCACCAGTTTTAATTAAAAAACAAAAACCTCTTGGTTGTGGGGCATTCACCCCACCTCTTTCTTCTTAAAGTGTCACTGTGCAGCTTCTAGAGCTGCACCTGTTTGAATTTGGACTTTGCCCTTACTCTGACTCAGACTCCTGTCAACTGTCACGGGCAGGAGACCCAAAGCAGGTCACTCCTGTAATTGCAGACCTTTACCAGGCCGAGGTCTGTGGCAACAGCTGGGGTCCCTTTGGGTTCCTGGTGGGAACACAGGGCCAGCTGGTGCTGAGCAGTGAGCGTGGCTCCCTTTCCTCACACAGGAAAGCTCTTTGTGGCCGGAGGCTTTGATGGCACGCATGCGGTGAACTGCGTGGAGATGTACGACCCTTCCAGGAACGAGTGGAAGATGATGGGCAGCATGACCACGCCCAGGAGCAACGCTGGCATCACCACCGTGGCCAACACCATTTATGCAGTGGGGGGCTTTGATGGCAACGAGTTCTTGAATACACTCGAGGTTTACAATCCGGAGTCAAACGAGTGGAGCCCCTACACCAAAATTTACAAGTTTTAAGTGAATTAAATTCCCTTTTCAAACTAACAGGCTTAGTGATGTAATTGTGTTTCAGTAGAGGTACACCTGTGAATAGGGGTGGGGAGGGCATAGACGTTGCCAACAGCAACACAGAGCTTTTGCATATTGCATATTAATGTGCTGTATATATTTGTTTTGGAAAGAATATTGATATGAAGGTTTTTTTGTGTATTTTAGAACTTTAAGGTTTTGGTTTTAAGATTTTGATGATAACGCAAGAGAAACTAGACTGGGCATATCATTTCAGGAGCTTCCCCCAGTGTTTGTCACTTTGCACATTAGATGACTTCCTGGAGGTGTGTTCTTGGGGCAGGAAGGGTAACGTTTGTGGGGGATAATGTTTTTTTCTTTCATCAGGCCTTGGTTTCCTTTAGTAACTGGAACAATCTGTAACAAGAAGCCTTATTTAAACAGATATAATGGCTATTTTTTTTATTAAAAAAAGCTGACATGCCTCTGCTAATACCTTATCTTTTACAATTGCCTTTTTATAACAGTTTTTATATACTCAGCAGAGTATTTTGTCTGTTGAAATGCAAGTGGCGGATAAATGGCTATTGAAACAAAGAGACAGCCTTGGAGTTCCTAGAGCCCAAGTGGGACAGTGGATTGCCCCCACAGGTGAGCTGCTGCCTCTGCTGCAATAGTGTGGGTTAGTGTGCACCAGCTTCCTTAGAGCTGCACAGGGTTTCTGGTCATGACACAGCTGAGACTCTCTAGGGTGGGAAAAGGATTCTGGCTCCAAGTACTTTGAGGAGAACGCAGAGTGCGCTTTCTGTACAGCAGTTTTGTTACTCTGGGTGAGCTGATCTTTGTACAACAACTTGGGGATGGGGGTTCTCGTGGGTTTTAAACTCTTGCCAGCTGGCAAAGAAAATGTGTTGTAGTACCTGTCTTAAGTTTATTTTTCTAATATTACCAGCTGGAAGTGTGATAGAACATGAATAACTTGACTTTGTATGTGCTCATAGTCCTGTTTTAGTTCACTTTCTCTATTCCTATGGATCAAACATTAGGGTGGGATGACTTGGTGTCTAATGTGTAGTGCTGCACATCTAACTCTGGGTGCCAAAACTAGCACTGACTGCTTGCTGCTGCTGCAAACACATTAAAGGTACCGTTTGGGAAACCCTCGCACCACAGGCGTGCCCTGACTTGGCTCTGTGTCCTTTTCTTCAAGGAGGCGGTGTCCAAAGAGGAGTCTCTGATACGAAAAGTGACATTTCAGATGGATGTAGGCACAGGACAGGGGCTGGAGAGTCCCATGTCCCTCGTGCCAGCAGGGGAGAGTCAGGCTCGCTGCTGGAGGGACCAGGGCCCAGAGCATCACAACCCCTGGGGCTTTCCCTGCTCAGGGGCTGTGTACAGAAACCTCTCTGCAGGCTTGGGTAGTGCCCCGCAGGGCAGGGGGTGCAAAGCTGCACCTGGAGCTACTCCTTCATTCACCTGGGCAGCTTTAGGGATCAGCCACACCAGTGGAGGCACTAGGCCAGGTCCTGTGCAGTGGGGCAGGCCGGAGCCAGCTGCTCCAGCTTCCCACAAGAATGGGAAAACACCAGGCCCAGGAAATTCAGTGGCCCCTGCAGGCTGTGAAGCTGGTCCAGCTGAGCAGCGAGAGCCAGGAGCGTGGGGAACAAAGCACTTGTCCTCCACACAGCCCCTCCGAGCCAGCTCCAGCACGTGCTGCAGCTCGGCCAGGGTCGGGACACAAGCTGCCCCCATCAGCACCTGGAGCCAGCAACGCTCCCGGGGCTGGAGAACCCCCATGGAAACAGCCCCACACAGCAACTGTGCTTCCACAGGGACTCCTCCCACCCCCCTGGCACAGGGGCCTGGGCAGGACTGTGCTGCACTTGCAGCCACAGAGCCTGGGCAGAGCTGTCGGAACCCACGACATGTCTCTGTCTAATTTAGGGGACCTGACACCCCGAAATGGGGGTGCCCCGGAGGGCACTGCCTTTGATCTTTGTCCTTGGAGAACTTTACCAACTCTAAGAGATGGATTGCAAGCCACAAGAGTCTAATATAAGCATTAATAGTCACTTTGCACCGGGTGAAATGTAGTATATAGAAGATCTGATAACATGTACATGGGGGTACGACATGTACAGGGGGGTTAAGATGGAGTCTAAAGGGTGTGGTCACCTTCTCCTTCTTCACTGTCCTCCATATTCTCAGTGACGAGGACATAAATTGATTGGTAGAATAGAGATAAGACAGGAAATTGCATGTCTAGAACAGGTTAGAATTAATTGGTATAAATTTGTAAATAATGACACGTTTTGTCCACTGATTGGATTTGTAACGGGGTATAAAAATCTCGGTACGCCCAAAAGGTGGGCAGATCTACGCTACTTTCAGCTGCTGTGCGGGACATCGCAGCTATGGATAACATTAGAATAAACAACCTTTACATGCCAGCTTTGTGACCTCTGACTGAGTTATGGGCAAAAGCGCTGAAGCCTACCTCGCTCGTGTGCCAAGGCCGACTGAGGCCGGGCACCGACACAGAGCCACTCAGAATTAAACACTGTTTAATGTAACAATAAATTACATTTTTACAATCAGGATTTTACAAATACATCCAAAAGTTAGTATCAAAATAGACACTTTGGAACTTTGCCAGTCAGCTCATCTCTGTACAAATACATACACAGAAGAGGTAGCATTAAAGGCCTTAGAAAATGGCTTTTGGGAAGTTTCATGGACTTAAAGCAGGTCTGGAAAGCAACCAACAGTGCAGCCAGAGTGGGATGGCACTTGGGAGAGCAGGAAGGACCAGGCCCACCTTGCAAGAGGATGTGGCAAGAGCAGGATGAGGAGCTTCCCCAAGAGCACTGCTAGCAGGTTTCCACTGCATGGAGATAAAATGCCTGCTTAAACAAAGGAGAAACACACTTTTCCTCTGAAAAGGGGTCTGGGACAAACACCTGCATAAGGGTGGGGGGTCTGTTTTGTCTTTAAGGAAAAATGAGCATCAGTCTGTTCCTTTGCCCATTCTACATCCTCTCTTAAGCCTTCACAGACGCACGCTGTGTCTGTGGGTCAGTCCTTCATTCCTGGCCTTGCACTCCACTACTTCCTGCCCTCCTGAGCTCCCGGCTGACACAACAGATTCCTTTCTCTCACTTGTCACTTGTAAAGTACCAGCAAAACAAACACAGGGGTTTTCCTGTACAACCATTAACAGCTCAGCTCCTCACAGGAAAGCTGGATGCTCAGAGCAGCCCAGCACAGCTGCTGCATCCCGGAGCAGCCCTGCTTCTCCTGGTGATCCATGGCTATCCAGCGGCACCCTCGCTCAAGACAGAACATTCTAGCACTGAACAGAATTCTCAGCAGAAATCCCGACATTTAATGTCCACGTGGAACTGTGTTTTTCCCTTCAACTCCAACCCAAACGAGCACCGCTGAGGAAGAAAACGCGGCAGTTTTGGCTCCTCCAGCACTTCCCTCTCCTCCCCCTGAGGAGGCGGAGCTCACGCAAGTCAGAGCCAGCCCCGGCTCTCGGCCTCCCTGTGCACGGACGCCTGGCACTGCTCCAGCGTCTGCTCCAGCTGTGCCAGCTGGCAGCAGCCCACTTCCAGCCTCTCCCTGGGAGACAGGAGAGAAAGGTTAGCAGGACACAGCAGAATAGGAATCTTGACAAATACTCCTTAAATTTTCAAGGACGTTTCCATCAAACTAAAGCAGCAGCAGTGACTTTTGCACTACAGCTGCTAAACCTGAGGATTTCACATGAGCTCCTTGCAAGAGCCAACCCACAGCTGCCACAGGCAGGGCTCCTGTTCCCTTCTGGGGCAGGTAAAGTGGAACAATCGGCAGGAGAGGTCACTGCCATCCACCTTCTGGAGAGATTTGGGATTCTGGAAGGTTCAGTTCAAACCATCCTTCATACACTGACATATCCTGTATTTACACCCAAAATAAGGATCTGGATACACCCCCTTATGACTTAGACCCTTTCAGAGAAGGAATCTTAACCTGATCACATATAAACATGCCCTAACTTGGGTTTCCAAAAGATTCTTTCTCAGAAGACCATTTAGAAGCTGCTCCTCAAAAAAGGAAGAAAACCCCCATCTCTGAGTTCCCCAAGCACAGCCTGAGGGCTGCCAGAGCAGTCTCCAAAGTACTTGTTTTACTCTGCTGAGCACAAATTTCCACAGTTTTCTTTCTGCCTGTATCAATACAGGTCTAAAGCCATCAGCTCGTGGGAGTGAAGCTTTTAAACTGTTTTTTTAGTACTGATACAAATATTGAATGTCTCCCTCCCTGCATAACTTTGTGCCCTGATCTTGCAATCTGCAAACTGAACTTCACAGAAGATTCAGGGACCCAGAATCACTCCAGCCAAAGGGAAGCTTTTT
Organism: Dicrurus megarhynchus; assembly: GCA_013399195.1. Lineage (NCBI taxonomy): Eukaryota > Metazoa > Chordata > Aves > Passeriformes > Dicruridae > Dicrurus > Dicrurus megarhynchus. Next base: position 143,088 of record VXAD01002616.1, on the reverse strand, counting down.
AGAGTAATTCACCATCCAGCCTTTCACGCAGCTGATCCTGGCCAGTGACAGCTCATTCATATCCACATAACAGCAAACACCAGTTACCTGTCCTTTATTAGCCAGCTCAGAATTCTTAAAAACCCATGATAGCATTTTAGAAACCTCCCAGAGCCTGGATTCACAAACCCTCTGACACAAATTCATAAAGAAATGAGCCAGAAACCACTGGCAGAGGAAGGAGGACCCAACACCTCACCTCCAACAGCTGAAAATCACCATGTAGGCACTGATGCCTCATCTCCAATTTAATTTCTGTCCTCTCCTGCTCTGTGTTAATTGGGCATTAAAATTAAAAAGGGAATTTAAAATATCCCCCATTCATTTTCCCTACACTGCTCCTACAAAGGGGGGATTTTTTATTGACCCAGATGATTCCTCTCATGGTACCTTGGGTGATACATGTGAAAAAGCTGCCTCAGTCCCCCCGATGGGGTCAGTAACTGGCTCACCTGTAGAGCTCCTGTGAAACACACTCATACAGCTCCTCAGCAGTGAATTTCAGACTGTTATTGATCTAACACAAAGAAGAAAGAATTCATGTAGTCATTTATCAAGTATCACATGTCTGCTCCAATTACACAGTAGGAATAGCAGGTACAGCTCATGTATTCCCTAACAGGCTCTCAAGTTGAGACAGTACATTAAAAAAGACATCCTGTATCTTATAATAAAATCTCATATTACAAATTCCAGCTCCATTTTCAAACCACTTCCACACAAATCTAAAAGACCTTCAATAATTCTTCCTCCCCTCTCAAGTTACCCAATAGTTTTATTTATATAGACATATATATAAGTATATATGGATGTGTGCGTGTGTGTGTGCATCTCAAATGAAATAGGCTCTGACTTGCATCAATTCCAAAAATGTATGTGAAGGACCAAACCCCAAATATATTTCCCTGCATAGCAGAGCACTGCAAGCCTGAAATATGTGATATATTAAATAGAGAAATATTCTACTAAAAACATTCATTTCAAGGCTTTTTACTCTCAACAGCAAATCTCACACCAAGTGAGTGCTCAGCAAATCACACAGGCAACTCAAATACCTGCTGAAATCCAACCAAAAATCTAGCTTTATGTTCAACAACTAATAAATAAGAGCAAAGAATCAAAATTCTTAGTGGAAATACAGTGATGAGACATGACCTTAGAGCGACTTGAAATAAAAGCTGTAAGTGAAGTGACCAAACACTAAAGAAAATGTCATACCTCATGTCTTCTGAGGAAGTTATAGAGGGTCCAAATATCTTGGAAACTGCTGTTTGGGGTTAAAATTCTGAAAAAGAAAAGTTTGGGGATGCTTTAAAGCAAGTAGAAAAGGAGTCTAGGAAACAGTTAAAAAAACAAGCCAGAAATCTTCAAGGGAAAAAAAAAAAAATTACTTGAACAAAAAGGAAATTATGAACTTTGAAGAATTTTCCCTTCCACTCCTCTAACAGAATTAAAGAGCTTATTATTTCTGTGAGGACTTTTCTGGAGGCTTTTCCTAATTAAAAATTCCCTCCATGTTTTCGTGAGCCACTTCTGTATGAGGAGGGAGGAAACCCAGCAGTAATTGAAAGTTCCAGCGAGGCCCATGGGCTCATGTGGAACCACAGCAAAGCTTCCCAGGATACACAACATTCCCAGCCCAGCTTTAACTCACTCCCTGCAGATTCCCACGTGTGGAACCACAGCAAAGCTTCCCAGGATATACAACATTCCCAGCCCAGCTTTAACTCGCTCCCTGCAGATTCCCACGTGCAGCCCAAATGCTGCAATTCACTTCCCATTGTTGCTACTTCTAATAACCACCAATTCCCACCCAATACGGCCAAGGGCCAGTGGGATGAGGCAGTTGAGGAGAGGTGGCTTTAATGAAGCACCTCGATGGACACCCTTTTCCACAAGGCTCCAAACCCGATCCAATAAGGAAGTTGGTTTTTAGCAAAATTAATTATCCTCATCTACTTAGGCAGATACAATTCAATTCCACCTCAATGTAACTTCATTTGCATTCACCAGGAAAAGCAGAACCCTCCTAAATGCTGCAAAATGTACCTTAAAATCAACATTAAAACACAAGTAACACCTTATATATATTAAGAAATACTGATAAAGTTCTGGTTTTTAAGTCTTACATAGTTAAATAATGATTAAGATAATGACTGGACTTGGAAAAAGAAAAAATCTTTTGGGGAAAGCTCTATTTACTTTCCCATGGGAAAGTGCCCAAATTCTCCTCTCCCTCCTCTTGCAAGCTGTAAACTTCATTTATAAATGAATTAATTAGGAATTGAAAAAACCAGGAAAGTAACACAGTAAGTTAAAACGTCCCAGTTAAAGGACCCTATGTTTGAAGCAGGCTGGAAGACCGTGACACAGCACAGGATTTATTGTAACTGGAGTGTCCACTGGTTTTTCTCATCATTTTTGTAGGAATTATCACCAAAAATTAGTCACGCATTCTTCCCCCCGTTCCTAAGAAGCAGGACCCAAAATGTTTGCCTTAAACCTGCCAACTACGGGTCAGGAAGGGAACCAACCGGCTGCTCTGCCTGAAAGCACCTCGGAGCCTTCCCCGGGCACCTCAGCGACAATCGGCTTTGACAGCGGAAAACCCCAGCAGGGAGAAGCTGCCAGCAATCCTCCTTGGAAACACTGGGAATCCTGGCAGCTGGAACTGCACAGCAGCTCCCATTCCCCCCCGGCAGCTCCCATTCCCATCCGGCAGCTCCCATTCCCCCCCCCCAGTTCCCATTCCCATCCAGCAGCTCCCATTACCCCCCAGCAGCTCCCATTACCCCGCAGCAGCTCCCATTCCCACCCAGCAGCTCCCATTCCCCCTCAGCAGCTCCCATTACCCTGCAGCAGC
>VXAD01002616.1:0-139971 GCA_013399195.1 Dicrurus megarhynchus | reverse complement strand
CCGGCAGCTCCCATTCCCCCCGGCAGCTCCCATTCCCACCCGGCAGCTCCAGGCAGTGCCAGCCCTGCCTACTACACCCAGCACCTGCAGCAGCGGGAGCAGAGCATCCCGAGCCTGGGAGAGGCTGATTCCTCATGGAATCATTCTCTCCAGTCCAGTCCAGTCCGAAACTGCCCGACTGCTGCCATCAGCCTGGATGCACAAGTGGCCACAACACACAATGTGTTATGAACAACCTCACCCCAAAGGCCATCACAAAATGCTGGGGCAAAATCTGTGCATCAATATTCTTCCTGCTGTGCCAAGGACACACATGGATAAGTGACAGAGCTGCTGGTGGGAAACCTGGCCATGGGAGGTTTCCAAAGGAAGGATGGAGGGAACATACTGAGGTATATCCCTGCAAGACCTCAGGTGGATGGACAAACCCACTGTGCCTCCAGTTCTTTGGGGAAAAAAACCAAATTGTGTAAATAATCATCCAAGTAACTTAATGTTAAGCCCTGTACCTCATTTTATGGCCTTTGCTTGGATGATGGCAATGGTTTCTGGGTTTGTACCATGGAATGAGAAGTCTGACATTTGGCTCCAAGTTTTACAGCAGCTCCAAATAAAAGAGATTTGTTGTTTTGAGGGGAGAGCCCTCGCTCCACACAGAGCTCTGGGAAGCTGCTGAGGGAAGAGCCTGCACCGTAACTTCCCCCACAGATTCCCAACAGGTCAGCATTCATGAAACAGCCTGGTGCTGCCTGCAGCTAAATAGGGGCTGCAATACCAGCTCCAGTCTGGGAATATATTCTTCTGTACAAACTGACACATTCCTGTCTGCAGAGCAATGATTTCACAGCACTACTGCTCTCTACTGCTTTCAATCGCTTCTTGTTCCTTTCATCTCCTGTAGCCACCACCCTGTGCTATGGAAAACAGACATTTTAAGGGAAGGTGTACACTGGGAAAACTGGACCTGTCTGTATGAGCATTGACTCTGCCTCTATTACTTCATTAAATCAAGTTGCCCTCGTTTCCATGGAAGTTTCTCAGTGATAAAAAGTCTGCCTCAACTACAGAACTATGTCTAGAGAATGTCCTCTAAATCAGTAATCCATGAAGCAAAGGGCTTTCACAGCAAACTGTTCTAAGGAGCCATGTGAACCTCAGTATTGTGACCACTACAACATTAACCACTGCTGCTGCTTCTCTCTCCACACTGGTTCAAAAGCAGAGGGTGGAAATCCATGGCATCACTTGGCCTTTCCATCAGCACAGCCTTACAGAACCACACTACAACACCCCCCATTCTGTACTTCAGCTTCAGCCTAAGAACTCCAGTGTGATTCTACACAGTTTTCTGAAAATACTGAGCACGTGAGGTAGAGAAGAGAACGTCACAAAAAGACCCAAGAAATGACTATGGATACCTGCCACCAATTGGAGGTTAAATGCTCTCCTCGGGGCAGGAGGGAGAAAGGAGACAGTCAGACTTGGTGCTTCTATCTCAAGAGCTTCCCAAACCACTCCCAACGTTTCTTTATTTCCCATCCTGTCACTCATCTGATGCCAAACACAAGGTGTAAGATACAATAATAAACAGAAATGGATAGGAAATAGGAAATGTGGTTCCTCACTTGTGTACAGAGAAGATCTGGGAAAAAGCAAAGCCTGTTTGGAAAGAACCAGAAAATGAACTTATCAAATAGAAGTGAAAAAGCCCAGCCAACAACCCAAATGGCAGTGAAAGCAGCTCAGCCTTCCAGCTGCTCCAAGACCCCAGGAGGGCAGGGACAAGGGAGGTCTGGTGGGACTGTGTGGAATCCCCTGTCACACCCAGGAGCATTTCTGCCCCCAAGGCCTGTCCCATTCAGATGTCCCTCTGTCACTGCTCAGGCTGGCAAAGAGCATTAACCAGCTAACAAATCCAGGGCTCCATCTAAAAGGCTGGGATCTGATGGGAGAAGACAGCCTCACCCATTAACAGCCCCTTTTAACCTCACTGACTGAATATCAAGGAAGCAAAGGAGATGGGAAATGGAAACCCCGAAGTTCCCTGTGGCTCATGACCAGTTCCTCACTGCACTGCACTGAGGGGCTCCAGTGGGGCTACAGCCACCAACACAGGCCAGGGTTTGCTTCCACAGCAGCCAGCTGGGAAATTCGGGGGACTTCTCCCTGCACCAAAGCCAACCTCGTGCTTTCTGTCACTGTGGAAGTGCCTCAGCTGTCAGCCCCTGCTGGCACCCCTGGCTTTACAGGCCCAAGGCACTGTGGCTTTTACAACCCTGTGTTTGAAACCTTTCTGCTTTTCAGAGTGCTCTAAAGGCACCATGGTGTGAGCAGCTGCCCAGCAGCACCTCTGCCCTGCCCCTTGGGGAGCACTGCCCAGTTCCAGCTCTATCTGAGCTTTATTTCTTAGAGGTGTCATTAAAATGGGCACAACAGAACATTTCAATGGGTAAAGGACAAATTTGGGCCTGGCAGCAGAGAAGGCTGCAGGTAAGTTCAGTTTCAGGTTTCACCTAAATGCGTAAAACCATAAAGATCCAACAAGTAGTGATTGGAATGTCTGATAGTTTGAACTGGGAGCTAATCTCCATTTTAGTTCCAGAAGGAGACTGTGTGCAGAGCAAGATCAAAGGCAGAGCTCTTCATCTAGAGACTTCATTGGAACTTTATGGCAGAAATTATTAACTGCCACAGGAGCCTAAGGGAATGAAGAAATTCTCTAATGAGACACCAAGGAAAAAGAAAGCTCAATTCCTCCACTGACCAGCTGAAAAAATAAAGAGGACACAATTCCTCTACATCTGTGGAATTCTGTACTAAAATTAGTAAAACTGCAGAATTGTTTTTAAATTATTTAAATTCAGCGATCAGTTCTGATATAGTAATGCTCTCCTGCACTACTGAAATCTTATGAAATTACACTTTTAATTTACAAATGTTTATGAAGCCCTTGACTAAACCACATTTTCCCAAACCATTGGGAGTGTGAGAGAAATTCCATTTAGATAAAATATTAGAAAAGCAGAATTCAGGCTCCTTATGCAGTCAGTAACAGACAAGTATTTTTACAGGTGACAGCATATTAGTACAAATATTTAGGAGGCCTGTATCTAAGTGTATATGCTATAAGCTGTTAGTGATTTTAAAGCTGGCATATGAACAAAAGAATTTTTTCTTAGCCAACAGATGAAAAGAAAAAAATCCAACTAGAAATAACTGTATCAATTCACCAAAGACTAAATTTTCTTTCTTTTCTATGAACGAGGATTTCTTATCTAAAAGAAACTTGGCAGGAAACATGAAGACAATGTCCAATTCCCTAGGGGTGCATATAAAAGCTTGGAATCACAAGTTCTATTCAGCTGAGGGCAAACGTCAGCTAATCTAAGCCCCTATTTTATTTTTAAAGAGTTCATTTAGGAGACCTTAAATGAGGTGTCCCAATTAACTGGTTCCAAATAATACCCAACCCAAATACAAATATAAACCACCAGCGAGAACACTCAGAAATCCTCAATCCAAAATTATTCAAAATCATGTCACGGTTTCACAATTTTACTGGATGCTTGAATTTCAGAGGTTTAACAACCTTTGCTCATTACCAGTAGTAATGGTATGTAGTTAGAATATGCTACCCACACTGATTATTCCAGAGCTGAAGGCTGTAACCCATCTCTGGCATGCAGAGTTGTGCAATATAAACACCACTCTGCTATCAATGCTGCTAGAGGAAGAAGCCAAGATAAAATGCAAAACCTGCATGGTGTGACAAAAGCTAGCAGGACAGGGTAAGGTGCCAAAAGCTGGTACTGAGACATCTTCAATGAAACAGCTTTTTTTTGGTTTTTTTCCCTTTTTCCATATCTGTATTTGTCATTAACAAGTTCTGGCCATCAAGCCTGAATAGCTGGGGTAGTGCCACTGGTGTAGTATTTTTTTTATGATTAAAGGTATCATTACATTTATCTCAAAAAGCATCATCGTGTTTTTCTAATTGTTTTGAACAATCTGAAAATCCAAACTTTTAATGCAGTTGAACTTTCAATATAATTTATTGGTAAAGCTTCCAAACTTTCACAAGATGTTTTCTCTCTTCTTTGTTCTGGACAGCAGGGACCAGAAGGTACCACAGAACCAGTTGTGTTTGATCACTAAAGCTGTGTTACCTCCAAATATTCAAACAGAACTTTCTCACTATTTTTTCTCCAGTGCCTCCTTTTCTGCAATCATGCTGTTAGATTAAGTGACTGAAAGGTATTTTTTCAAAAACCAAGAAAAATAAATACACTGCAAGGTCAGTTTTAGAGCAAAATGAAAGTGAGGTGTCCCTGCCCATGGCAGGGGGTGGAACAAGATGAGCTTTAAGGTCCCTTCCAACCCCAACCATTCTGATTCTATGAAAACGTCTGAATTTTTGCTTTAATACTCTGTAATATTCATAAAACTGCAATGAGACATTAACCTGGCTCCTGACTCTTTGGAAAAGCTCCTCGGAAGTCTCAAGCTCCCTTAAATCCCTCCACTCAAGGCCAAAGCAGTGAATGCTTGGTGCAAATTCTCCCCATCTCTTGCTCCACAATGCCACCTACTGCAAACCTGCACATCAGAGCAGGCATTTCCAAAGTGTCCAGGAAAACTACTCCATTCCAACAATCAGCCTGTGTATGTCGGGATTTCTTATTTTTACAGCGCTCTCCCATACGAAGAAAACCAGCAGTTTTTAATGAAACACCTCTGCAGCACAAAAATAACCATCCTGAATATTCCATATTCTCATTAAATCTCATCCACCACATCTATAAACTGATACCACAGGATCTGTTGCAAAAACTTTAGGGCTGGAATGAAGAGAGCAAAGTTTAGCAGTAACCTGCTTTATTGAAACAATTTCCTTAGAGGGGAAAAACCCACCAGCAATAAACTGAATCCATCAGCATTCAGCTGCTCAAGCTCACATTTCTACTCATTTTTCTGCTTCTAATTTTATAATATTTTCATCACTAATCTTTGAAAGAAAGACTGCAATTCTTTGAATGGATCTATATTTCACTGCCATGAAAAAAGGACTAAGCCACGACTACACAGGAGATCCCTTATTTTTCCTGAAACTTCCAATATTTTGTGCTGTATGAAAAAGGAGAGAGGGATGGGGCTCCCCCTGCCAGAGGGCAGGGTTAGATGGGAAACTGGAAAAGAATTCTTCCCTGTGAGGGCATCTGCCCTCTGGCACAGGGTGCCCAGAGAAGCTGTGGCTGCCCCTGGATCCCTGGAAGTGTCCAAGGCCAGGTCAGACAGGGCTTGGAACAACCTGGGATAGTGGAAGGTGTCCCTGCCCATGGCAAGGGGTGGCACTGGATGGGCTCTAAGGTCCCTTCCAACCCAAGCCATTCTGGGATTCTGTGATTCTATGAAGACAGAGGGAATATTATCCTGCCTAAAGAGAGAATCCAGCAGATTGTCGTTGCTATGGCTGTCATGAAGAACACTCTAGAAGTGGGAACAGCAAAGCCCCAAAACTTTATATCCTTCACTCTATCGGAACTTTGCCCCGAGTGGGCCTCACATTTGAAACACAAATGCCCTGAATTATTCAAAGTTCCTGCCATCAGAACTGATGTATTAATCATAATCATTAATCATTAATAGCTCCAGTTACACCTGAGCAGAGATGACTCGCTGGTCAAACACTGGAAAACAAATCCCAGACATAGAAAACCATTCCCTACAAGAGATCTCCATGTCTGCAACACTTTCATGATCTTTTGCTACCAAGAAATGGTTCAAGACAGCCTTGACAGCAGGATTTTTACTGCAAGTCATGTCACTAAGCACACAGAATAAAGAGTGGTTTGGTGCTGAAATATTCCAGACTTTTGTAACTTCAGGACATTTTGTGCCCAGCTGCAGTGCTCACCTGCCAATGCTCTCACGGATGTCCTTCACAGCTGCCAACAGCTTCTGCAGGCCCAAAAAAGCCTCTTCAAACGAGGCCTTGGCAGCCATGGTCACTGCACTGGGGTCCAGCTTCTGGAATAGCTCAATACTGAAATTCAAAAGAAATAAAGAAGAGACAGAAAAGCAGTTAATAAAAAAGCTCAGAATTCAGAGAAACCCAGTGTGTGTTGTGTGCTTGTATTTTGTCTATTAAAACAAAAAGGTAAAATATAAATCACACTATCTAAAACAGTCTCAGAATAAATGGCAGTGCAGAAATGGAGTTATCACTGCTGATTAGCTGAGTGCTCACAGACCACCAGAAATGGAGTTCCTTTGTGCCTGGCTGGCTCGGAGCCCCTCCTTGGAAAAGATTCCAGACTAAGATAACAAAGAGAAAACACAGTACCTATTCAGATTTTATCAAAAGAGATGGCATCCCAGTGAGTTTCCAGCAGATTCTTCAAAAATAACCAAAATAAAAGCAATGGTAAAACATCTAGATGGAAGGGGAGTTAATTTCCTGCAATTCTGAGTTTACATGAGAAAGGAAATGCACTAGATTCTGCATTTTGTAAAGTGAAGGATTTTGCTTAACAACAAAATGTTTTCTATTTCAAATTTTTTTTCACGTTTTAAAATAGAGTATAGAATTTTGCATAAGCTGGAAGACCTCCACTGGGTTTGGAAAGAAAATAACCACAAGAAAATTAAGATCTCAGATGCTATTTTATGGATAAATACAAGATTTTCATGGATGCCTCACACTTGTGGGGTTTTCAACTCTAGTTTTCAGGGCAACTTATTTCAGCTGCTGCGCAGAAAAAGAGCAGCAGACTGACATAACAATTTGCATGCTCCCAACTTTTGTGTGACAGGTTGTGTGATATTTTTTTGGGGGGTCAATTTAGATTAATTAGAGGGTAAAAAGCACAGTTTCTAAAGTGAGCTGGTTTGAAAGTTATCCAAGGTTATGTGTTAGTTCTGAGCCCCTTTAGCAAGCTGTACCTGTACAAGTTCATGGTGTTCCAAACACCTTCCAGGACCGACCAGACTTCCTGGTGCCTGTTTTCCTGGGCCACATGAAAGCTGGGATGGAGCTCTTTTTCCTCAGTGCTTTGCAGACTGGGTGTCGTGGCTTCCATTTTTTCACACGCAGCATTTTCTGAAAGAACCATGATGTCTTCTGATAAATCCTGCTCACTGTCTGCCCTCACCTTATAAAACAGTTCAGCAAACAAATAATCAATGTATTTGGTTCCTAACTTCAGAAAACCAGAATCTACACACTTCTACAGATTTTTTTAAAGCAATGCTCAAGAAATCAAGGCTGAACTCTTTGAGTTACCTCGGTTACAGTCTCTGCATCCAAAGCCTCTCTTGATGGTTTGGGTTGGAAGGGATCTTAAAGCCCATCCAGTCCCACCCCCTGCCATGGGCAGGGACACCTTCCAGTATCCCAGCTTGCTCCAAGCCCTATCCAACCTGGCCTTGGACACTTCAGGGATCCAGGGGCAGCCAAAGCTTCTATGTCACCCTGTACCAGGGCCTCAGCACCCTCACAGGGAGGAATTCCTTCCTGACAAGTTTTCAGACAGAGCCTGATTCTCGTGGCAGCAGAATGTCAGGTTCAGAGCTGACTGCATTGCACAGAGGTCCCAGCACAGGTCACTCCTGACCCTCCTCCATTCCCCTTCAGCCCTTTCCAAGGACACCAGGAACTCTTTACAGCTGTTCTGACCTAGCTTCTTTCCCATAAATCCAAATATTTCATCCATGCTCATGACTCCAGTTTTTATGCCATTACATACAGAACTGACAATAACTATAACAAAGACAGATGAAATTTCCTCCACAGCAACTCAGAGCTGAGCTGGGAGTGAAGACCAACTTCTGAGAACACAAAAGGTGTCAGGACAATCCCCAGTAACCATCACAAACCACGTGATACAAGGGAGTCCCTTCTTCAGCTACCAAGACAATGAAAGCTGAAATAACACACCTAAGAACAGCAGTATGGGACCCATGTGAGAAGGGGAAACAGCAAGTTTCATCTCTAAGGCCCATCAGCTACAAATGCAATAGAAAACTAAGACAAAATAATGGTTTTCAGTCACCCTTCCAATACTAACACATTTATATTACGGAAAAAACGTATCAGCAGATATTCACTGCATGAAAATAAAAGTTAAAGTCAGGGTCTCTTCCTTTAGAAAACACCCCAGCAACATTTCCTGGAGTAATTAAGAAATCTAAGCCAGGTTTGGAACGTGGAACAACTTGAGGATGGGGTGAGATGGACAAACACCAAAGCTGCCCTTACCTCCCCGAGGGTCTCACACAGCTTTGTCACTTCAGCATAAGCCCGGGGCAGGACACCGTTGTAGTCTGACCTGGTGCTGAAAGCATGGAGCAATTTTTTGGATTCCTGGAGCAGGATACGCACTGTTGAGGAGTCAAATGGTTTATCTGATGTTTAGACATTAATGTGAGAGGGAGAAAAAAAAAAAGTTAGGTGCTATCAGTCTTGGCATGCAAATTTAATACTCAAATACCTGGATTAACAGAAGCACATGAAAAGCCTAAGAAAAGGGTTCGGAAGCATCAGGGACAACAATCTCAGAGAAATAGGCATGAGACTGCTCACTCCTTAACCAAGTCTTCCAAATTTATACTGGAATCTTGCACAAGGATCAACTGGCATAACTAAAATAATTCTGCAGAACAGCAATATCCCAGAGAGGCAGAACCATGAAATCAGAGGATATCCTGAGTGGGAAGAGACCCACCAGGATGATGGAGTCCCACCCCTGGCCCTGCACAGACACCCCAACAATCCCACCCTGGGCATCCCTGGCAGCGCTGTCCAAACGCTCCTGGAGCTCTGGCAGCCTCGGGGCCGTGCCCATTCCCTGGGGAGCCTGGGCAGTGCCCCAGCACCTTCTGGGGGAGTTCACCAGGTCTGTCTGTCAAACTCAAGTGTTCAAAGACATCTTTAAACAAATGGAAGGTTTGTGGGGTTTTTCTTTTGTTGGCTTCTTTTTAAAACAAACCTCCCTGCCCTCACGTACCACATTAAATATCCTTTGCTCCTCCATAATTTATTTGGCAAATGCAAATCATTTGGTCACACGTAACAGGGGGACAAAGGAAGGAAAAGGATTATTTGCTTTTTAAAAGTAATTCAGAGACTTTGGTGCCCATTAATACACACAGTCAGTCACATAACTCAAACCAGAACAGGGAAGCTTTTTACAAGTTTACAATTAATGTTCTCAGGGACTGTTACCTGCACAAAGGTGTTTAGAAAGACATTCAATGGTTGAGAGTAAACTCCTTGGCACCACATAACCAAAAACAGCCATCCAGTGTTTTTTGTAACACTTCAGCAGGTTTGCTAAGGTCCATGGTGGCTTCAGATACAGGATCTGGAAGAGAGTATGTAATAAATTCAAAGGCTGGTTTTCATTTAGACATATTCCTATACATTCCACAACTGGTCTGTTCTTCAAGAATGTGATGATTTGTGACTGCTGAAGGAGAATTTCAGTGATCCCTCAGAAATAAGACTACGTCCAGATTTAAAAAGTTTAATCTATTAATAAAGACCTGATTCAGCAGCATCATGGGTTAAACAGTGATGCTCATTCAGAAGCAATGCACAATCAAATCAGTCTCATTCTTTTTTGGTTCCCCATTCTTCAAAAACTCTTAATACCTTTGATTTATCTCAAAACTGATCTAACGAGTTACTTGTGCACAAAAGCCAACAGTAACAAGAACAAAAAGACCAATAATAAATATGCCTTTGATTTTGTAGTACTATTACAAAGTAAAAATAAACAGTGACTATTTATACACGAAGTAAAATATGTGTATTGCAAAACAATTGAAATTCACTACTATCAAATGAAACCAGCATTTGAAGAAATTAACTAAGTGAATCAAGAAGTGATTAAAAGCATAGCAGCCAATCAGGGCAGCTTGGGAAACAACAGTCACCCCATGATTTGGGGGGAATTTGTCAAGCCACAGAGGCTTATCTGCAATAAATTTAAACTTCTAACAGCCCCCCACCAGCTATGAAATGGAATCTAAAGTAAAGCAAGGACAATTTGAAAGTGCCTTGTACGTGGGTATTTATTTTCTGCAAACAATACTTTTGCAAGAGTGTTTAGGGGTTCTCATTAGTACCCTTGTCATTCTGTATCTGCACTGGAATCAATTTACTGTGAACAGTTTTATCCACATCTGTTCTGGCAGAGAAGAAATGCCTGCAACAAATGCCTCAATATTATACAGAACATGATGGAATGATTTCTTGAAGGATGTATTTACAGGGCAGAGATTTACTTGACTTGAAAAGATGAAATAGAATTTTTAATGCCACTAATAAAAAGAATTCTGAAACTTTACACTGAGAAACCAGCACCCCTGTAACTGTGTCATTAAAATTCTATTAAAATACTGCACATGTTGCACACTACTGGTCAAACAGGATAATCTTGCTATAAAATGAAATATTAGAAGTGGACATTGAGCTGTTCCCTGTCAGTGAACTGTTATATCAGGGACCTGGCTGACTTGGGTTTGGCTTGGCACAGGTATTAACAGCAATAAAATACTAAGGACACTCAAACCTCTCAATAATCAAAATATCAAGCGAGATGATGTAAGAAACCACCTCCATCCACAGGTTTCCAAATGCAAGTTTCATTTCAGTCTCCAAAATAGAAGACAAAGCTTCTCCTAAGTTCCTTTCGAGGTCTGGAAGCACATTTGGGAATTGTGCAGTAAAACCAGCATCACCTCTTGTTTTCCCAAATTCTGCATCTGTCAAACCAATGACACAAAAGGTGTTTATTGAAACTGGGTTTATATCTAATTCATGTTGATGGTGTATGAGGAACTTGTGCCGATAAAGACAGACTGCACTTTAGTTTATAAAGCAGATGAGCTATACCTAATTAGGTTTCAAGTATTTCTAGTTATACCCACTTGTATTGTGTGTATTCTTAATTAAGAGCTATTAACCAAGATGGGTAATTTCCCCAGAGCATTACTCATTAGTGATCTTACTAGACATTTCTTTTTTCCTTAAATAACTTAGATCATATACAGCCAGCAGGGTTATCAGCAAGCACAAGATGATCACTTCTGAGCTCTGTAAGCTGTACCTGTACCTTTGGAAAAACAAAAAAACCTCTTTCAGTCCCAAAAAGTTCAGGACGCCTTTTAAATTACTCTAAACACGAGAAATTCATGCAGTGTTTTTTTCTATAAAATACAAAGACATCATATTTGAATTTCCTAGAACTCTGACACAGATGGTTTAATTAAAGTCTCAAACTTTTGGAAAACCTTTGTAAAAACCTTCTCCAAACAAAAAACATTCCTAAGGATTCAAAGCATAGGAAAACTGAAGGTATAGTAGGAACTGTTCTCCCTCTACCTCACTGATTCTTACAAACTCACAAACCAGCACATTCCACAGACTCACCCTCCTTTGGCTGCTGCAGCTCCTCACAGTTCTGGGGCCTGTTTGCATTCACATTCTGCAGAGCAGTGACCAGATCAGCTTTGCAGAATGCCTTCACTTCACTCACAATGGCTTTACTACACAAATTTTTATCATCCCTAGAAGAGAATTAATTGTCGTCAAAAAAGGAATAAAAGCAGCACACTGAAAAAAACTGTATTTGGAAAACTTATTTTGTGAACTTCATTATATAGACAAAGTTTTCTTTCTCAAGCAATTAGAAGCAGTTCAAAAAATCAAACCGGAGAATTAAATAAAAATGAGAAACATCCTGACAAGTGTTTTGGGGTCTAGGTTTGCTTTAAGAAAACAATAGCTGTAATTACTGCAGCAGCGATGCTTAGTTGCTATGATCTCAGAAAGCAAATCAGGCAGTAATTCTAAGACAGTAATATCTTACTGCATGGCTACAGTTAATTCTCCTTGTTGAGACCCGTTGTTACTATTCTACTGTCCAAATTGTTATCCCAGATGCCACTCCAAAGTTCTGCTCCAGCAGAACTACTTTAAAAATCCAGGACAAAATTGCATCCCAGTACTTTCTCAAAAATTCCCATTGCTTATGTTGGTAGAGGATAAAGGGATTTTTGTATGAAAAGCAGTTCTGAAGTCACCTCCTGTTCTTTGATCAGTGAAATGTAAAACTACCATCACTAACCTACGAATACTGTGATGGAAATGGCATTTTCAGCAGCCACCTGTGTCAACTTGAAAAACCCAAATGGTGCCCAGACTTTTAACCCCACTCACTGAACTATGCAGGAACTGGTTCTAGCCAAGACCAGAGCAAGTAGAGCCAAGGAGTATTAGTCCTTCAAGCTGGCTTCACCTGCTCATATCAAACTCAGAATCAATACTCAGAGGTCAGCTGTTATCCTCACAAACAGGAACAGCAGCAAATCCATCCCTGGGTTCCCTCTTTCTAAGATTAACCCCGTTTGCTTCTGCTTGCCTGACTGGGAACAGGGATGAAGTCTCTAACTGGATCTCAATCACTAATTCACATATTTTTTTCTATTTTGTAACTTCAGTAGTATTTTTTATGCGAAACCAGAATAAAATCTGAGAAACCTATGCTTTAACAAGTTTTAAAATTGAATATTGAGTAAGCTGAATTCTATTTCAGGCCTCAAGCTCATGAAGGTGATTCCATCTCCTATTTTAGTGGTTTATTACATCCTTCTACTCTAGCTTTTAAGAGGCTGATTGCCCTTCCAAGAGTTTACTGCTCTTTCTTTAAGGCCTGATTTGAAAGCAGTGTGGCAGGAGAGCTAAAGGCACCCAGGAACTCACGTGCAGAGGACAACAAGAGCTTGCGGGAAGAGGTTCTGGTACTGCAGGCAGCACTGCAGGACGCGGTCGTCGTTGTTCTCGTCGCTCAGCCCATCTGCAAAGGCAGTGCAGACACAGCTGAAGGATGTGGGCACAACTCAGCCTCACAAACACCTCCGTGCACTCATGGTGCTCTTTTTATGTTTGGTACTCCCCACACAGGACACAAGTGCAAAGTGAAAGTGAGAAACAACTGATAAAACAACAGATAGTGAACACAGCACTACCACTAGTAAGGCATTTGCATGCCACAGCCTTGGATACACTCTGAAGGCTGCTATAAGACATTAGCTCATTTTAATTAGCAAACTGCAGAGTGAAGTCTCCATTAAACTCAGAATTCTAAGGTTGCCCCTAGGTGAAGTGCAAGGATGAAGTACCCAGCACAAATGGATTGCACATGTATTACACATTTTTTGAGAAGCCAGCTGCATGGATTGCCCCCACAGTTTGGAATCCTGGTTCTTGAGACACTTGTAGATGAACTGCACTGCAGGAATGGCTTTGTCCCGAACATGCTGCAACATTTTCCCCTTCTTCAAGTTGTCCAGCTCTTGTAGGACGACCCAGGGAATTATTAGTGCAAGTCTATCAACTCCTGGAAGGGAAAAAACCACCACCAATAAACAAATTTGCAGGAGCGACACAAACCACTACAGAGAACTTTCAATTCAAGCATCATATTTATGCAAGTTCACACCTTTTTGCCAATAGTTTTCATATTCCTTGCTCGAGAGAATCTAGCATTCGAAAAAGAGCTGAAAAGGACTGAGTTCCTTCTTTCTAATCTAACCTCAATCTGGCACTACACTGATTACATGGAAAAGTGACAACACGAGGCAAACAAAACAGAGACACAATTTTAATCAGCAGAATACACTGAGAACATTTAAACACATATTTGCAGCAATTATCTTGGCACACACTTGCTGTAAGATGTTGCAGCAAGGTGACACAGCAGCTGGAATACCAGGCTGCACACACCTGAGTGACCACAGGAGCCACTGTGCCAAAACAAGCAGCGAAAAAAAGCAGCAAGGGCTTGTGTTCATTGCCGCACAGCACTCCTGAACCAGGAACAGGAAGTGTGGATACTGGACCATGGTCTTATTTGTAGGTAAGTATGGGCTGAACTTTAAAGCTTTTATATGAAATACAGGTTAAATCAGAAGTTTAATGACTGTTCTGTTGGTCCACTCATGAGAAATACTTCAACCATTTTCTTTCTCATTCACATTATGAAAACATAATTTTGAAAAAAATGCATTAATAACCATCTGCTTTGTAATAAGCAGCCTTCTCAACATGGTGGGTCTGGTGCAGGACCATAAACTGGGACTTGTAGTATTCTAAAAAGGCATCTCAGTGTACGTAAGACAACAGCATTCCTAACCTGGGAGGAGAAATACAGTCTGACTCACTCCTGAAAATCACTCAGGCCCTTAGGAAAGGTATTTTCCAGGTGGCTGGAATAAGTGTATTCATTAACTGAAAGCATCAGAGCACCCTAAGCGTTCCGATAGATTCCAGATATGCCTACCAAGAATTGACATGCATGATCCTAACCCAGCAAACATCAAATAACCAACACCTTCCCAGCATATTAGAGCCAGATATTAAAGCCAGGGTCTCATTCTGAATTCCTGAGAAATTGCTCAGTTCTGCCACCTTTACCAAGACAGAAACAAAACACTGACTGACTGCTCAACATATTTTAAATTTTATTTCTAGAAAAAGAAATGCTAAAAGGAGACTAGAAAACAGAGTTATCACTAGTAATGGGTTAAATGCTTAAATTATGTTCTTAGAAAGGGTTAAAACTTATTCACCTCTAGGAATTCAAGCATTTTCCTGGGAATATCTGCCATGATTCTCTGCAGGTACATGGGCTTATTATAAGCATGGTAGGTTCTGCTTCCACAGCTGAGGTTTCCCTAGGATGCAGCTTGTTTGGGTTCACAGAACCAGGCTCTCAAGCATGAGCCTTCTGCCTCTGCATGAAACCCGCCACCTTTTTAAGGAACCCAGGCTTGGTTTCCTTCAGGTAGCCTGAAGCTCTTACAGCATCTGTTTTTCTTACAATGTCTTACTCATCAGAACGTATTTACATACCTGGTATATCCTCAGATTTCAGGGATCTCACAAACTCAAGGTGACTGATCATTATATTTGTGTCAATCACCACTAGGATGTTCAAACCAGAACTAAAAGCCCCTAGGGGAAAGGAAGAGAAAAGAAGAGAAAAAAAGAGAAAACAGCAGAAATAATCAGTTGTGTGCTCCCTACTCAGACCATCAGTAACTGTAATTACTGGTTGCATCTAGAGAGCAAAGCAGATCCAACCATGGCATACCAGCAGAAATATTTAAATCCTGTTCTGGAAGATCTATTTCCATGCTTGTAAGTTCTCCACAGGTCTGTACTACAGACAGGGCCATCCTCTTCTCCACACGAGCGACGTGCAAGTCTTCAACTATCTGCATCTACAGTGAGAAAATGTGCCTGTGTGCAATCCATTGGAAAGAATCACTTCTTAATTCTTCCTCAAAAAGATATTTTTGCATTAATGCTGTTAAAACTGCCTCAAAATGATGTCCGAAAAATGTTAAGTCTGTACAGGAAATGTAAAGCCATGAGAACTTCTGCATATGCTCCACTAAAGATATCCAAAATATGGCCTAGAAAGATTTATGACCTTTCTACCTGGCATTCAAAAACTTTGCTGCATTTTTTTGTTACACAAACTGCAAGTTTCCTAATAGGCACTTCTTAAAAAAAATACGTCTCTCTTCCAACTAAAAAGTTAGAGGATGGAAAATGAGACAGCTGGAGCATGTGAGCAACTATGAAGGCCCCTTTGTTGCATATGGTAACAGAAGGACACTCCTTATCTCAGAAAGTTCCTGATTAGCAGCACTTTAGCAAGTTTGCTTAGTTTTTGAAGTAAGTGCTCCACATTTTTGGAGCGTAGATCATGAGTCAACAATGCCAAATACTAGGAAAGGTCATGGAGCTCTCCATTTACACAACCTTGGTGCCCTTGGTCTTTTGAGAAAACTCAGAAGTGTTAAATGAAAGCATTACCAACCTCTTGGTCTGTTTCTGTGTTCTGACTGTCTTGAAGGGCTGGAAAGTCTTCAGAGCTCTGTAGGGAGAATTAAAAAAACCCTACCAATACCACAAAATACCAAGGAATAGTGAGGAACAAGGGATCCCCACATCAGGAGTTTTGAAATACAGCTCTACAGTGTTAATCAAGTTCCTCACTCACCTTTGGGACAGGCACAAGCCTTCTGACCTCACCTCCCCGGTAGGAGTCAGATGTGCATGGGACCTCAACATTCTAGAAACAAGCAGGAACAGAAGCACAACACATATCTTAGACGGCTTTTTAGAGAACACTGGGTATTCCCAAGTGAATAGGGAACATAAACCACAGTTATTAGCATCTACAATATCATTTCAACACGGCTTAGATGCATGGCTTTCTTTTAAATAAGTAACAGTGAATTACACAGCAAATTCCATCTGAACATTAACCTCCCACTTATTTACGTTGAAGGTGCTTGACCAGGCTGCCCCGAGGTTGTGGAGTCTCCATCCTTTGTTCTGGGCAACCAACTCTGGCTGACCCTGCTTGAGCAAGGGGGCTGGACTGGATGATCTCCAGAGGTGCCTTCCAACCTCAATGACCCCCTGGCTTTGCACGTAATAACTCTCTTTGCATACACACAAATGCTCACACCACCGTAACACAAACTGGAATCTCCAAAGATGCTGGGCATTTACACAAGAACAACAGCAAAAAAGCCCTGTGCTCAAGATCCAGCTTGTGTTTGGCTCCGCACCTCAACCTGAGCTTAGAAACAAACCCATCACAGATAAAAGGGAAGTTCTGCAGCACACATACCAATTTAGTCCCAGATCCAACCCAAGCTCTCCTGGCATCACTCTGCCAGCAATGCTCTGTCTGGCAGCAAGTTTTCATTGGTTCAGTTTATTCAATCAAAAAATGAAATAACCGTATCAGCTCAAAACAAAAAATCAGCTGATTTATTGATCAGCTAAACTGAAGTATTCCACACCCCCAGAAGCAAAGCAAAGCTGTGGAAGCACCTGTGCAGACACAGTCCCAACATACAAGACCTTTACTCTTCTGGTCTGTTTAACATTTAGCTGAGGAACACGGTAACAAGGTTTACATTGGGATCAGAAAAATCCACCCAGTTAGCTATGAAACCTGGCTGGATTCTGTAAGAAGACAGTCTGCTCACATAAATCTGTCTGCCATTGAGAAACCAGCTCGAAACATCTACATGAAGAACTGGGTTCTCATTACCTGCTTAAAGCGCAGTGCTGTGGCTTCCAAGTCCCCTTCTTTAGCCCCTGAGTGCCCAGGAGCTTTAGGAGAACCAGCACCATGTTTCCTGCGCTTCCGAGAGTCCCATCGTGGCGGAGTTTCAGATGAGGAGTGTGATGATCTGTGTTTACTCATGTGCCTCTTTTTCACAGCACAGTCCTTATATTCTTCTTCCTCCTCTTCTTCCCAGAAGCTAGATAATGCTCTTGGCTCCTTCCTGGCAGGCCTATCACCATGCCCACTCCCTGTAGAGCTGTCAGGTGGCTTTTTGGGAATTCTGACATCTTCACTCCGCTTTTTTGAGCCCTCTGCCTTTTTATGTGGTACCTCGTACACAGAGGACTTAAACTTTTCTAACATAGTTTGTTCTGCTTTTAGCTTGAGTTTGCGGAGTTCAGCTTTCTCTCTCTTTTTCTTCAGTGCCTTGTCCCTCTGAAGTTCAAAGCTGTGCCAGAGCCTTTTTCCTTCTGTTCCATCAAAGCGACTTCTTTCCTTGCTGGCAGTCACCACATCAGGAGTGCGGGTGGTTTTGCCATGTTTGATTTCTTTGGCTTTAAACTGGATCACTATTTTCTTTTGCTTTTCAGTTTGAATTGAAGAACCATCGAGGGTTTTGCTTCTGTTTGGAGATTTTTCCTGGGATCTTCCATCAGCACTGTGGGAAACACTAGAACTTCGGTGTCGCTTCTTCTCTTGCCCATCTTTCTCTGGTTTGGATCTACATACACATTATGAAGAAAGTAATGTAATTTAGCTCAGTTAATGGAAAACAGCAACAAAAAAGGCACCTGCATTCGTTTTAGACAGTTAGAGCTAAGCATTTATGAGCATCATGCCCTTAAACATGACTTGGAGCAACATCTGTCCTTCAAAAGAGTTTGATACGGCATTTATTGGATTTACCTTTCTCCACTGTACAGCCATTTTAGCCTTAAGAAACTGGAGAAAAAGCTTTTTCTTCACTCACTGTTGGTTTGAGAGACACCCTACACAGTCGAGCTTCTTATCGTCACACAGATAAGTTTTAACAGCAGTTCAGTGATAAAGGAGGTGTGTCATCCTGAAAGGTCAGCTTGGTCACAGTGCCAAAACACACACAGCTTTCAAACTGTTTATTCTGCACTGACTGGAGAACTTGGAAAAGGAACAACGGATGGGAATATAGTAGCATTCTACAGAAATTGCAAATTATATGAAAAATTATTAGGAAACTTTCTTGTAAGAGCAGAGAAAATACTCAGTAATTATATTTTCTGTACAGTGGGTTTAAAATATCCAAAGAAAGACCAGTTAAAACAGTATATTTTATTTGGTGAACAAGTCGAAAAAAGTCTTCAGTTCAGCATTAAAGGGTCTGTGACTGTTATATTTTTAAGTAGTTCTATTTAATGACAGATTGAGAATTTACCTCTGAAGTTCTGTTTCTCCTTTCACAGTGTGCTTGTAAGATCTTGTGTCTTCAGAGTTCTGAAAGAAAAAAAAATTCATAGGCTTACAGAGGAAACTGCAGTTAAAAAAAAGACCTTTGTAAGACAATGTCACAACTGAGTGGTTTGGCTGCTTAGAGAAACACTGTCAAAGGGTGCCAAGGATGTGCATGCAAAGATAAGGGTGCAAAGGGTTTAGCAGCACTTCATGATTTAATCATGGAGCACTTTAATGCTTACAAAGTGATTCAACATGGTCCACTACAACATACAGATCTGAGACAGTAACATTCCTACCATGATCAATTCACAGGCACTCAGGTGTTCCACAAAGCAGGTACTCTTAATACACCTCTGGGTTAGACGACTCAGTTTTCCCAAAACCACAGCAGGTGTAGGAAGTTACAACAGAGAATGGTAACATATGGATTATTTTGGATAAGGCAGCTCCAGACAGTTCATCCTTTCATAAATAATTCACTCCTTCAATAACTGGAGCGTGCTGACTCAGTGAGGCCATTAGGTCACTGTTGCAGAGATTCTTCCTACCTAGAGAGGCCTTAGCTGGTTTACTTCCACACCAGAGAGCACTTAATGCAAAAATCAGAGGCTTGCAGAAACCAGGGGAGTCCTAAATTAAGGCAGTTCTGAGAACTTCTGCCTGTGGTTGGTTCTGGAGCTGCAGGAGCAATACCAGCAATGCAACAGAAAAACCAGAATGACAGACAATTCCAAAAGCTCCCCCCGGGTCACATCCACCTCCCTGCTGTCCCCACCAGCTGGAAGGCAGTGGAGGAGCTCCCTTGGGGTAGGTGGAGCTCATGATGCTACTGGGACAACTTCTGGTGGTAACAAACCCATTTCCACCTGCTCAGTTATTCATTTCTCTCTTCAAGGCCTATTCCCCAACAACCATGAGTTTCCACGACATTTTTAATATCTCTTTTCAACCTACCTCCTCCTTTTCTCGAAAATTTTCACTTAATTTAGTCATCACAAGCAAATTTTCTTACTGTTCCTCTCCTCGCAGCACTATCAGTTTGGGGTATAAGACACCTCCCACCCATACTGGGATTACATTGGAGGACACTTGCTACTATTAGAGGTTTCCTTATCTTTTTGCTGTTAAAACTGTATTCTTCAAACTGGTAGAAGCACTAGCAATGGAGATAAGCTACAGTATGAGGTTTTACGCCAAGTGTTTACCCTTTGTATTACACAAGTAAATAAAAAACCCAAACAATAAAGCACCTTAGGATAAGTTAATTTTAAAAGACAAATTGAATAATAGTAAGGAATTCAAGGGGAAAAAAAGTAGTTACAAACATGTGACTTTGAACAACATTTCCTCTATGATCAAAAAGCGTCTAACATGAATAATTCAGTTTATAAGGCCATAATATCATGCTTATTTATTAACCCTGGCAAAAAAAATTTGAGAACACAGATAAAAGCTCTGTTACTTTATATATATATTCTTTGCAAAATCCAGTGGAAAAAAAAATCTAGCAAGTTTAAGTGTGGATTTATTAAACTACTGATTTATCAACTATGTATTGCACTTCTGAGAGTGAATAACTTGTCAGAAGTGGACATAAACAATAAAAAATAATAGGAAGCTACACACAAGTGTGACCAGAAAGATGACAACTCCTGTAGCACCTGCATTTTACAAGTGATTCAGTGAAGGCTGACTCACTAGATACAAGTATGCACCAGAATATGCTGAGAATTTTGGTCATTAATTTATGTCTCAGTGGCTAAAAGGAAATATTCGAGAGTCGCTCACCAAAATGCTGGGAAGGACAACTTGTGGTTAATCAGAAAATTAAGATATATGATCCAACATACAGAACAGTCCAAGAAAACAGCACCGGTTTCAGTAGCAGCATTAAACCCAACTTTCCTCAAACAGAAAGATACACCAAAATTAAAAAGTCTCTTGTTTTCTGATTCCCACACTACTCAGCCTCTGGAGAAAAACACAATTAATTATTTGACCAACTCAACCCTCCTGCTACTCTTTATGACCCCGTCTTTAAATTGGATTCATCCTTCTACCACAAGACTGCTAATTTTCTTGAATTTAGGAGACTGAATTAAGATAATAAAAGTAATAATATTTCTGCTCCTACTTTGTCATCCTGGCCATCCAAAGAGTCTTCCTTTCCAGCTAGTTTCTTCAGCTTCTTTTTAGACATCTTCAAATCCTACGACAAAAAGTGTGTTGTCTTTATTACTTGTGTCAAGTTTTTAGGTCCAGATGAGATAAAAATAAATTTTAACTGCATAGAGAAAAATACTTTTAATAATCTTCTTTTGTTTTCTCATTACAGAGCCACAGCAGATCTCAACAGGGTTAATTACTCACATCTAAGGGAACGCCTGAGTAGAAAGCACAGCGATTACACCTCCCCACAGACACCTATTTTGTACCAGCAAACAAACAGGAACAAGCTTCCTTTAACACTGTATAACCAAGTTTTAAGACCATCGGACACTGGAAGGGGCTGCCCAGGCAGCTGTTGGAGTCCCCCATCCGTGGCGGTGTCCAAGGAAGGCCTGGACGCGGCACTCAGTGCTCTGGGCTGGCAACAGGGTGGGGATCGGGCACAGCTTGGACTCGATGGGCTTGGAAGGCTTTTCCAACCCAAATGAAGCTGTGCCTCTCTAAGGCAGTCCCGACTATGTGACTGTCGCCTTCGCGCCCTCCCGAGGGTGGAGGAATTACAGTGACATCCCGCAGCAGCCCCGCCACCCTCCACACAAACCAGGGCACACCAACAGGAAGTTCAGCAGAGCTGTGGAAGGCTTTACCCGGAGCTCCCGAGGCGATCCCCAGATCCCAAGCAGAGGAGCCCGGGAGCGGCTCCGCCCTGAGGCGCGGGCAGCACCAGGCTCTGAGGGAGCCTCTCCACGGAGAACTGAGGGGCGGCAGCCTCCTACCTCACTCCCTCCGAGGGGAGAGCCCGGGGACCCGCACGGCACCCGGTGTGCTGTCAGCACAGCTTCCCTTCCCTTCCTCCCTCCCCACAGCGCACCGTGCGGCGCCGCCTCACCCCGCTCGGCCGCGGCCCCGCGGGCCCCGCGGCGGCTGTCGGGGCCGNCTGGGGCGGCGGCGGGAGCAGCAGGAGGAAGAGGAGGAGAACCACGACCATGACCGTGAAGGCGGCGGCGAGCCGGCGGCGCTCAGTGAGAGCGGGCGGGGATCGGGCGGGAGCGGGGAGCCGGGCCCGCCGTGCTGGGGCTGAGGGCGGGCGGGCGCCATGCGGAGCCCGGGCGGGTTTGAATTCACACCCCGGGCAGGTTTGAATTCACACCCCGGGGCCGCTTCCCGCCCGGGCCGGGGAGCCCTGGGAGGCGCAGGCTCCCGGTTCTCCCGCTTTCCCGGCGCGGTGCGGGGCCACACGTGTTCCCGCGGGGCCTCGCGCCGCTCGAACCCGCGCTCCTGTCGCTTCTTTCTTCCCCAGAACTATCGATACTTTGTCTTTGGTGATCATTTGTTATTCCGTGAGGTCCCGTGAGGAGCCCGGCGTGCGGCGTGGGCCGCGCGGGCTCAGCCGCGCATCTTTCCTCGCAGTATTTTAAATCAAAACGTGTTTGCGCCATGTGCTCAAGGATAACCCGGCTGAAGCAGGGGGGTTGGACCACCGTAGTCCTTCCGACCTGACCCGCTCTGGGATTCTGTAAACTGGTTTTGCCGGATTTCCAGCCCCCCGAGTGAGCCCTTGCTGCCAGCCCTTTGCTGCTGCAGCCTTACGGTTCGAGTGAACTTACTCTTCTAATTAATTCTTTTTCTTGTTTAAATATGCTTTAGGCTCTCTGAAGCGTTATTCCGTTTGTGCATAATCGGTGATTCCTGACGGGCATTTAAAAAATCCTGAGGTCTTGGTTCGGTAGCAGCCTGCTTTTCTTCATCATTCAGTGTGAGAGTTTACCTCTCTCCATGTGCATTTACATATTAACTATTTTTTTTTACGTATATGCGTATTATCCTTTTCAACCATTTTTACCTCTCCACGTGCTCTGAAGATGCAGCCTGTCCAGCTCTGCTGGTTTTTTGTCACTGCTGTGCTCTCGCTATTCATTTTTATAACCGTTTCCACTTTTCTCGCAGCTAACCAATAGCTATTAGGGATTTCTTACCAAACATCTTTTTACTTACTCTTTTATCTTTAAAGAGAGTTTTCTTTCTATCTTTATATTAATAAAGCATGTAGAAACTATCACCAGGAATCTTGCAACATTTTAATGGAGTACTAGGCTCCATGCAAGTCTTCTTAGGTGAGTTGTCAGCTTAAAACAGGTCTGTGAGGAACACAGCAACAATCTCTGCATAGCAGTGCACCTCCTGATAGATTGTAAGGTAGGTAGAATAATTTTACTCCGTGCTTCTGTTTCTTAAGCCCCTGTCTTGAGGTATTCCTTCCATTTCCTCTTTCTGTTTTGTTTTTGTAATAACAGATATTGGTACCCAACAGCAATGTTTAAAAGAAAACAAACAAAAGTAGCCCAGGGGAACATGAAGAACTGCTGTAAGATCCTTCCAGCCTGTCTTAAATTCTGGTCAGGAGTGGGTGGACAGGGAAGACCAGCGAAATAAGGGAATCATGGAATGGTTTGGGTTGGAAGGGACCTTAAAGTCCATCCCATTCCAGCCCCTGCCATGGGCAGGGACACCTTCCACTATCCCAGGCTGCTCCATGCCCCGTCCAGAGAGGAACCATACATTCCTGGATCCTCTGGAAATAACTTCCGACACAAAGCAGTTTGTAGCTCCATATTTTCTCCATGTGGTGCATCCCAGTTTCTGTGTTGGGATAGACAGCACGTGGTTGCCTTTTGTGCTCTCTCTGCACCTCTTGATCTTGAAACATCTGTCCCATCCAGGCTGAAAAGCCTTGGCCTGCTCTGTTGCTTCTCAGTAGTTGCAAAGCGATGCCAGGGCTTTGTTATTTCTTGTTACCTGTGGTTGAAACTTCCCTAGTCCCACCTGTCCCTTGGAGTCTTGCTGGGAGCAGGGCAGTATTGATAGATACACGTGGCCTCCTGAATCCTTTCCTAGTGCTTCCTACTGTCCCTTGGAGAGGGCTCCCCAAACACCTTCTGCGGATTTCTTCCTTCTGTTGTTTTTTCCGGGTTTGACTTGGGCACTTGACTATTCTCATCATTTCATTGCCCCATCTCTCAGCCTCTTTAAGTGCTTAAAATTCTTCACCAGGTTCATCTCAAACTGCCCCAGGAAGTCATTCATTTGCAAATGCTGATGGCACCAGCACTTAACCCTCATCACTGCCTGCGCTGATAGCAAATTCCTACTTTAGTGCCTTCTTCTTTCATACTGTTTGAGTCATGAACTGTTCTAAACTGTTATCAAACTTTCATAGCTGATAGTAAATCATCAGGAGAATTTGGAGCTCCTCCTTGCCTGCTTTGCCTTGCTTCACTGCATCCTGCCTGAAAATAATGTGTAAATGTTATTTTATTAAAATAAATAATAAAATAACGTGTAATCTGATACTGATGTGTGAACAGTAATTTCAGCTGTTCAGGATGGCATTATTCCACAGTGGTTTCCAAGGATAATTGGAGTGATAATTCATCTTATACTATTCTCCTACATAATATTTTTTTCTTCCTTCACGCTTGTAGTCAGCACCGGATTATTGGAAACAAATGAACGTGTTTGTACAATTCAGTTACATCAACAGCACTTTCACTGGGTTTTTGTTTGGTTTTAAGATGGTGTGGTGGTCTCTGAAAAAGTGAAAAGCAACAACCTGGATGTGAAAATTCCTGAGTCAGAATTGGAAGCTGAAGAAAAAGGAGCGGAGGAAGAGCGCCCAAGGGAATCTGAGAGCAACATTTTGGATGTGTCATCTGATTATCCAAGAGGTTTGCTAATAAACTCTCAATATTTGTGTCATGTGCTTGAGGAAAGGTAGAAATAGTAGGGAGGAAAGGTAAAAGGAATGTGTGAAATCTCATTTTAAAACTCACCTCTGTATCCTGAGCATGTGGATCAGTTGCTTTGTCTTGCATAAGAAAACCTGAAGATTTATCCTGTAAAAACATTGTAAAGGTTAAAGCTGCTACAGAATCTCTGTTACAGTGAAGTGGGATGTTCTGTGTGCTGGAATCAATAAAGCAGATTTCAACCTAAATTTTTTGGTACTGGCTAATTCTGACTGATAAGTTGAAAAATCAGGTGGTAGATTTAAAGGTTAAACTTTTTACTAAGTGAAAGAAAAAAAAATGGTAGAATTTAATGTATCCTGGCTCCACAGTGAATAATTGTTCTTAAATTTGGTCCACTTATAGTTAATACTTAGTTTTGCCAGTCAGTTCATAGGATGTTTTTGTACTGCTTTCTTGCATGATTTTCATTCACTAACAATGCTGAGCAGTAAAACCAGGTGTAAAGGGAATGGGACTTGATCTTTTCAGCTGGTTTTTTTCAAATCAGGGTCTTTCCAATCTGAGAAAGTTTGTGTTATCAGTATTAAAAAGAAGTTGGAATATATGAACATATATGGATCTTATTAAACAGCCATTCTGGGGATAATTTTTGCAGTCATTCCTGCTGACATGGAAGTTAAAGGACAAAAGCAAGTATTCCAGTTGTTACTACAGTAATCCCCTAACAGTGCTAGACTTGAAATGATGCATAGAAAAGTAGCAGTAAACTAAAAGCAGCTTTTAAACTAAGAACGTTTAACTTCTAAATATTTCTGGGGTTTTTTTTAGACAAACATATTTCAATTCAGAGACACCTTGCTGATCTAGAGAAACTGGCTGACCTGAGAGAAGGTGAGTTTTCCACAGCAGTGTCACAGAAAACAGATCTTCGTGTTGCATTTTCCTTTAGATTTTATCTTTAACACACTACTACATGTATTTAGGATATTTAAAGACTAGAGGTTTTGTAAAGAAGGGCTTTGTGATTCATTCTCTTGTTCTTCTGCTAAATTCTGCCTGAGAGGTTGTTTGACATTCAGCTAGTTTTTATTTAGGTTAGTACTTCAAGGGCTTCAACACCTTTGTTACACAGCCTTGCTTTTGCTTTTTGTGTCTCACATGCAGGATTTTCAAGAATTATTTTTTATTTTGTGTTTTTCAAAATTATTTGATATAGGGTATATTGCCTTTTTTGCAGCTTAAAGAGATATCAGCTGCTTGTTTTATCCAAAAGATCCAGGAGCTGGAACAATAAAGTCTTGTTCTAACCTCCTAATTTGTGGGGGTTTTGGTTTGTTTGTTTTTTTTTTTTTAAACATTTCAATTCTCTGCATGTCATCTGTAAAGTTCTGTTGTTCCTCAGTACTTCTCAGAAGTTTCATTAGCCACGTGTTTGCTGGAGTAAAAAATACTAGAAACCAAAACCCAAAGGTAGTAGAAGTTAATGATTTTTAAAGTTATAGTGATTTTGGTCTATATCCCATGGAGCAGAAGGAGGCAACTCATAAATTTTAAGTTTGTACATGAAGCAGAATGTTCCCTGAGGATTTAATCTCTAATTCATGTTGATTTTACCTTCAGCCTTTTTTCTCTTGGCCTGCATCTCAGCTAACACGAGTGGTAACTGCATTTCATGTTTCTCATAGTTTTTAATTGTATTTTCAGATGAAAAGAAGCCTTGTCCGTTGTGTCCTGAGGAGAAATTCAAAGCTTGCTATAGCCACAAACTCCATCGTCACCTGCAGAATTTGCACTGGAAGGTTTCTGTTGAGTTTGAAGGTAATGGCAATTGGGTTTGAATAGTAAATACTAGAAGAAATTGTGGGCGTGTTCTGTGTTTCATCTTTCAAAATTCCTCTTGATTTGAGCATTTTGTTACCAGCTCTGAATTAGAACCATATTTTGACAGAATGAATTTTGAGGTGAGATGTAAAATGTAAATGTGAAATAACTATTCTTCTCCAGCCAAAATGGTTACAATCGTGCATTTTCTCTTTGAAAAAACACCAACAATTGCTTGGCATATCATGAAAATTACCATAAAATTTAAAATATATGTGTAATGAGAACTACTTCAAGAAAAGTTTTAGTTATATATTAATAATAATCAGACACACATGCGGTCAATTTTGGTGCATCATAAAGATTCCATGGGTTCTGATAAACATTTGAAGTATGTATGTAGTATCAGTATTTAGTAGCTTTAATTGTTTTTTAATAAACTCTGTGATATGCTTGTAAGATGCATTAAAATCCCTGCAAGAAGTTCAGGAAGGAAAAGAAAGCGAGCAGTGTGTGCTTTTTAAAAATCCAGGTGTATGGGTTTGTGGGGAATAAAGTGACTGTTTAGAGGATGGGCAAGATAAAGTTGAACTATAAATGTTCCAACTGGAGTATCAGGTATCTCATTTTGGTTTTCTTTAACTGGAACATAAGTTTTATAGGAGTCTTCACACAGGTCTTTTAGCCAGGTAACAATATTTTTGTGAAAGACTCACAAGTACTCTTGAACTGGAGACTTGGTGTAGCTTTGTAAGATGCTGAGAGACTTTAGAAATTGTAGATTCTGTGCATTTTAAAATTTAAAATGTATAATTGGCTGATAAATTACCCTGTGAAGAGAGAATGTACCACATAATTGGTGATGTTCTCTTATTGCTGTCTTGTGAAATCTGAAGTGAGAGCATGTGGTGCAGGCTGCAGCCAGGCTGTTCATTTACAGTTCTGGAACGGGATTTGTTTTCCAGGGTACAGAATGTGCATCTGTCACTTATCCTGTCGGCCAGTAAAACCCAACCTTGCTGGAGACCAGGTAAAAATGCTGAACCACAGAAATTCTTGTTCCTGTACAAAGTAGGGGAGTTGGGTGACTGAGGGGAGCTTTTGAGATCTGCTTAGTCTCCAAATACATCTTGCTCCTCTGCGTGTGATGGCGAAAGCTTGTTGGTCCGGGCTGTGTGATAGAACCCTTGGGTAGCTGAATGTGGTTGTACCTCTCTTGTTGTGGGGGGCAGCTGCCTAGATCAGCTCTGGCTGTAGATTCCAGATATTTTGAGTGCTCTAGAGGTAACAGACAGATGACTTCTCATCTGCCTGTGTTCAGTTCTACTTTAACCATGTTTTGTGTATTCTGAAACTACGTAAAAGGCTCTATTTTACAGACACTGGCAAAGATGGGAGCTCATTACCACTGTATCATCTGCTCAGCGACTATCATACGAAGAACTGACATGATAGGTCACATCAATCGTCATGTGAATAAAGGAGAGACTGAGTCAAGGTTTATCACAGGTGGGCTCTGACTGACAGGAAACCTTCAGTCTTTTTCTGTCATGTACCACGTGCAGTAACTGTGAGGAGGGGTGGGAGACAGGAGAAATTCAGAAACAGAGTTAGCTTTTGTAATGAAAAATCTGCCCTTAATATTTCAGGACTTTTGTTTCATCAGAGGTATAGCAGAGTTGTGATTTAGTTTTGCACTGACCAGTTCCTGTGTTCTTATTGATAACTAGTACTCCCCTCACCCTTAACGTTGTAAGTACCAGCTTGTGTGTCTCCAAAAGAGTGAGGGACGTGGCATCCACAGAACAAAAAGTCTGGAGTAAATCTTTCTGCAACATAAAAATCCTTTGCTTTTTATCCAGACTGCACCAGCCTGGGTTCCCAAAATAGGGTGATGTTTTTTCAGCCCCCGAGAGTCATGATAGAGGGGTCAGTAGTTCTTTGGTAAATTACAATCCTACCTGACTTTCTCCAGAATGAGACTTTGATTTCTAAACTTGCATAAACTAGGTTAAAAACATTTTAAATAGTGGGAATGCCAGTAGTTTGATGCCTGGGCATCAAACATGCAGTTTGCATGTCTGAAAAGTGATAGTAGTACCATGTCTCTGTAGAGTTTGTCCTGTGAAATACATTGGTCTGTCTCTGTGTGCTTCCCTTCAGAGCTGTGAGTAAAGAATGGCACATTTAGAATTTTTTAACAAAACACATGAGGCAGTTTTTCCTCGTGAGAAGAAAGAGGAGGAATCCGGAGGTTTTGTGCTCTGTGGGCACTTGGCAGCTCTTGGGCCCCTGAGGGTGGAGCAGATACACCATGTGTGTTTGAAAGCCCTGAGAGAGAGGCAGGGTGAGCACTGGAAGATACCCAGTTGATACAAATTTTTCCTGGTTTTTCCTAGGTACATTTTAGACTGGGGTGAATTGCTCAGAGGAATGGCAGCCTGTGTTTACAGCTGTCAGATCTGAAAGCTTGTTTTGCCACAGAAATTCAGGTTTAAACAGAATTCAGGTGCTGGAATTGTCCATGTACTTGTGCTGTTTATGCACATTTCATGGGGCTGTTTGATAACTTAGATTAGATCAAGGATTTTTGCAGTTCATGGATACACATTTAGGACTATGTTAACAGGGTTTTAATTAATTAGCAATGTATTATGTTTAAACATGCAAAACAAATGTGCTAAGCCTTGGGCTCAGGGGCTGGCTTTCTTAAAGTGGAGTGGATACATAAGAGCCCAACTGAGAAACAAATCTGATGTTTTATGAGAAGAAAATTGTGGTAGAGCATGATCCTTATCTGCCACTTTTGAGATTAGAAGATAAATTGTTGCCTGCTTCCCCCCTCATCCTTGTTAACTGGTCCATGTGCTGGCTGGATTGCAGCATAACCCAGACTTCTTGCTTTATGGGAGCAGGTTTGCAGTGTAATTTACCAACTGTGTTAATATTAATTTCAGTTCTCACCGATTCTTTCCTTCCACCTCAATGACTTGTTTCAGTTCGTGCTCCCAAGTCGTCTTACGAAGTGGTGAAAGAGTCAGCCACAGATGTGCAGGTTCTCCCCAACCACTCCACGCCCCAGAAAACAGATTCCTATTTTAATCCTAAAATGAAACTCAACAGGTGAGAGAGCAGGGAGTGGGAGGATGCACCAGAGGGGTGGGGAGTTTGTAGTGGAAAAATACGTGTTTTGAAAAACAACCCTGCGAAACTTCTGTTCAGAGGGCAGGAGAAAGGAGTTTCCCATCGGAAAACTCTTCTTGACAAATAATATTTATACCCAAGAGCACTATATGTGAAATACTGTCATTTCTGAAGCAATTAAGTATTTTTCTGTAATTAGTAGGTTTTAACTTAAGAATATGCTGCTGTAGAATTCAACTTTTCAGCATAGCTGAGGTTTTTGATTTACAGTTCTTCCCCATAAAAGGTGGAGTTTAGCAAGAATATTGCAGTGTTACATTAAAGGGAAATAAATAAGGAAGAGGAAGTAAAAATGTTCTCTCAGCTTACAGACTATGGCCATTCTTTTTTATCTTCCAGGCAGCTGATATTCTGTGCACTGGCCGTGCTTGCTGGGGAGCGCAAACCCATTGAATGTTTGGATGCTTTTGGTGCCACTGGTAAAGTCAATTTCTTTAATATTTTGCTTAATATCCAATAGCAGGAAGCTGCAGAAATTCATAACTGACATCACATACTCAAAAATAATGTGAGGTACACAATGATTTTCTTCCTTAGGCAGAGAGTCATGAGCTTCTGTACAAAAAACCAGCTGTCAAAAGTTGTATTAAGGCTTTTAAAAAGGCTGTAAATAATATTAAAGTTCCGGGGTGTTCTTAAAATCAGTTGTCTTAATGTCCATGAATTCTGTTTTTCCTCAGGTATCATGGGATTGCAGTGGGCAAAGCACCTCAGAAGTTCTGTGAAAGTTACAATTAATGATTGTAATGAAAATTCTGTGACAATGATTAAGGAGAATTGTCATTTAAACAAAATGAAGGTGAAACTGAACATTAAGGAAGAAGACAATGATGAAACCGTGGGAGATGGAGAAGAAAATAGTGACACCATTGAGGTGACAAAAATGGATGCCAATGTTATCATGCATTTGAGATCATTTGATTTTATGTAAGTGTTGAATGTTTCTGTCAAAATTTTCTGATGTGGTGATGACACACCCCACCCCACTTCCCAGGATATGATTATATGGAGAAATTGGAATGATAAAAGAATCAACCAACAGTCACTTGAAATGGAATTTTGTTGTCCCAGAAATGGTGTGGGGACAGAACTTTAATCTTAAATGTTTTAGAAAGTGCTGGAAAAATACGGGTCTTTCTGACATCCAGAATGGATTATAAATATACATGAAAATTTTATGACAGGCTGGGGTTTTTTTATAACTTCGTTGTCTGTTTGCTGAAGGGAAATGCCAAATCGGTTTTGGGTTGTTTTAAAACTTCTTTTAGTTTAAAATTCATACCTTTACCTGCTATTTATTGCATCTCTTGTTTTTATCTATTTTGCAGCATATTAACTTTGAATTAAAGCAGGCTGATTCTTCCAGGTTGGGTATATAGATGCATACATTCAAACCCTATGCAGACATCAAAATAAGTGATGGGATTTTTTTGTATTATAGATGATTAACATCCAGATCTAAGCAGTGCTGGAGGTTTTAGTCCTGTTCCTTCTTTTGGTTTTAAATGTGATCATAGGTGAAGGTTATAAAACAGTGTTTTCCTCAGTGTAAAGCTGGACCTGGAGCATTTATAAACACTCAGTGGTACTTCCTTTCTTTTCAGCCATTTGGACCCCTTTGGAACTTCTGTGAATTACCTGGACTCTGCCTTCAGAAATGTGAGGAACCTTGGGATTGTGTCGTTGACATCCACAGACATCAGCTCCCTGTATGCCAAGGCTCAGCACGTGGCCCTGCGTCACTATGGCTGCAATATTGTCAGAACAGAGTACTACAAGGAGCTGGCAGCCAGGACTGTAATTGCTGCTGTCACAAGGTACTGCTAAACCAGCTCCATTTAGGGTAAAAAATTATTAGGTAATTATTAGAAATAATTAGTGACTGAGCAAGGTAAAAATGCATCAGTAGGGTGGAGCGGGGCAGGTGGGATGGTAACATGGAAAAAAAAATACCCAGACTTGCACACTCTTCTATCAATTTTGCCATTTTAGAGCTCCATAGGACTTTATAAATACAAATTAAACTGCTTGAATGGCTTCTGGCTAAGCATTTCAGTTAGACTTGCTTCAGTGGTACTTGATGTTCACTGCATATTCTCATACTTGAGGTTCAAAAGATGGATGCGATTACTGACTTGTGGAATTAATTCTTTGCATATAGATGCTCTCAGTAAACTCAGTCTGTTAAATAAATGAAGGCATAAAACCTAATGGGAGAAAAATGTACAGGCAAGAGGATGGGACCACTGCTTGGGAAAGATGAGGAGGAAATTAAATCACCAGAGGTTTTGAGAATGCCAGAGCACAAATGCTGACCTGAACATGTGTAGATTTATTTCCCTTGTCCTCTCCCTGCATGTATGATGATGCAGGTGGCAGACCAGTATTTCTAGCTGTGATAAAAAGAAGTAAAATTAGATTTCCTTGGCCTATCAGGAAGGACACAAAATGAGGCACTTCAGAAAGAACACTTCCTCGTGGTCTCTCAGATCTTCAGTACCTCTCTCTAGGAAGTGGATGAGCTCAAGAACCGTGCAGCAGGTTCAGATGTCCATGGCAGTGTTTTCCTGCTGAATTCAGTACAATTTGGGTTTTGTGTGTGTTTGTCCCCCCAGAGCTGCAGCTCGCTGTAACAAAGGCATTGAAGTGCTGCTGGCAGTAGCTCTGGAACACTTTGTTCTGGTGGTGGTCAGAGTGTTACGGGGCCCGACCCCTGCAGATGATTCAGCAAAGAAAGTCCGATACCTCATCCACTGCCAGTGGTGTGAAGAGAGGGTTTTCCAGAAAGAGGGCAATATGGTGGAAGGTAAATGGCTTTTCTTTTGCACTTTGTCTCTCCGTTCTGTGCCTTATTGATATTTACATCCCGTTAGTAACAATTCCCTTGTGCGTAACAATGAGTAGTTTGTGTGAGGTGGAGAAGGCACTGTGCTTCATGGCCGTGGGCTACATCAGTTGTCTGCATGGATTTTCCTGTAAATGGACTGGATTTGTGGCACAGATTGCTCAGGTTGTGGCTGCCCCATCCCTGGAGGTGTCCAAGGCCGGGTTGGATGGGGCTTGGAGCAGCCTGGGCTAGTGGAAGGTGTCCCTGCCCATGGCAGGGAGTGGCACTGGATGGGCTTTAAGGTCCTTTCCAACCCAAACCATTCTGAGATTTGTTTCTACCCAGGACTATCCTCTCAACCAAGTCTAGCTGCTGGAGCTGCCAGGATGCCTGGTATGTCCATGGATCTGCCACTTCAGGAAAAGCCCTAGGAGTGGGGTAGCCTTTGATATCATTGGATTCCTCCAGACAGCAGCAGCTTGATAACTTTTGGTGTCAGATTGCTTTTCTGCTGTTCATTTCAGTTCCTTAAAATGCAGTGGACTGAGCAGTCTGACTTTCCCCTGCTGTTGTTACTGGGCTGTCTCCACACACAGGTTAGCAGAGGCAGGAGACAAAAATTGCACTCCTGAAGATGGTGGTTTGAATGAATATAAACCCTAAAACCTTATTTCCAAGTGAGGGGCTCTTGGATAGCTCACTGTCAACTCATGGTGTCTTTGCCCTGCTCAGAGTCAGGTGCACGAGCACACAATGAGGCTGGTATTAAAAAGTTGTTAAAAAATCAGATAAAAGTTTAAGGATGGGAATGAGTTGCTGAGTACAGTGTTATGGTAGAGATCTTAATTAGTAAATGAATGGTTTGTTTAATGCCTTAATTGCACAGGGCTTACAAGACTCATAGGTGGACTGTGTTTTGCAGATGTAACTGGCTGATGTTTCAGATTTTTTTGTTGGTACTTACTGTTAACCTGGACAGCTGCTTATGTAAGGGTAGGAAGGCAAATCTTTTCCTTGTTACTTGAAAGAAATATAGAGAAGTTATGTTGCTTTTTTTTTCTTCTGTGTTTTCACACTGATTAAAGATCAAATCATCAATCGCTAAATCTCACCATGAGCTGTTTGGCAGAAGTGAAAATGTTGTCACACTTCTGCTGTTGCCCTTCCAAATACCTCACTGAAGTGAGCTCCCACTGCATCTCTGTCTCTGCAGTAACACAGACATGGCTGGCTATTTTCAAACAATTTAAAATGCTGTTTTTCTGCTGCAGAAAACCCTTACCAGCAGCTGCCCTGTGACTGCCACGGCAGCATGCCTGGGAAGACAGCAGTGCTTCTTGGTCCTCTCTGGTAAGTCCACATCACGGGATACTTTGGGAGGGTCACTCTGGGTCCAGGAGCTCTGAAGCTCAGCTGTTCATACCATAACAACTTTTATTTTAGTGCTACAGAAGGAGGTACAGCAATTAGGAGGAGTTCAGGAAACCAAGTGTGGATTTGAGTTTAGTGGGGTATTCAGTTTTCCTTTCATTCAAACCAGTTAATAAGTAGTAACATATTTTAAATTTCACATTCAGTGCACTTCTGGAATATGTCCTGCACAGAGAACCTGCCTTTGTGTGCCTCTATTCCTCAAATATTAAGTAATTCTTGTTACTCCATACTTGTGGAGAATTTATTAAATAAATCATGATGTGTGCTGATGGTAATAAATACTACACTGCTTGTTAATTAATATTTGTAGGAACAAGAATAAATATTTTTTAAGTCTTGTAACCATTTCAAATCAGTATTAAAAATGGTTGGCAATCAACAGTACTTTTCTTGTGGCGGTTGAATGACTTTCTCAACATCTTAGGGCAGAAATAAAAGACTCTTCTTGAGATCTTGATTTTTTTTTTTTTTTTTAACATGACCAGTGTTGCTGGTGTTACCCGTGTAACATAATTGCTAATCAATTTGGACAAGAGAATTCTGGAGCAGCTTTCATTAAGAAGCCCTAACTTTGACTTCTCTTGCGTTTCGTAGGTCAGGAGCTCTCTTCAACACCGGATTCCTCAGGAGGATGCTGCTGGAGGCTGTGCAGTATGGCTTGGATGAAGCTCAGCCACTTCTGAAGACATTAGTTTGTGAAGCAGAGTGCACAACTCTCAAACATTTTTCTACCCACAGTCCTGGTGATGAGAACAAACAAGGTAAGAAAACAGGCAGCCTGTTCACACAGAACACTGGCTTTGTGGTGATTGTTAGAGATGCTGATCTGTGATAACTTACTTAACAGTGGTGTATCCCTGGAGTTGAATGCATTATTGAATAATTGAACTATTTCCTTTTGTGTAATTAAAGCGTTTTGCCACTTTACAGTAGAAATAATTTTGCCTTTTAATTGTATTCTAGAAGAGTGTGGCGTATATATTAAAACACCAAATACTTCTGCAGAATCCTACTTGGTACATGGTAAGTGGAGCATTTTGGTGTAGCTTGTTTTATATTTAACAATATTGCACTCAGGGGTTTTTTCCCACCCAATACTGGTTTTATTTCATCTTTATCCAGAATCATATTTATTGGTAAAAGCAGAATGCCAAATACTCCACGAAGGCCACTTTAATTTACTTCTTACTACTGAAAATGGCCTGTTGATTAGATTCAGGCCAGATTTTACCTCTGCAAACACCAGCTTACAAAAGCAGGCACACAGCTGAAGTTGCTGGGTGGCTTTGTTTTCGTGCATACTCTCTGAGGCTTTGCTGGCATTTTTGGGGTGCCCCTGAGTACTGAGTGGTCTCTGTGGCCTCGCTGTGGTGCAGGGAAGAGGAAAAGCGAGGAGATGCTGCGCGGCACGGCGAAGCGGCAGCGGGCCGAGCACAGCGCCGAGCACCCCCCATTCTACTACAACATCCACCGGCACAGCATCAAGGGCATGAACATGCCAAAGTAAGTGTGGGTTCACCTTCCAGCCTGGTCTGACACCGACTCCCAGCTTGTACTGAGTCAGCCCTGTCAGCACCCAGTCCGTTCTAAACGCGGGGCTTTGGTTTTGCTGCGTTTCTTCCCAGGTTAAATAAGTTCCTGAACTATCTGTCGGAGGCTGGATACCGCGTGAGCCGAACCCACTTCGACCCCATGGGAGTCCGCACCAACGCGCCCCTGGCGCAGTTCAAGACTGTTCTCATGAAGTACAGCACTCCCACCTACGTAGGGGCACAGGCAGAAGGCCCTGTGCACCTCCCTGGAGAGATCCAGGTGGGAGAAGAGGTTCCAGCTGCCGCAGAGATCAAGGTGGAGGAGGCCGAGTTAGCGGAAGATGGTGAATCCGGAGTGGCCGCCATGTTCACACAGTCATACCCCACTCACTGTGCTGCTAATTAATGCAGATGGGTTTGTTCATCAGGACGTTACAGACTTTCAGCTCGCCCTGTTCCAGTAAGCCACTCCTTCCTCCCAAGCTGGCATGTGACCATTTGAGCTGCCTGTTGTACTTTGAAGGGATGGTTTAGACTTAGGTAGCAGAACTTAGCCCTGATCCCGGCATGGCTGTGGTCAGAGAACTGGCACTGTGGGAAGGCTGTGGAGTTACCTGCTTTTATGCTCACCTCCCTTTCACACTGAGGCATGGAGGCTGCTTCCTAGTCTGTCCAAGCCTTACTGCCAGCACAGCATCCAGGAGGAGGGACAGGGCCAAAAGTGTTCAGCATTTTGGAATATGAGAATATTGTGAAACAGGATATTCCTAAACTGCATCATTCCTACAACCTAGCCAGCTATGATCCAGAGAGAGGGCATGTTAAGGTAAGAAAATAGCACAGGATAAAATGCCCTGAGTTGAAGCCAGGCAGTCCTGCCTGGGTGCAGCTGTTAGCTCCAGGTTGCACATGTAACTCTGCATTCAGGTCTGTTTCCAGGCTTCTCCCTCCAGGCAGGAGCTGATCCTGGGAGAACGGGAAGGAGTGGTGACACAGCTGCTACCGAACTTCAGTTTGTAACCGAACCTTAGTGAATTGTGTAGTCACTCTAGGTAGTTGTTTGCTCAGAGTTTACAGTGGTTTTGTGCTGCAGAAAGGTACAGGGACAAGTGGACGTTCAGGTGAAGTTTGGTGGCGAGTTGTGGTTAGTAACTCTGAGCTAAGATCTCTTCTGTGAACGAGCAAAGCTGCCAGGTGTTGGCAGTTTTGGTTTCCTTAAATACATGGCAGCATTCCAGCCAAACGAGCTTGCCTTTGTCCTTTCTTTCCCCCACACTTAGTTCTGGTATCTCTGTGTATTCCACTTGAAGAACTGTCACAGTGGTGGCCGTTTCTCACAGGTTTGGTGTTCAGCCTGGCCCCCAGTGTTAGGTTTATCTAAGAGCAGAAGATGAGGGGTTATTATCCTTACCCATCTGTGAAACTTTACAATAAAAGTAACATGACTGATACACTCCTGATGATGCAAAACGTCCTATGCTCCTGTCAGGCCAGAAGTTGTTGCCTCTTCTACCCTCTTCAACTCCAGATTGCTTTGGTGGTCAGTTATTCTCTTCTCTAATTTCAAAAAGAACCCATTGAAGGGATTTTGGATCAACGATACAGCAACAAACAAAGTTTCCTTCAAAAATGTAGTGCTTACAGTTCTTTTCCAAAGATCACCTGGGATCACACTGGAAAGCTAAATGGAAGGAGAGAATTTCCCATTCCCTAGCAGCATTTTTGGGTTTTTAAGTGGATAGAGTGTGGGCAGACATTGCTCACACGTAACATACTTCAGCATTAATAGGATAAAATCAGTCCTAAAGTCAGTTACCTGGAGCAAAGGATTATTCTGATTACAGTAAAGTAGGTTAAAAAGAAAGTTTAACTGAAGCCCCTTGTGGGAAATGCTTTTGATTACTCTTTGAGCTCCTTTTCAGGAGCTGAAGGTATTGAATACCTTTCCCAAGCCAAGGCAACTACTCCCAGGTGTCTGGAGGGGCAGAAAAAGTGAAGTTCAGGCTTGTCTGTACAATCTGGGCACTTTTCCTCTGCCAGACAGGCAGAAGCTGTTGTGATCTGGGGTGGGGTTTTGCCTGTTGTAAGGAACTAGCAGAAGGGGTGTTTGTAACTCAGGCCTCTGGGAATTCTCTTCAGCAGTTGGCTGTGTTGTTGACCAGATAGTGTCTGTCCTGCCATAATCAGCTGACAGAACATCAGTGTTGGTTTGGGGCTGGAGCTTGGGGCATCTTGTTCCTCCTTGCACTGATCTACAGGGGTGGGGTGGCTGTTACAGTGGGAGATGGAGTGGGAAATAGGTGAGGATAATGCAGGAGGTGGTGGCAAGGTCACAGCTTCTGTCACTTCTTGGAGCAGCCAGTACCCCGTGCTGTGCCAGGCACCAGTGACAGACCTTCAACAGATCTTTGTGGGACCAAGGTGTTGCTGCAAGTGGCTTGTCCTGAACAGAAAATCACAACTGATCAACTGCTGGAAGCCTGAGGGCTAGAAATCAGTGCAAGGCCATCAGCTGAAGAACAGCAGGCTGGAGAATAAATGCCAGAGGACAAAGGAAAATCATGCTGTAGGGTACGATCCAGTTACCAGTATGGGCAGTACACTGTCACCTCTGCTGCTCTGTACCTGAAGGACATGTCCTCGTACCTACAGGCTGTTTCCTGTTTAGCTGTGATTAAAGGAAGTTTTCAGGGAGTTTAAGCTGTTCAGAGGCAACTTGGGTAATCAGTGGTGGCCCAGAGAGCAGCAGGATCTCCTCAGTCAGAGTGCTCATGTTCAGTGCATCTCAAGAAACTCCTCTCTAGGCATACACAAGCATTGGCCCTTAAGGTGCATCCTCTGGTTAAAAGCTGTGGTAAATGTAGAAAGAAAACAAGGAAAGGAACAAAAAATAGCGCACCTCAGCTGAAGGAGTTCATTACAGCTGCTCTCTGCTGCTTTTGACTGAAGCTGCTCAATAGTTAAATGCAGCCAAAGTTGCTGGGTTCAACTCGAGTGGTGTGAAAATGCTTCATCCCCGTCCTCAGGCTGCAGGATCTGGTTGGAACAGCAGCACCTGTGACAGGTCAGTGGAAGAACTGATACCTTCTGTGTGCCCCTGTTTCTCACTCAAGGCTCAGGAGTTGAGCTGCTCTCAGGGGACTGTAAAGCCACCACTGGCGGAGCTGAACGGCACCTGCGCAGCCCCAGGCACGGCAGCATGAACACAAACGCTGACCAAAGGGGGTCCTTCATCAACCACAAGAGGAAGCAGCACTGCAATTCCCAAGAGGTTGTTGGTAACATTTTTGCTTTAATTGTCAATTTGCGCATTTCAGCGGGACTTTAGCTGGATAGGAGATACTTCAGTTGGATATTAGGCTTACCCGTACGTAACACACATTATGTACTTACAAAAGAACATGGCTTTAAAAGGGGGAAGAGTAATGGCATTTTGAAAATAAAATAGTTTATAGCACTAAAGAGTCACAGTGCAATCAATGGTTTAATCAAACAACTACATTATATATATAATATTTAAAGAACATAAATATTCAGGAAATTCACTACAACATGAAAATAAAGGCTTCACCTTCTCCCACGCTTTTTTAGAAGAACTGGGGACAAAG
The DNA here is from genome assembly GCA_013399195.1 of Dicrurus megarhynchus. Lineage (NCBI taxonomy): Eukaryota > Metazoa > Chordata > Aves > Passeriformes > Dicruridae > Dicrurus > Dicrurus megarhynchus. Next base: position 101,034 of record VXAD01002616.1, on the reverse strand, counting down.
TGACAGCTCCTAGACAGTCTGCTCAGCTTCACAACACCTCTCTTGCTTAAGGGACTGTCCCTCAGCTCCCCCCAGGAGGGATGCTGGCACTAATCTAGAAGTTTCCCCAATAACTTTAAAGCATTTAGCACAGCCACTCCCCCACCCCCCATTATATTCCGTGGACATGCACTACAGTCTATACAGCAACGCTTCACAAAGTCAGCAAAAACAGGTCCCTAACAGCTGCCCCTCTGTGCTCTGGGGCCTGAACACTTCCATTTCAGGTCACAAAAGCCCAAGGCTCTCCAGTCAGAAGAAATAATTAAGTTACTCAAAGAAGCCTGTGCAGTTTTCACAGCGGGATAAAGCTGATCTGAACAGCAGCCAGAAGGGACACTATTTACAAGTGCTAGGAAAGCCCAGAGCCAGGGAAGGGCAAATCCGTCCCAGGAGAATCCCCGAGCAGCAGAACACTTTTGTACCACATGCCAAAGCCAGTGGGACTCCAGGCAGGACACAGGAGGAGTGTAAACCACACCATGTGGGGTAAAGCCTGGTGCTTCCCACCTACCACCAACTTTTTGCTTTGAGCCTCAGGGGCAAATGGGAGGGTTCATCAGCAATTCTGAGAGTAAAGGGATCCTCATGGTGACAGCTTCCCTTCAGACAGGACATGGGACAGGTTAAGCGGCCCCCTCAGAGCCACAGCAAGCTCCAGAGCCAGGGCACAGGGGTTGAACATACCAATGACCCAACAGCTACCAGGCCTTACAGCACAGCACACTGCCACGCTGGGAAACTTGAGCCTAAATGTAAGACACTAAATGGTAAACTTTGTCAAGTACTAAAGTTGTCTTCCAAAGTGCTAAGCCATGTTTGTTAAAGCTATGGCAAAGTAACAAAAGTAGAATCTTGGAGCAGCCTACAGTCGAAGTCTTCCCTACTCACACTGACAACCGGGAAAAGGTCCCTGCTGGAGTGGCACAGTTCCCCAAAGCACAGCATTTTGATGGCTGTGTGCTGGAAGTTGGGGGATTTGCCTTAACAAAAAAGTTTTCTGGACAGTTCTTTACAACATTCACAACAGAGATACTATGCTAGGGAACAGAGCAGGGCTGTGAAACATCCAGATTTCCTTCAGTTAAGCTGGAGGACAGGGCAACATTGCAGGAGGGGCCAGGCAGGAATCAAGACTGGCATGTCCTGCATGGGGAAGAGTTATGGGTCTGGGGTGTTTGAGTGTTTTTTGACTGAAATATTCTTTAACAACCAAACCAAACCAATCTGATGAACCACCTTGCACTGAAGTATTAAGCCCAGTAAACAGCAAGGTTTTAAAGTGTCAGTTTTCTCACTGCAGCTCTCTTTGAAATCCCAGAATCCCAGGATGGCTGGACTTGGAAGGGACCTTAAACACCATCTCAGTCCAAGCCCCTGCCACGGGCAGCAATACCTCTCACAAGATGCAAAATTCACTTTTGTTCACAAGAAAATGTCTTAATGACCCTTTCCTAGGGAATTGGATTACCTCTAGCTGCAAGACTATCCCAAATCCACTCTCTCCCGATCAATCTTTCAGATGGGTAACAGTCACCAAATTCCAACATTTAACACATTCCTTGGCATATGCTACTATTGAACAGACTTCCATGGCCACCCAACACTCCACACTTCACAGAGGCTCCTGTAACTGTGTCCAGTGGAGCAGAAATCCAGATCTACCTGGACAAAACAAAGCCATTCCAAACTGGAACGCTGGATCAGGTATCATGCATTAGGAACAAAAAAGCATCTCAAACACTGGAATGCACTGGAGAAGGTAATTTAGTCTCCTAGGGAAAAACCAAAAAAACCAACCCAAAGACTAAATTAAATACAGCCCAGAATACTGTCTAGTCATATTACTGAGTATACTGAGAGTGCCTGAAGGCACCACATGTGTTGTCCATGAAGATACTGGTGGTGCCTTATTTTAATATTAAAGAAGTCGTAGCTATAAAAGGAGTTAGTCCCATCCCAGTTTCCCAGCACTTATTTGTGCTCCTTGGTGGGGGCATAGTACAGTTCCATGGGTTTGTTCACTTTCCAGTACTTCTCACTGACCAGTTCCAGGGAAAAGGACCCATTTAGCACCTAGAAGAGAACAGCAGAACGGGAACAAATGAGGTAAATCTGATGCGGTGCAGTAGAACAGGCTACTTAAATCAGTACTTAAATGTGTTTACTTGAAGGAGTCACCAATAATGTGGCACAAGTTACAAGCTAAAAAACCCAAAGATTCTCAAGTGAAGCAGTATTCTTCCCCTCTTCAATTTTAATTGGAAAAGAATGGCATAAACCAGATCATGGCTGGTGCCATCACTGCGTTTTCCCCAAGTAACTTCTATGCCTCCTTTTCTACCAACCAAGCTTTTGCCAAAAAGCAACCGATCTGCTTCCAAATAAGCTGGTGCCATGAATTTTACCCTGGGAAGAGCCCAGCTGAGTGGATTTTGAGCAGCTGTGCGTGCAGGGCTGTGGCTGGCTGGGGCGGGGCGGTGCTTACGGTGAACTGGCCGGTGGCGGTGGCGATGTAGATGGTGTACTGCTTCTCACTGGCCGTGTCCAGGTTCATCTGGTTGGACTCGCCTTTGCTCCGCAGCTCCTCCAGGGCCAATCTCACTGCCAGGTACTTGGACAGGTGATCGACCGTGGCATTGCCCGAGGTCTTGATGTACCTGCGACAGCAGCCACACAGATCGTCAGTAATGACTGAGCAGCAGCTGTGGGAAAAGCCATCTGAAATGCCCCAAATATTACATGTCAGCTGTGTAAAAAGCCTTTAGAGAAAGTTCCCAGCTGAAGCTTTGCACAGATTTACACACATCACAGAGAGATGTCTCATCAGCAGAGAAAGCCAAGGAAAGACCTGAGGAAACACCATCTCTGCTGTGAGCCAAAACTCGCAATCTGTGCTTGGACTAGATTATGAACAAAAAAATGGCAGGAAAAGCTTCCAGCATGCAAATCCTGCTGACACAAAGCTGCTCTGAAAACTGCTGACACTTATACAAGGTTTGTTTATTCCCAAAGAATCTTAGAATAAGTAGAAAGGGACTGATACAACACCATCGTCCCACTAGTGAACTGCAACACTAGGAAACCTTAGAAACATCTTTATTTGTTACCAAAGGCTTAAAACAGCTTATGACTGTATTTTTTATAATAGTTGAGCAGTACCATCTACCTGACTTGGAACAGAAAGAAGGAAAGAGTGCTTATTTGCATCTGGCCTTGGCACAGGGTACTCAGAGAAGCTGTGGCTGCCCCTGGATCCCTGGAAGCGTCCAAGGCCAGGCTGGACAGGGCTTGGAGCAAGCCGGGCTAGTGGAAGGTGTCCCTGCCCATGGCAGGGGGTGGTACTGGATGGGCTTTAAGGTCCCTCCCAACTCAAACCATCCTGTGACACAGTTAAACAGGATGTGGTATGACTGAAGTAAATTGATGTCTAGAAGCCCCAAGAAGTGATGGAAAACCAAAACACCGGGAAATAGCAGCAGAATACCTGGAGATGGCCAGGGGCCACTGACCTCGTCTGCGCACTGTCGTCATTCTCCATGAGGGTGGGGTGAGGCCTGAACACCAGCTCGATCTCACTGGCCCCATCCATCACGGGGTCTATGGCCACAGTGGTGTTGTTGTTGTCCAGCTCCAGCCCAGAGTCATCTGAGGTTTTGGTCCTCTTGTTGCTGGGCCCCGCTTCCTGGTTGCTGTGTGTGGAGGCGTTGCTGCAGTGGGAGCTGTCACCGTTGTCCTCGGCCCCGCTGCCGTTCTCGATCTGCTGCTTCTTGCCCCGCTGCAACCTGGCCACAAACGGGCAGAGATACACCCTGACCCATCCAGAGTCCACCCAGGTCACAACACACCTCCTCTCCTAGTGAGGCATGTGCACACACAAGCACTGAACATCTCAGAGAGATTTTAAGTTACAAAAATTACTAACATTAATACTTTTGTAGAAAAAGATACTCATAGACAGAACTATTCATTTCTTCCTGTCCCTCAAACACCTTTTAGATATGTTTTAAGACTACTTTAACTTCACACAGTTGTTTTTCAGGCAGTTGCAGACCATTATTTTCATCCAAACAAGGATCCACATCTGACTGGAATTATTAAATCACACCATGCTTTATCATGCAAAGTTTGGGGCCTCCCTCCCAGCTGGCTCTCTTAGGTTTAAATGCACACCTGGAATTGCACCACAGTGTAAACACCACATATTCCAGCCTGTGAATTAAGTCACAACCAACCCCAAGTCCTGGTATTTTGTACATTTATTGGCATGTAAGGGTAGCACTTTGGTACAGGATTCACGGTGTTATGGTTTCTTATCCAAGACATGACAGCCATAATTTGGTAAAGCTACCCTGAAGTCTCTATCAGGCTGCCACAGAAGTCACAGGGAGTGATACAGAGGTTTCTGGTAGTAGACAAAAGGTTAAAAATTCTTTTGCCAAAGGTTAAAAATTGTTTTGTCTGATATCAGAGGAGAAGAGACAATTTTCAAGCTCCACAGGGCATGGGGACAGGCAGTGTATTTTTAGCTTAAAGGCAAACGAGGTGATTATGTACCTGTTCATAGCCTGAATCTTTAATCCCTCCTCGATGCTGTGGCTCAGGGCTTGCTGGTTGTTGTGCTTGCTGATCCTCGCCAGCACCCTCTCCTGATGAGCTTCGTACTCATCCCGGCTCGGGTAAATCTTACTGATGAGAGCGTCGAAATTGGGGTCTGGCCGCAGGGACCTTTTGGAAACGAGCTTTTTGCGACATGTGGGACATTCTTTGTTGCTGGATGTGGACAAGAAGGAAGCAAACAACACTTAACTCTCCAGCAGTAATAAAATTCTGCCCTGTTGCTTCCATTCTTGGTCAAAGCGCTCACTAAGACTCAGTATTTATAGTAAATCTGGAAAGGGGCTTCCCTCTCTTGACAGATCAGGTAGCTGCAGATATTTAAACAAAAATCCCAAACATCTCTCTCCCTGCTGCTCTTTTATTTTAAAGTATGTTTGAGCAAACTATTTAGACTGAAGAGATCAGAAGTCCCATGTTCCCTTCTTCCCTTCATTTTCTGGCTAGATTTTTACCTAGAAAAAATGGATGTCTAGTGGAAATTATACTGAGGCACAGTCTTAGGAGGAAATTCTTCTCTGTGAGGATAGGGAGGCCCTAACACAGGGTGCCCAGAGAAGCTGTGGCTGCCTCTGGATCCCTGGAAGTGTCCAAGGCCAGGTTGGACGGGGCTTGGAGCAACCTGGGGTAGTGGAAGGTGTCCCTGCCCGTGGCAGGGGGTGGCACTGGATGGGCTTTAAGTTTCCTTCCAAGACAAACCATTCAGGGATTCTATGATTCCATGATTTCTAACACTCACAGTACACATAATTTGAAATGGCTAAAGGCCACATAATTTGAAATGTATTATTAGGAAAAGGAAGAAATAGGGAAATTAAACCCATTTTTGTCAGTAATGTGTATTTTTGTTTTACTGGATCTAAGAGAAGAAAAGAATACAAAAGAGAACGTCAACTCCTTGCAAAAAAGATAATTATGAGATAATTTTTCATGACAAAGGAATTTGATCTGTCTTCCAGAGATGGCCAGAGATGGCAAAACAAGTTTGGAAAGGTGTGCTGCACATTTAGAAACTCCCAATGCACAGTGACTGTCCCACATCAACCCTCAAGGACACGTCCACCTCAAGTGCAATTCCTCTTCCTTCTGGAGCATCTAAGCCCTCTTTCCTCCACAGTGTTCATCCCTGTGTCCCCCTGGCAGTGTCCCCCCCTGTCCCCTGGCAGTGCCCAGGTACCCGCTCCTGAGGGCGGTGATGATGCAGTCGGCGCAGAAGCGATGCAGACACTCCTTGGTGGTCATGGTGTTCTTGAGCATGTCCAGGCAGATGGGACACATGAGCTCGCTGTGCAGGCTCCGGGGGGACACCACGATCTCCAGGCCATCCGTGATGGCTTCCTGGCAGCAAAGAAAGGAAAGGTTCTTTCATGGGATTGAGTCCCTTCCTCATGGAGACAGCATGTTTTACCCAAGGAAACACAGCAAAGAGACACGACACACACAAACACATCGAGCACACAAAACCCCAGTGCTGCCAGCCCTGCAGCACACAATAAAAACAAGGAGCTGCTGGAGAGGGTCCAGTGGAGGCCACGAAGCTGATGAGGGGTCTGGAGCATCTCTCTGATGACGAGAGACTGTGGGAGTTGGGCCTGGTCAGTCTGGAGAAGAGAGGACTGAGAGGGGAATCTCATTAATATATAGGAATATCTCCAGGGGGTGTCAGAGGATGGTCCCAGACTCTGCTCAGTGGTGCCAGTGACAGGATGAGGAGCAATGGCCATAAACTAAAACACAGCAAGTTTTCACCTCAGCACAAAGAAGAACTTGTGTTCCTTGGGGGGTGCAGAGCCCTGGAACAGCTGCCCAGGGAGGGTGTGGAGCCTCCCTCTCTGGAGCCATCCCAAACCCCCCTGGATGTGTCACCTGCTCTGGGTGACCCTGCCTGGGCAGGGAGTTGGACTGGGTGATCTCCAGAGGTCCCTCCCAAGCCCAGCAGTGCCGTGGTTCTGTGATTACCTGGGGTGTTCTCTGCAGCTCGTACAGACTGAGCTCCCACGTCTTGCTCAGAGGCTGCGTCCCGTTGGTCTGCACGGCCTGAGACATGGCTGAGGAAGGAAGGGACACGGGCTGAGCACTCAGGTGTGTCTGGCTCGGGATCCTCTCTCCCCTCCAGAGCCGCAGCAGTGCCTGTCCAGCCAAGCAGAGGCTCCAGGGAACACCCGTCCCCCCGCGTACCAGGCTCTGCTGTGCCACACACGGATAATCCCCTGCTTGTACCACGCCAGGAGAACTGGGGGAGCCGCTCAGCTGTGAACACTTGGCAAAAATCAATTCAGTTGTTAAACAAAAGTGACACAGAACTGAAGGCCAGAGAACTTGGGCCACAAATGCCACCTGATGCGGAAAATATTCCTAAAACATCCAGTTCCAAATGTGCACACAGGTCAAGCAGGGTCTGCTTCCTAACCAAGGGGAAGGGCAAAATGAGACTGGACACAGCAACCAAACGTGCTCACTGGAGCACACCACGAGGGCTTTTCCTTCCTCCTCAAAACACATCCTGTAAGGTTTCCCATCAGAAGTTTGAAGGATACTGAAAGATCAAGTGAAACCCAGTCACTGCATAATTTAAATAATAATAATAATAATAATAATAATAATAATAATAATACCACCACACAGAGAAACTGCATTGCTGTCCCATCAAAATTTTAGTATTATTGTATGAGATGAGGCAAAATTACCACACAGAGTCACTACAAATGTGAAAAAGTCTGGTCAAAGTGACAGAAGAAATGGTGTTTCTGAACAGAAAATACTTTTATGCTGGGGGAGAGGAGGCACTACTTCCCATGTCTCCAAAAATGCCCGCCTTGAGCAGGAAAACTAATCCCAGACAGAGGTATGTTTAAAAAAATAATTGTAACTATATAAGTGGCAAGACTGCAGTTGCAGACCTTTTTTCTAGGTGGAAGAAGTGCTTTCTTTCATTCCTTTTTTTAAATCTGGGTTTCCAGACCCTTCAATTCAGCAGCAGGAGGGAAAAAAAGCCTGACATAAAGTAGCCATATCCACTATTATGTCTATTAAGTAGAATCACAGAATCTTGGAACAGTTTGGGTGTGAAGGGAGCTTTAAGCTCGTCTAGTTCCAACCCCCTGCCACGGGCAGGGACACCTTCCTCTAGCCCGGGCTGCTCCAAGCCCCATCCAACCTGGCCTTGGACACTTCCAGGGATCCAGGGGCAGCCACAGCTTCTCTGGGCACCCTGTGCCAGGGCCTGCCCACCCTCACAGGGAACAATTCCTTCCCAATATCCAATGCAAACCTACCCTCTGTCAGTCTGAAGCCCTTGCCCCTTTTTCTGTCACTCCAATTCCCCTCCAAGAGTCCAACTCCAATTTTACTGTGTAATATCATGCCCTAAAAACACAGTTTACTTGTCACAAGGGACATGTTCCTCTGTGTGGATCAGAGAAGTCCCATGTGCAGTTAAGACCTCACCAGCCCAGTAGAGGTGAGAAGCCACCACATCCCAGCTGCAGACTGAAGCACTGCGCTGTCAGGACTCTGAGTGTTTTATGTCAGTTATTCAGTGGTATGAATTTAATGATGGTATTAAGTGACACATCTCAGCAAAGAAAGGAAACACTGCTTCTCTGTGTTCTAATTTCCACTAATATTTAAGGCAATTCCAGGTGTACAGGAAGCCAAGTCCTCCAGGGTAAGGATTTTTTTATGTGTTGTTCTAACAGAAGCCAAACATCATTCTGTGTCTGCACTGGATACCGCTCTTGTGTGCTTTTAAAGCTGACACATTCAATTAACCATCATTTCAGCTGCTGCAAGAAATTCATGAAGCTGCTAATCCCAACCCTTCCCAAAACCTGCTGGAGCACACGGACCAAGACAGCGGAGTCCCAGAGCACCCAGGCTGTCCTAGCCAAGAGCCTGCTCTCCACGCCCGAGTGAAGAGTTCACCCCAGCAGCCCCTGCATGCACAGGTAATTCCTCACCTGAACTCGTGTGCTGGCACCTGCTAACACAGAACAGCAGCTCTGGGGGCCAGGCCATCACCAAACCCATCCATCTGCACAACAACCACATTAACACCAACATTTCTTCCTGGAAAGGGTGCTCAGGCCTTGGTGGGGCTGCTCAGGGAGGTCTGGAGTCCCCATCCCTGGAGGTGTCCAAGGAAGGCCTGGATGTGGCACTCAGTGCTCTGGGCTGGTGACAAGGTGGGGATCGGGCACAGCTTGGACTCGATGATCTCACAGATCTTTTCCAGCCTCACTGAGTCTGGAATTTATCCTGCAGCCACACCTACAAGCCCGAGGCTACACTGCACAGGACACTGTACAGCTGTCATGATAAATAACTGAGCAGCTTTACTCAAAAGCCTTCTCATCTGAGATGCCAAGTGCTTCACTCTCACCCTAAGGGCTGCAGTGATAGTACTTTCAAATTTTAAGAGGAAAAACAGTGGCCTTAAGCCAGCTGAAAGCTGGAGTGATCCACACAGCCCATTCTGTCACTACCAAACGCCTCCTCTGCCTCTGGCAAGGGAAATCTGATGAGCAGTGGAAACGTGGTCAATTCAAGCATGATGGATTGACAACAAAAACAATCAACTTGTGCTCCATGGAGTCTCTAATCTTCTTGATGATCAATAAATAAATCTGCTTAGCTTTTCCCCTGATCCCCTACAACTTCAAGATCTATATTGGTCCTGAAATGTGAACAAGGCCTTATTTCTCTTCCCTCTGGTACTGGTGGCTCTCAGATTGGATTGTGTCTCCTCACACTGCTGAAATCTAACCCAGCAACACCCACAGCTGGCATCGAGATCAAACATCCAACTCCACAGTCAGGAGAGGCATTTTGACCCAGAATTGCACCGACCATGTAACAGCCACCAAGTACCAACCAGCAGTCATAAACCATAACCAGTGAAACCTCCTCTTCAGATGTTCCATCAATGAATGACCTTCTCCATTTGTCTGGGGAAGTGAGGTGGGAAACACCTCTACATTTAGCTGACTCTTCAGTTTCCTTTTAGGACAGTCCACTGCTACTAGATTTGAAGCAGGCATCTGCTGAAAGAAATCCTGCATGGCTCAGGGCACACTGGCTGATCCTTTCTAGAGCTACAGAAGTAGGAAGTTTTTCATGAACCAAAGGAAGATTATCTTCCTGTTCTTGACACTCTATTCAGAGGGAAAAATATGACGTGTAAAGTTTCTAGACTGAAGGTACAACAGACTTTTTATTAACTACTACTGGCAAAGGGACTGAAGATACAGAAAAAAATGTTGACCCTCACATTTGTTCTTCAGTCTGGAAATTTATTCCAGTGAAATCTCATATTCCTAAAATCACTGGCATAGTTCACTGTTCCTCTGCATCCCTTTTGGCATTGTTTCTCAAAGAAGTCTTACATGACAGGTTTCTCACGCTTATTTTCCCAGCTCACAGTACAACACAGATTTTACCTCAACAATACCCACTTTCTACCTGTTCAACATTGCACATCTTTTCCACTTTATAGTGAAGGTGGGATCTCTTCTTCACAGATCACACATGCGAGCACCAGGAACAACATGCAGTCAGACACCCCTGTGAGCCTCTGTTGAAAAAACTTCTAACACACCACCTTATACTTTTACTTACACCACCTTATAACCTTACACTTTATATCTTCTTTTTTACCTTTATGACTTGTCTGTTCCCTCTGGATGTAAGAGGAAAGCAACCAGTCACACAACAACAGGCTGATATCAAGGGGAGAAACCACATTCATAGAATCACAGAATAATTTGGATTGGAAGGGATCTTAATGATCATCCAGTTGCAACCCCCTGCCACGGGCAGGGACATCCTACACTATCCCAGCTTGCTCCAAGCCCCAGTGTCCAACCTGGCCTTAGACACTTCCAGGGATGCAGGGGCAGCCACAGCTTCTCTGGGCAACCTGTGCAATGGCCTCACCACCCTCACAGGGATATTCCTTCCCAATATCCCATCTGACCCTGTCCTCTGTCAGATCAAACCTCTTTCTCTCAGAGCCACCAACAAGTAGTCATTGTTGGGATTAATCCTGTGGGCAGAGAGCCATTCTTGTCAGTAACTAAAAAAACCACCTTAACTGATATTGTATGGACCCCTGCAACCCTTCAGACTGAGTCAGTCTTCAGGCACAGCAAAACCCCTAAGCACAAACTCCATTATTACAGGGTACACACATCTGTCACTATCAAAGCTAGAGCTGATTGATAAACCAACATATTACACCTCAACAAGTTTGAAGAAAACCAGTTGGTATTTAAAAGCTTAAGAAAGTAAGTCTTGTTCCTGAAGCACTGGAAAACAGGCAGTTATAGGAAAAAATATCAGTAAGGAGCACCCTGTCTGAAAGGCCCTCGGATCTCCTGCCTGCTCACTGACTGGGGAATTTAGGCTGGGATGTCCTTCTTCCAAATGTGCTTGCACAAAAAATTCCAGCAGACTAATATCCACACTTGTCACACACCACATCCACTTTACAACCTCTTGCACTGAAATACACGTAATTATTTACTCCAATGTAGTCATGACTGAAGTAGGGTGGGCATTTGGATATCCCACTCCTGAAATTGCCCAGTAAAAATAAAATCCAGCTGGCAGCACTTAGAGCAGGCCAGTCAGAGCTGTGGGCAGCCAAGGGAGGAGCTCTGCACCAGCATTTCTCTGCTCCTGCCCTTCCCAGCTTACCTTTCACAGCTCTCCACTCTCAGATCCACCAACGAGTAACAGCTCCTTAGTATTACTGCTGAAAATGTGTCAGTTCTGAAAATGTAACATTTCCTGAGGTCTAGCTCAGCACTAGCCTTGATGGTGGTCAGGCTTTAACCAGGGAGCAGGGGATGCTATCAGGGATCCTTCACACCTGGATTATGCTCCAAAATGCTTTGCAGGGCCTATTTTAGCCCAGGCAAAGGCTAAAGAGCATCTGCAGCGTGGTTCTGTCAGCACACCTTGAGATCAGAGAAAGGCTGGAATGGTACCAAGCAGCTGGAGAGAGAACCCACAAACCCAGCTCAGGTGTGACCATAACCACACCAGCTCCTATTTAAGTTTCTGTGGTACTTTCATGAAAAAAACGCTTTTGAGGAAAAAAATTGTATCAGGCTCTTTAAAAAAAAATATTGCACACATTTTTTGAGAGCATTAAAATCTTAGAAATAACTGATTTCTGTTCCAAGTTGTAAAAGGTAAATATTTAGACTTAAACTAGTAAGAGTTAGACCTCTATTTGGTGTGCCAAGTTCAACAGCACCTTCAACCATTCCAGGTTTTTCTTTGTAAGGATTAATTCCTTTAAAAACAGGTATCACAGTACAGCTACTTGGAAGTTTAACAGGATTAGAGCTTTAAGTTTTACTCTCTCACACTATAACTAATACTGGGAACAGATTGCACGTTTTCAGAGTACTCAATTCAATCATTCATTTCGATTTATTCAATTAAAGCATTCTGAAATTTAAGGTTTTTTCTGTTTTTACTTACTGGCTTAGAGCTTGATTTGAAAAAAAAAAAAATCCACACAATCTGGAAGACACTATTTGAAGGAATTAACCTTCCCTGCAGTTCCCTGGCAGCTCAGATAGCTTTACATCCAGTTGAATCTAGGACAACTGGTACTAGACTATAATCTAGTATGTTTAGTGTTCACTCTGAAGGTTTTTTCCTCTCTGGATCAAAAATCCCCCAGGAAACAGCCAAATCAGGTTCTGGCCTGGAGTTCCTTTTGTTCCCTGCTCTGGAATTCCCTTCTCACTGATCCTGGACAAGGATGTCACCATGCCTGGCTGTGCCTCCCCTCCCTTGTCACTGTCACCACTCCTCAAACTACCTCTTGCTGAGTTCATACTGCACTTACTCTAATTATACCCTGATCTCCCGAAGGGGCTAAACTCAAATGAGGAAGGTCCTACTGAACTGGGTTTAGTTCACTCAGCCATCAGGCCTTGGCCTCCCAATCAACTTCAATGTCACAACAACCCTTACTGGGAAGGTTTTCACTTCTTGTGCCGGTTTGGCAGAGACAGGGGATACACATGATAAAGTCACCCCAAGACACTTCTCTTTGCAAACTGAATTCAATATTCTGTGAGCCATGCGCAGAGTCATCTTTTCTTGACACAATCACACCTGATCTAAGCTGACAACAAATCCAACCTCAGGGACTGATGTTCAGAGTTGCAATCAAAGCACAGTGGCTCTGTAGGGCAGCTCCACATGCAAGGTTCAAGTTGTCAGCCTCGCAGACATCCAAGAGATGAGGTATGACCTGGTATCCATCAGATCAGGCACCAAAACCCCATTTAAAATCTCGAGGTGCTGTGGGCTCCCACCACGAGCCAGATATAAAGCAACAATTCCTTAAGGTACTAAATACAAAATGAGAAAGCATTTCCCATGACAAAAGGTATGGATGGACAGAATAAACTGCTAAGAAGTGCTGAGCAGCAGGATCCACAGGGGAAACTAATCCTACCTGAAAGCAGAAAGCCACAGCCAAGGGGCCACCAATAACAGGTCACTTGAGAGGGGCTGTGGGATGCCCACTCCGGGACACAGCCACACTCGACTGGATGTGGTGGTGACCAACCTGACCAACTGGCCCTGCTTTTGCCAGGGGGTTGTACTGGATGGTCACTGGAAGTATCTTCCAACCCAAACTATCCTATGGAGTTATCCTATGGGGTTATCTCTCTATTCTATGGAGTTATCTCACTATCAGAGATCTTTATCCTTAGTTTTGCTGTGTAGACAGTGACAGCCAAGAAAAGCCAACAGCAAGCGACACTAACCAGCCAATAAACCCCTGCCACAACAGAGGTGAAGAAAGGTGAATATAACCTTCTCCTGTCCACACACCTCTTACAATCCAGGTGGGCAAATACCATCCTGTGAGCGTCCTCCTTACCCACAAAAGAAACATCAGAAGGCTTTTTGGGGACAACAGTAACCACCAGATTTAGACAAAGCAGAATCCATCGGTTTGAACTGTGCAGAAACAGCAATGAGCTGGGCCCTCAGACACGTAGTATGTTATAAAGAATATCCAGCAAGTCTGCTTAAAAATGGGAGTTTCCTCCATAAACTCATGCTACAGCCACATATTTAGGAAAAAGAGAACTTAGAGCTGTAAATGGTGCAGATTAGTTGTCAGCCTGCAAATTCATGAGGATCAGATAGAGATGAAACATGAGGGTTATCAAGTGAACAGTTCCAGCTATTCACAGAACACCTGACAGCACATTGGTGGGCTAATTTCAAAATGATTACCAAACACTTTATCAGTTAATACTGATGGGAATGTGAGCTCCTTTGTAAATGCCTGCTATGGTTAGAACTGAGTAGTCTACAGCACTTACACAGAGCCAACGTTGCAAATATTTTGTACACATTAACCAGAAGTCTATCATGTGCAAAGCACAATCACAGCCAATTAAAAGACTACGAAAGATGGCTAATTAATACAAAATATGAAGCTGAAACTTCCCGTACCAATTACATGCTTCAGAAACTGAATCTGGTAACAATCAACCAGTATTTACACTGTGCTTTCTACCCATATGATGTATCAGCTTAGAAGCAAACACACCCTCAGACTGTCTATGTGGGACAGAAACCTGAATTAGATAAAAAATGAGGGAGAAGAGACATAGTTCATATCATCATAGAATCATGGAATGGTTTGGGTTGGAAAAAACCTTAAAGCCCATCCAGTGCCATCCCCTGCCATGGGCAGGGACACCTTCCACTAGCCCAGGCTGCTCCAAGCCCCATCCAGCCTGGCCTTGGACACTTCCAGGGATCCAGGGGCAGCCACAGCTTCTCTTGGGCACCCTGTGCCAGGGCCTGCCCACCCTCACAGGGAACAATTCCTTCCCAACAGCTCATCTAAACCTACTATGCCAGCTTTAAAACCATGTGGTCCTTGTCTCTTATGGAGCATGGATCAGTATCTTGTTGATCTGTGCTCTACGAGAGAAAGAAACCATCCCAGCAGCCACTCCTGGGCAACAGTGTGGCTGGGAAGTAAGACAGGAATCAGATTCACGTCAGGGATCCCTGGATCTTGAGCTGGGCTTTGGTAAGCAGTGTTTAAAAGCACTTGCATCATTACAACCCTGTCTGCCAGCAAGGACTTTGTGTCATTCCAACTCCAGTTACAAGTGAAGTGACGCCCACTGAAAATTAAACACGTGATAACCACTCTGACAATCCCAATTTAACAGTTTGCACCTGGCTCCCTGCCATCCTATTTTCCTACTTTATTTACTGAAGGAGATGAAGAGATTAACATTCAAATGTTTTGATCACTTATATCAATATGGCCCCACTACGGCCGAGAAAACAATTTAACGACAATAAAACCAGAAAATTAATATTAAGGAACAAATTTTACACTCGGATAGGTAAACTCTCACTGAGTGTCAGATACAGGGTGACTGGCACAATGAAGAAGTTACTAATGCAATAAAACTATCTGTAAATACATGAGTGACAAATGTTCCCCACACTCAAGACTCTGCCAAGTTCTACATTTAAAATACTGAGAAATCCAAGGTTTGTCACTCTATAAAGAGCAGTTAGCAAAGAGACACAACCTCACTGCTGCCCTAGAGCACTCCCAGCCAGGAGGGAAAGATGTATAATTAATTCAAGACCACAGACTCAAAAATGTCCCAAAGCAGCCAATAAAACTGAGGAATGCAGAGAAATCCAAGGCACTGGTGCAGTTTAACAGCCCCAACAGTTGGTAACACTAAAGATCTTTTTCCAACATGACTGTCCCTCTCAGTCACACCACAGCAGAGGTTTTCATTTTCCTGATAACTAGTCCCAAACTCCCATTTTCCCACAAACTTAGCAGCATTTCTCTTCAACATTAAAAAAAATCCTCCCTTGAAAAGCAAGTAACAACACCTAATGCTGTGATTATGGAATGTCTGGAAGGCTGCTGAACAGATGACATCTAACTGAGGGAAAAAATAATACTGGCATTTCTGAAACCCATGGGCCTGGAAGCACATGGTCTTTTACAGCTTCTTGGCTGTATTTATTCTCCTAAAAAAGTCTTTTGCCTTGAGATATGGAATCTGCCAGCTAACAGCCATTCACAATTCCTTGGCCCTGAGATGGATCAATCCGTGGAGCTGAGCAGCATTTCCAATCTGGCTGTCAAGCTGCTCCTCCTGGCCGGGAGACACTGGAGTGTGACCTCACACAAACCATCTGCTGTGCATCTGGACACCTCTGGAAGGGCTCCGTGAATCCAGTGCTGACAGAAGTGTCCAAAGGGAGATAATCCTCCTGGTTTAGATGTCAAGGGCATCAGGGAAAAATAAGGAACCAAATTAAAGTGTTGATCAAACTCCAGGCTGTTTTATCACAGTGTTGGGAACAGCCGTGTACTTCTGGACATGACAGAAAGATGTGATTTTAGGTTGGTGCTTCTCTGTGTATTTATAGCAGGAAAGTATAGCAGCATATAAGCACCCCGAGTCCAGGTACATCCCTCCTATGGGGCTGAGGCTCAAATTTCAGTTTATTCTAACAAGGTTTGTACTCTGTGCATCAGTGGCCTTTTCACACCACCTCCCAGATCACTCCATCCCTGTCAATAACCTTCAGTCCTCAGTGTCATCTCCTCATTCCCAGTTCTGTATCCCACCCTCTCAGACATCTCCTCAGCTACAAAAACTGGAATACATAAAAATACCATGACATTTCCAGAGAACTATCTGTGTCATCAGTTGCCTCCAAGGAGTCCAGAATTCACCTGCTCAAACTCATCACACATCAAACCCAGGCTATTCCTAAATTACAAAGCTTAGATTTTTTTTTAATCTTGAAGGATTAATTAGAAAATTTTCCAGGTTTTGGTATGTACACACACAGAAGCAAACATTGCCCACTGTTCTAATGCATCAGGCAGTAAGATTATTTAAATCATTAAAGCTCAAATCCTGGAATTTAGCCTTTCACACCATCTGTATCTCGTCCAAAGTAGTATTAAAATATGTTACAACAGTAATGCCTTCTGCCAGGAGAAGAAACAAAACCCAAAACTGTCCAAGGAACAGCAACTTTTCACTGTTGGCATGGGTTAATAGATCAGGCAAACACTTGACCTCAAGTGTGCCAACAATTCATATATAAAAGAAAAACAGCCACTACCAAGCTATAATTTAGCCCTGTGAAGCATCAATATTAAGCAGAACTCTGGGGGAGTGAGCAGAATTCTGATTTTATCTGCCACTTGTTAAATTTTATGTCAAATTTCTCATATTATGAAGCATGCTACTGTATACTATGTGTGTGACTACCCAGGTGAGTTTCAAAAATTAGGTTCTTAATCTCTTAAATTAACCTTGTACTTCAGAATTTATAACCAGCTGGGAAGGAGAAAAGCCAAAGTTCCTTTCTAAAATTCATTTCAATGCTGTATCAGATCAGAACAAGAGGGATAAAGGACAGAAAACTTTTGGGAGCAAATAAAAGTAAAGCTTCAAACTTCAGAAAAATTGAATCTCACAGCAACTAAATTATACAAACAATTCATGATATGTGTTGCCTTAGGATATTTTTAATGAGATTTAATTTTTAGTTTTTCCTTGCCCTGCTCTGCTGGCACATTTTTTTGAGGCAAACCACTCTCTTGCTGTGTCCTTGAAGTAACAGCTGCTGAAAGCAAGACCCAAGCACTCCAATCAATTAGGTGAAGTTTAATCATTTAAAACAGTAAATTTGAAAGGCCTCTGTTGTGGCCTTTAAATTTGCTGTACATTTTAACAAAAATTCTATGAACATCCATGCACTACAATTCAAAATCTTTTACATCTTCACAAATGCTGTGGTTGGTTCTGCCACAGGTACGTGCAGGACCCCAGGTTCCTTCTAAGACAGTCTAAAACCAAAGGTGTGTTGAAATAACCACACCAGACCCTGAACTTCAGCACCTGAGGAGCGAGCCCAGATCTGCTTCCACTTCACTGGAAAACCAACATGGGTTTGTTATTTTTCATCCCACCAGCAAAAAAACCATGAAAACCTGCTCATCACCTTCCTGGACTGCTGCTTTGGTACAGTGCTAAAAGACGCTTCTAAGCAAATTTTGAGAAACATTAAAAAAAAAAAGTTTTTTCAATAAAAAGTAAAAGTTGAAGCCAAATACACTGAAATTCAGGTGTCCTGCTCTCCCCGAGCTACCAGGATGACATCAAGCGAGCCACCTGCCCTGTTCTTCAGCCCACAGCACACCTACTGTCCATCCCATTTAGTAACAGAAATGGCAATAAGCAGCAGCATTCTATTGCATTTATACTGTAGGAGAAATTCTGAGATGTCAGACCAGCAAATATTCCTGGCTGTCCAGCTTTTGCAGAGCTATGTTAGAGAGCCACAAGGATTTCTCCCCCTCTTGGCAGTGAAGCCACAACCAACAGCAATAGAATTTTCTTGATGAGAACAAAAAGACAGTTTGATTATTAATAAACAGAAAATAAACTCCCCCACAACACTTGAGAGACAAAAAGACTCAAGCCATTTTATGTCTGATTGACTTAATAGCTGCAATAAATATAAAAAAGCAAAACTGAATTTGGCAAGCAGGCAGCTGTCACCTAAAGGTGGGCAACAGCAAAGAACAATTTGTGTTTCAAGGACTCCCTCACAAGTAAGACTGTCCATTTTGTAAACAGTACTACAGGAGCAACACTTAACACAGTTTAACCCAATAATTACACAAAGCAGTTCAACGTTATTCCTGAGAGGTGAAGAGCAAAGAATGATTAGGTTTTAATTAGTTAGCAGAACACTACTGCTAACTCCCCACTGTCTGCAAGAGAGCTCCAGGATCCAGAAGTGGGGGGAAAAGCAGACAGGGGTAATTCCTAAAATATTTCTCCACCGCAACAAGTCTAAACAGCTCCACAATATCGAGTGCTGCTCGTTCCTCCGAACATTAAGAATTTAAGGTCAGCTTTGAAGGCCAGTTATTTGCATCAACAGAAAACCAAGCAGAAGCAAGCAGAGGCTCAACAGCACCTCTTCTCCAATCTCTTTACTCTCTGTCTGCATCACTATTAAACTGCTGATCTATTCAGAAAAAAACAGGTAAAAGGTATTTAGGGAAAAAAAAGTGGAAGGAATTCCTTTACTCCCATGTTTCTTTCACGCATGTTCCTCGAGCTGGTGCTTCTGCTACTACTGCTGCAGTAAGAGGAGATCCAGTGCTCCTTCTAAGAAAAATACAACTGAGCACTCACAGACTGAAGTCTCATTTTTAAAGCTCCTTTCCCTCCCCCCATTATATTGTTTTTGTAAGCAAGAGAAAGAGTTAAAAGAAAGATGAAGAAATTCACTTAACCAAACATCTATGTCACATATAAGACTGATGTCTTTCCTGTAGCCTGTATTTCTATTCAATGATAGCAGAGCACTGAAAATTACAGAATTCTGCTCCAATCACCCAAGATGCCCAACCAAGTCTTTATACTCAACCCATTACCACACATCACTCTTAAAACACAAAGCATCACTGATCAAGGGAGACGCATGTAATTTACTTTGCTGGCACCTGCATATTATTTCACCTCTAAGACATGACAGGTGGTACTTTTCTTGGCAGCTGCAGCAAGGCTGCTGCTTCAAAGCTTTGAAGCCAAAGGTCAACAATTTTAGCCACTGAAGATGTGAAAAAATACCTCCAACGCAAAGTGTGTGTCCCTCCATTACCACAAAGTTGAATGCAGACAATAATAAGGCAGTTATTAAACACTGTGAGTGACAATTCACTGGGGCAGCAAGGTTTAAAGATGCTGTCGATTTGTCTGTCATTGCTGAAAGGCACTGTAACAGAGTCACACCCAGCCACAAACTTGTACCTGACACTGCGGCTCGTGCTGTCCAGTGAAAAGTCCTCCCATCTCCAGACAACTGATAAAGTTAATCCTTCCAATAAACATATTTTTTTAAGCAGAATATACTGCTTATCCATATCCGCTGCTGTCACAGCCAGCGCCTCTGTCTTTGCTGACAGCTGAATGTCAGCTCTGAGCTTGACATGATGTATAAGAAAGTCAAATTATCTCATTACACAAGTTTTTAATGGAAACACAGATGAATACAAATCAGAGCACCTCTGCAGGGAACTCCTATGACAAATCGAGTCTTTGTTACTAAATGAATGACACTCGATTAAAGAATTCTCCCCGAGCAAAAATAATTTCACCTGCACACCAGTCACGTTTTTTCAAACGCAAGCAATTCCCTTTAATCCTTAAAAGCCCATGTGCAGTGCACAGTTATCGCACAGAGCTACAACCGCTTCCAAAGAGGGCTGGATTATGAATTATCATACTGGAAATCATCTTTCTCCACTAGCTGCCCTCTGGATTTCTGTAGAATTAGGCGCTTGATCCAATTATTTTCCACAGAAGAGGGTCTGAAAAACAAACAGTTCACAAAAATCTCGAGAAGAATATTGCTCAGTGCTTGTTTCATATACACACGGTGCCATAGGGTTGGTGCAAGGAAGGCAAGTGATCCAGAAGAGCTACTGCAGAGTGTAAAACTTGGCAAGAAACAGGTGCTCAGTTCGTACGGGAAGCAGTGGGAGCGATGCGGAGGGAGGAGGCACATCCTCAGCTCCTGGCACAGCGTCCTTCTGCACCTGCTGCCCTGTGGGAAGCGACATTTTCCCGGGAGCAGCCGGGTGGCTCCCAGCCCCAGTTCGCGAGCATCACGCCCCGCCAGCACCGCTCGGCACGGGCTCCGGGATAGACAAAAGACCGGGAACGCCGAGCTATAAATCACACCCAGGACCGTATTGTGCAGAGGGGCGATCCGCAGAGCCAGCGAGAGCGGCTCGGGGCCGTGTCCGTGAGCTGTCCCTTGCCGGGGATGGCAGTGGCGGTGCCGCGCTCGCCGGGCTGGTGCTGCCGTACTGCGACTGCGATGGAGCCGTGTGTGCTACCTCTGCCCGCAGCTCCCAGGCGTGCGGCTGCACACATGCACTTACATACAGATCCGTACGTGCAAATATAGGGAGATAGCTGCGCAGATATAGGTATGTGTACATAGATGTATACCCCGGCTGCTCCGGGCTCGGCAGCCCCACGCCGGCCCTGGGGGCGGCTCTGCGCCCCGCGGCCCTGCAGCACGGCCGGGCTGGGGGCAGCCGGGGCTCCGGGCTGCCATGGGGNCGGACGGGGCCGCCGCGCCCGGGCCGCCCCGCGCCCTCCTCCGCCTCCTTCACGGCCGGGGCGCGGCGACCGCCGGGGCCGCTCGCTGCTTTCCCCGCCCTGCCCACACCTCCGGGCCCGCCGCCGCCAGCGCTCCATATCCCCTTTCCTTTCCCGTTCCCGGGATGCGGCAACGCGCCCTGCGGGGCTCGCTCCGCACCACGGCCCCTCTCCATTGACCGCCCTTCCCGGGCGGGGGCGGCTGAGCTGCGCCAGGCAAGGTTCAGGTCGCACATCAGGAGGAATTCCTTCCCGAAAAGGGTGATTAGACACTGGAATGGGCTGCCCACCGGGGCGGTGGAATCGCCGTCCCTGGAGGTGTTTAAGGAAAGGCTGGCTGTGGTGCGATGGCCTGGTTGACAGGGTGATGTTGGGCATAGGTTGGCCTCGATGATGCCAGAGGTGTTTTCCAGCCCCGGTGATTCTGTGGTTCCCGCAGCCAGGCCCGGAGCTCAGGGCCGGAGGGCGGATGGGTGGCGGTGCCCTGGCCGAAGCGGGGCCGGCCCGAGCAGCCCCCGCTGCCCCTGGCCAGGCGAGCCAGGAATTGGGTTATCGCTGCCTCATTCCCCGCTCTGCGGGCAGGAGCAGGGCTGTCACCGGGCAGCCCCCGCTGCCCCTGGCCAGGGGAGACAGGAATTGGGTTATCGCTGCCTCATTCCCCGCTCTGCGGGCAGGAGCAGGGCTGTCACCGGGCAGCCCCCGCTGTCCCTGGCCAGAGGAGGCCGCGGGCTGCAGGAACTGGGTTATCGCTGCCTCATCCGCCACCGCACAGCCCCGTAGGATGAATGCGTGGCATCGGGCCGGCCTCTGCTGGGCTCTGCTCCCTGAACTCCGGGGCTCTTGGACACCGCTCCAGAGGGACGTGGCCAGAGTCCGAAGGCTGTGGGAAGCAGCTGAACCCGGGCAGGCAGGGCAGCGTGGCACCGAGCCCAGCGCCATCCCCACACCCCTCAGACAAGGGACAGAAGCTGAAGCAAGACTTGTGGTGTTTCTGTTTACGGTACAAAAATACACATTTAGGTGCTCTCGAGCATCTCCAGCCCGCTCTGCGGTCCTAACGTGAAATTAACGTTTGTCTTCCCGTGTCTGCGTTTTAACGTTTGATAAATGAACATTGTTTTTATGACCTTTGGGTCTTCAGAGGTGCCTTTACTGGTCTTTGTATTAACTGTTTTATAGCGATAGCAAGGTAGTGCACTTAGTCTAATTAAATCTGGTGTGAGTAAATGTGAACAGAGATCAGACATGAGTCTCAATTAATACTTCAGTCTTTAATCATGCAGCAACATAATTAAGATTATTCTATATGGAGTATTTAAGGCCATTCAATATGGAGTATTTAGGCAATTCAGTATGAAGTATTGTAAGTTTTCCTAGAGTGTTATAGTTGGTGTTCTCATAATTAGAATATTTTAAAAGTCCTGGTTTGGTCTTTCACCTCTCCTTGCAAAACTTCACATCTTTTTGAGAAATTCTAGCTTAAGTCAGATAGTAACCATGTTTATGGAGTAGCTTTCACTCCCTCACACTCCTTATGACCTATACTGCAGCCTATATAATTGATCCTTACAAGACGTTGATAAGTTAGTCAGGGATAACGTCTCTGTTTTCTAAGTGTGATCAAATGTCTCAGATAAATCTCAGAGGGAGTCAGCTGTGGACAGGATTTAACAGTCCTTGTCTTGTTCTTGATTAGGTTTCTTAAAGAATTATTTTTCTGAAGTGGGTTGTGTTGAGCTCTTTCAATGTTAAAATTCAAAGCTGGTACAGAATGGAACAAGAGATTCTGATACATTCCTCTCTTTAGAATGACACTAGTCAGAACTAATGACTGAAATTTTCCTGAAGTTTCAGCTGTTCATCAGTGCCAAGGAAAGGAAGATGTTGTCTGTCAAGTTATTGCGGTACCAGAAGTGCCCTTTGGTAAAAATTGCTTCACTTGTTAATTGCCTGCAGCACTGAGGTGAGTGAAGAAGTTCTGACACTAATGTACCGCTGTTAGTGAAATTTGTTCTATGTGAGAAAAGCTCAATGCTACAAAAATGAGATTTGCAGAATGAGAGCATGCAGTTGTCAGGAAGGCAGATCTCCAAAGGCAGATGGAGTGCAAGGTGAGCTGGAATCACAGAATCCCAGAATGGTTTGGGGTGGAAGGGACCTTAAATTCATCTTGTTCCACCTCCTGCCATGGGCAGGGGCACCTTCCACTAGCCCAGGTTGCTCCAAGCCCCATCCAACCTGGCCTTGGACACTTCTAGGTATCCAGGGGCAGCCACAGCTTCTCTGGGCACCCTGTGCCAGGCCCTCACCACCCTCACAGGAAAAAATCTGGTAAAATGCAAAACTATACACTGGCATGTAAATTAACAAGTTATAAACATTTCTAGGAATCTTTTGCTGAAAAAGACACGAAAAGAAATTGAACACATTTAAGCTGTGCTAGTGGTGTCCAGCTTACCATATTTCTAAGAATAATTTCCTTGATTTTGTTTTATACTTCCTGTATGATTTAATAGTGGCACCATGGATCTCCTCTGCAATGTGGTGTTGCTGCTTTTAAGGATGTGAGAAAAGGCTACCAAATACTTTCCAAGTGCAGGCTGTCCTCCTGCCAAGACATCAACATGAGGGTTTGGTGTTCAGGGTGCAGATGCTCCCCAGCAGGAGCCCTGCTCGGTGCAGGGACTCTGCTGTCATGGCCCGGGGATCGGGCTCAGCACTCCCTACATACATCCAGATACTGTGTCCAGTTTGGGGCTCTCACTCTGGGAAAGGCTGTGACAGACTGGAGGAAGGAAAGGCAAGGGAGGGCCCCAGGATGGCTGGGACTGGAGAACTTTCCCTGAGAGGAAAAGCCACAGGAGCAGGGCTTGGTCAGCCTGGGGCAGGCAAGGCTTTGGGGACCCTACACATCCAGCCCCTTCCTGTGAGGTTATTGAGCCAGGCTTCTCTCAGCCAAGGTGAGAGGTGACAAGAAGCCAAAACAAGAAAGGTTTGGATGAATACAGGGAAAACCTATTCCCCATGAGGACACTCAACAGCAGCACAGCTGCCCAGCAAAGCTGTGCCATCTCCGTCCTTGGAGGTTTTCCAAACCCAAGCAGTTCAAGCTCTGAGTGGCCTGGTCTGACCCCAGAGCTGACCTGCTTTGAGCTGGAGCTTGGACAGGGACCTCCTGAGGGCCCCTCCAGCTCAAGTTATCCCATCATCCTGTGATCCTGCACTCCAGTGCAGACAAGAATGCCTGGGAGATGGATAATATTGTATTTCAATACAATACAATGCTGTGTGTTGGGAGCATTTTTGTTCTCTGCAGCAGGTAGCAGAACCATGCAGCATGAGAGCTGAGAGAGCTTTCATCAGCTCTTGCTTTCCACTGTTCCTGCTGTAATGGAAACATTTCTTCTGCTCCTTGCAGCAGCAAAATAATAGTAAAGAAAATTACTCCAGTCAACTGAGACATGTTGTTTCCATGTCGTCCTTCCAGGTAAAATATTTATTACCTGTTAAAGTGATTGAAGGTCATCCATTCGCTTCCTTTCAGAAACCAGCATATAGAGGGAAGGAAGAAAAAATACTCACATTTTAAAAATCTGGAGGCAGGGAACTGTAAATAGGAGGCGAAAGGTGGGAAAAATCAGGAGAAAATGTCCGTGTTGGTGCGTTACTCCACTGTGGTACATTACAGTAATGAAAGATGAGGGTATAAATAAATGATAGCAAAGGAAAACTAAATGGGCACTGGTAGGATGAGGTAAGGTCTGCCCTACCAGTAGTAAAATAATCCTTTTCCCATGCTGAGTGTTCCTGTCAGAGAGAGCAGGAGGGATTTCTGAGGCATTTACCCTTTGTGCAGGGTACAAAGTGTGTGCAGAGCAGCTTTGCTCAGGATCAACTCAGGTACAATGGGGCAGGAGGAAAAGGCACTGAGGTTGTTCTTCTGAACCAACACTGCCTCAGGACCGATGGCTTTGCTACAGTTTAAGATTTAGATTCTTTAAAAATAAAGCAGAGCAAGCAAGCTGCGTGATCTTTAATGAAAAATGTTTGGTACTGTGAATGGGAAAGGAGGGAAATTAAACAAGATTGCTCAGCACAGATTGGTATTGTGGATGTAACTGTGATTTGCCTCTTCCTCCTGCCAGAGCTGCAGCAGCCTGGTGAGAATGCCCAGTGGCAATCAAGGGGAAAAGATCCCTTTTCTGGATCATAAGAGAGCTGCAAAATAATACCCCAGTGATGTATCTGCAGAACTTTGCAGACTGTGGCTTTATTTTGAGGCTTGTAGACAAAATAAGTGAGAGGGAGAGAGTTGGAGCAGATTAACTACTCACAGAGGTAACATGAATAAATGGGAATTGTAACAGAATCCATGTTGCTCAAGGATCAAAATGTACAAATTAGGGATTCTATTGGCTGTAGTCCTCTGAAAAAGAAGTTTGGCATGAGACATTACAGGCTCTTCAGTATTTAGGCCCTGCCATTATTAAGTACTTGCTTTCAAAAAAGTCACTTAAAACCAGTATGTAGCCTGCATTTGGACAGTCAGTGCTGACCCTAGAGGGAAAGATACTGCTAAAAACAGCAATTGGTAAATCCAGAATGAGCTGGGAGTGGCAGAGATAGGAGCAGGTAGTAAAACAGTGGATCTCATTTAGGAAGGGTCAAAGACTTATTTTTACCCCTCCAGTGTATCCCAAAAGTGTCAATGCACTTGATCCCAATGAAGCTTTAACAGAGAAATGCACTGCTCAGGCAGTGAGCAAGCAGGGGCATCAAATCTTCCACCTTTGATGGGAACAGTGACAGGCAAAGTTCTTTAATGCAAATTGCTTATAAGAAGGCTGGGGAAAAATCTCTCAAATATCTCAACTCTAAACTTGCAATATAGCCCAAAAGCTTTGGCAGCTTCAGGGGCAGGAAGCATTCCAGGGTAGGCACAAGCTGAACAATTCCACAACTGCAGCTGGGGAGCAACAGCAGGATGGTGCTATCAGTGATTGGTAGTAATTCAGAAGTGTTTTCATAGCAGCATTCAACTGCAGGGTTCAGAATGTGATTATATCAGCAAAGTAAAAACACAGATCGAAACTGGCCAAGAATTTGAGGAGTAGCTGCAAGATAATATTATCTGCTTCATAAAGTTTCAGCCAGTGATCAAAGGGTTTTGCCTGTTTAATAAATGAAGGATCGTTTCAAGTAGCACACCTTCAAATCACAGAAATGGCCGTGCAACTGAAGAAGTATCTGAAATTCACATTCTTCAACATTTCATGAGGCAAAACATCAAACTCACTTAGACTGAAAAGAAATGTATTTTCAAAATCTATAGCCTTAGGGCTTATGCTCAGAAATTCACAATGTTTTCAGAGTATTGGTTCTTTGAGAAGACATTATGTCTCCTTAGCTTTGGAAATGTCTCCAAGGCACATTAAGACATTTGACTGAAATAGAAGAGGTAGATAATTAGTTGCATCATTTGTAAACACATGCTTAATTGGATTTTTGGAGAGGGGTAGCATGCACTTAATGGCTGGTATTAATTCTGCATTTGATATTTATGACAGTGTATTAACAGGTGTAGGGCGACAGAGATTGTAATAATTTAATCAGATAATTAGCTTATTACAAATATTTTCATTTGTTGGGATTTTTATTTTAGGCTTTACCTTTATCCCTTTAATGCAGTAAGAGAATTAATTCCACTTACCTAAAACATGTTGTTCAGCCACAACAAAATCAAAGGTAATAACTGTTTCCAAATTCAGGCTGCAAAAGATAAGCTGATTTCTTCCATTCCCAGAAACCCAGGACCCAGAGATAAAGGCAAAAGAGTGGGAACTCATTATAAGTACCTAGGGGAAAGCAACAAAATGTTGCTTCTGTGCTCTGCAAAAGGCACAGTGAATAAGACAGAACCCAGCTTAGGTGTCAAACTGCAGCTGGTTTTCCTTGTAACTCCTTGTTTACTACTTTCATTATAGTAAGTGAGTTGAGGGGAAAGAAATCTTGGTTTTTTACCTTGCTTCCTCAAAAGATTTTGCACATCCTTTCAGAAGGGTCTAAGTAGTGTCAGGGCAAGGAAAGCAGAATGCTCCAGCTCTGGTGCCTAGCAGAGGTAGTTTGAACTGAAATAGGGACACGATTAAACTCTTTTACAGCTTTTTCATTTGTCATTCAGCAAACAATCAGTGTCCTGCTCTCTGCAGTAAGGAAACAAGGGTGATTAAAGCCTGCCAAATGAAGGGAAGTTCTGTATACAATGTTTTGAAATAGTTTTTAGAGAAATAACTACATAGAAAATGTTGCAAAGATAAAGTCAAAGACTTATGAGGCGTGGAAGGTGTTTGTAGGATTAACTACAGGCTGAGACTAACCCACAGTAAAGTTGTCTCTTGCACTGGTGAACTTTTCATTCGTGGTGAAAAAATTGTACCCTGGCAAACAAATTTAGCACTGGCTGTTCTCATCCTAGGGCTGTGGGCAATATTTTAAATATGTGCAATATTTTAGATGTGTGACACAAGACAGTACAGCAGCAAGGTTAGAAATAGGAGAATATTGGGAGGGAGAAGCAATACCTGCACACAACTTCTTGGGATCCAACTAGGAGCTGGAGGCTGAGTGTAGATGGAAACAGTGCCACTGAGCATTTCTGTAATGAAGCCTGACTTGTAGTTGATTAATACATCTACTGATCTCTAATAAGGTGCAATTAACAGCCTGTACACAACAGCTGCCTGGGTGATATTTAAGATAATTATCTGGTGCCCTCTCGTGGAGCATGAGATAGATACAATCAGACATTTTTTTTCCTGCAAAAACAGATTTATTTTTCTTCCAGGAAACGGCCCAACCAAGAATCTTTGCTGAAACCATTGAAGGTTTATGCTTGCACTGAAAATCACACAAAAGGTAAATAAGTATGAGGATGACTTGGTCCGTTGTGTTGATCTTTACAAGTAGTGACCAAAATTTAAAAAGCAGTGACCAAAAGCGTATTTTTAAAGAGACAAGGATAAAGAGAAGGCAAAAAGAGAAGAGGGCAGAGGGAGAAAAAAAAAAGGGAAAAAACCCCAGAAAAAATAATCAGGATACATTTTAGTAATTCTCGGCTTAAGCATCAGTTACAGGAAATGAATGGCTACTCCTTCCCTCTTTTTGTATCTTATTTTAGAAGATTTCTTATAGCACAGACTTACCTTGTTTTGTAGCTGGTCAAAGCCTGCAATCCCCAACCTGACTGTTTCCCTGAATGGAAAAGCTCAGTGGATGATTGTGCCACACTTTCCAGAGGCTGCTTAAACTGTGCAAGACTATCCCTGAGCTGTGTGTTTCAAACCTAACTTAGGGAGGTTTGCTTTCAACTCATCTGTTTTTTCCATTACTTGAACTTCAGCAGTGGCCTCAAGAAATCATGGAAAATAGGTGTTTGCCAGCTGGGTCCTCATTCCAAGACCACATGTGACTCACCAAAGCAGCTGTGCCCATTTCTTCATAACACAGCTCTGCTCTCTAAATGGTGGGAGTTCCCTGACTCTGCTGCTCCAGCCTGGACAGCCCTTGGGCTTGGGTTCTATAGATCTGAGCTCTGATTTATTTGGGAGTGCTGAGCATATTGCACACACATTAAGCATATTGCCCAGCATATTAAAGTAGGATTTTGCAGTTGGAGTTTCTTTCCAAGATCACAGTTGCCAGCCTTATGAATTAGGGATCTGCAGTGGACTTTGGTAGGTGCTGGGGCAGGCATTAGATTAGGGTAGAGGTCTAAAAAACCACATAATTTCTCTTTTTGGGTTCTATTTCCACTCTTCTTTGATTATTTTCAGACCAAGGGATGGAAAAGTGAGATCGTGGCTGTATGTTGTTATTTGCTTCTGAAGTCTGTGGTTCTGCTCTTTGGCAAATTGCTGCCTTCCAAACAGCGGCAAGAACACAGTTTAGAGAAATACAGCCTACACCTATTCTCTGCAGCCTCACACATCTGCTTCAGATTTGCAGCAGGAGGAGAAATGGGATGTGTAATGCAGGTTTATGGACACAGCAGATGTCCATACACCAACACACACACACACACTCTGAATACAGAAGACTTTTGGGATTCACTGAAATAAGGCACAGGGCTAGTGAGAAGTACAGAACCATTTGTAATAATGGTTTCCACAGCACTTGTAAAGAACCTGGATTTGTGAAGTCCTGATTCTCCACAGGGTCTGTAATGAGGAGAGCTGTGTTGCTGAGTAACTCCGTACAGTAAGACAAGAAAAGCAGTTCAGCCCTTATTCCTGAACTGTTCTTTGTTCCTCAGAAGAAATCTGTCAGAATATGGATTTAGGAGTTAATGGCTTGGAAGCAAAATCCCACAGAACTGAGTGTCTATGTTAAAAGTTGTCAGAATTTACTGCTATCTTTAAAACAATCAGTGGAAAGGCTAGAACCTATTTCAGGCAAAGAGAGAAAGATGAAACAAGCCAATCTTTCCAGACAAAGAAAATGATGAGTATTAATGTACAGTAATTTTAGATTTCTGGCAGGACTTCTCTCCCCACAATATTTGTCTTGTATAGTTAAAAATGGCAGCATTAATACATTCTGCTTCCATGACCCCCTGCATGGTAGCTGATTGGAAAGATCAATAATGTGCCTCAGGTTGTGAGTCATTAGGAGTTTATTTTTCGGTGTTGATTATTACAATGTATGTGAGCAAGTGTGATCAAAGCAGATTATTTACAATACACAGCAGTGTGGTCTGTCGGGGCAGCACATTTCCAAAGCCGGGGAAAGTGGTTTCAGAGAGAGCTGACAGATTACTACAGTGTTTATCATTGTTACAGCCTCAGTGGGAGTCTGGTTTAATCTAATTAACATAACAGTGGGAGCACAATGACAATAAAAATTAGAAGTACTGAAGAACTCTATTATGTGGCTGGTGTGACTGGGAATGACAGACATTGCAATGAATGCAACAACAGGAGGATGCTCAAGGGTGACTACTGCTCAAAGAAGCCTTTTTTTGTACTCATGACATTAAGCTGAGATTTTTTTCCACACTGTCTGCTCTGAGCACCCACTTCAGGTGTTCTGCATTGCCTTCTCTGTTCTTACACGCCTCTGAACTGGCTAAGCTGGCAAGATAGCTCTGGTCAGAGAATCCCAGGCTGGTTTGGGGTGGAAGGGACCTTAAAGCCCACCCAGTGCCACCTCCTGCCATGGGCAGGGACACCTTCCACTACCCCAGGCTGCTCCAAGCCCCATCCAGCCTGGCCTTGGACACTTCCAGGGATCCAGGGGCAGCCACAGCTTCTCTGGGCACCCTGTGCAAGGGCCTCAGCACACCCATTGTAAAACTTTTTCTTAAATTCAACCTAAATGTCTTAGTTTTTCCAGGTGCCACAAAAATCAGGGGTTTTGGTGGTAATTTAGCAACAATAGAAAACACTACCTTGAAATAACAAGTTAAAACAAGCCTACTTCAAACCTCAGAAGCAATTTAAATAGTACTGTTTGAAAGGAGTTCCAGGCATCTCTAGTGATAAGGTAAGGGGCAGTGGGATGAAACTGTCCTTAGATACCAAAGCTTTGACTACCATAAAAAAGTGGGCATTTTTGAGAGCTTTGTTCCATACTTCTGTGTTCTTTAGAAAACTACCTGTTGTGTTCCAGGAACAAGTATGCTGAAGTGAATCTCACAGGAGGCAGATTCAGTTCATGAGACCTGGTGGGTTCCTTTTCCCACTGCTTTCAGTGGTTGATTTTGCAGAAGTCTGGTGGGTCGGTGTGCATGGGGAGGGGGGACCTAAATCCACAGCACAAGTGGAGGAACGACTTTCACAAACTTCCAGGCCTGACACGTATCCTGGTTCTGAACACCTCCAGCAGGAACAGAGAAAAAAAAATAATCTGTGTCTAAACAAGTCAGGGACACAGAGTTGTTGGACAATGAAACTGTAGAGTACACACCTGATTCCACACAGCAACCAAACCCAAATTTGTAATGTCCTTTCTTGTGAAATAAATGACAGTAGTGTAGTGTAGCCATTGATCAGAGAAGACTCAAACAGGCCACCCTGCAGAAGGATTTGTCAAAGGCACCTACAGACCATGAATAGCCAATGTCTATGAAATTTTACAGAAAACAGGCATCTACTCCTCATCCCCAACCTGCAATACAAAGTCTTCTAAAACATATGCATCAAATACCATAAACGTTGCAGCAGAGCATTGGCCAAAAGCCAGAGCACTCTCTGGTGTTCTCTAGGACATAATTTCTCTTAGTTTCTGGCAGGTTTTTTATGATAAACTAGGAAAATACGATAAAGAGAAGTCTTGGAACACAGAGTGGGGATGAGGAAGCCGTGTGAACAACTTGACAGAGTGTAAAAAAGACAAGAAGGAAGGAAGCAGGAGGAGAGAAAGTGGTTTGGTAATCAGCCCATGAGAGGAGGATGTAGAAGTGTGGTGATTCAGTGTTAGCCCCTCGTTGTTTCCTCTTGTACAAATTCTTACATTTCTCAGGGTTTGTGCCCCCTTCTTTGCCTTTTGTAGGAGTTGGAACCTAGATTTTTTTTCTCCAGATGAAAAGGTGGGTTATTCTCTGTCACAGCAGGGCAAGAGGACTCATACCTGGAGCAGATTTCCAGAGCTGCTGGTGGTGATTGTGATAATTTCGGCTGGATGAGCTGAGCTGCTGCTGTCAGGAGGCAAAGGCCACACTCCACCTCTCTGAACTCCCTTCTGGCCAAAACACTTAAGATTTGGAACTGAGACACCAAATCTCCTGCTTCTTCTTGCCTCTCTAGAGTGCAGGGACAATCACTGACATGGAGTTACTCATGCTGCCTCACTCCGGGGAGCAGCAAGAAGGCTGGAAGGGGCATGATGGGGTGTCGTGGTTTGACACTGGTCAAACACCAGGCACCCACGAAAGCTGCTCGCTCACCCTCCCCTGCCACAGCTGGGCAGAGGAGAGAGAAAAATTAGCAAAGGGTTCATGAGTTGAGATAAGGACCGGGAGAAAACCCTCCAAGGGCAAAACAGGCTCAGCTTGGAGGTACAAAGTGAGTTTATTACTATCAGAGTCAGAGGAGGATGATGAGAATTAAAATAAGCCCTTAAAACACCTTTTCTTCGCCCAAGCCCTCCCTCCTTCCCACCGCCAGCACAGGGGAAAGGGCGTGGGGCTTTGCTCAGTTCATCACCCGAGGTTTTCTTCCACTGCCCAGGGAGAGGAGTCCTTCCCCTGCTGCACCCTGGGCTCCCTCCCACGGGAGACACTTCTCCCTCAACTTCTCCAGCCTGGCTCCACTCTCNCTTCTCCACTGACGCTGGTGTCTCCGTGTTCTTTCCCTCACATGTTCTCACCTCCTCCTCTTCTCTGGCTAGGAAAAACTGCACGTGCCCACTTTGTTTTGATTTTCTTCTTCAATCTGTTATCACAGAGGGGTTATCAGCCTCTCTCACTGGCCCAGCCTTGGCCAGCAGCGTGTCCATCCTCAGAGCCATCAGGGGTTGGCTCTGCTGGACATGGTGGAAGCTTCCAGCAGCTTCTCACAGAAGCCACCTCTGTGGCTGCCCCGTTTTTTTTGGTAAAAACCAGGCTGTGCACAACGAACACATGAGGCCATGGATATGAATAGAGTGGACCTCTCCTATGAGGAAAGGCTGGGAGAGCTGGGGATGTTCACCTGGAGAAGAGAAGGCTCCAGGGAGACCTCAGAGTCCCTTCCAGTGCCTAAAGGGGCTCCAGGAGAACTGGAGAGGGACTGTGGACAAAGGCCTGGAGGGGCAGAACAAGGGGGATGGCTTTAAGGTGAAGGAAGGCAGGGTTAGATGGAATGTTGGGAAGAAATTTTTCCCTGTGAGGGTGGTGAGAAGCTGTGGCTGCCGCATCCTTGGAAGTGTTCAAGGATTGGAGCAACCTGACTCTAGTGGAAGGTGTCCCTGCCCATGGCAGAGGGTGGAACGAGATCATCTTTAAGGTCCCCCCCCAAGTCAAACCAGTCTGGGATTCTATGATTTTAAGTTGAGGATACTTGGAATGCTTTTGCTTCGTAAAGAAAACTAATTGCCTGATAACTCTTCATTAGCAAGCTACAATTGCCTGGCAGCTTTCTGTAGTGTAGTGAGCGGCCACAAGTTGGGTACCTGAAAAACACGGAGGTGTGGGGGGTCAGGAGAGACTTTTGTATAGAAGGATTTTACCGAAGGAGGAGGAGGAAGAAGAGGAGAAGGGATTCTCTGTCACCAGAACAGCTACAGAACGTCACCAGAACGTCACTCTGTCACCAGAACGTTCAGGAGAGGGCGCCCGACAGCAAGGAGTAACTTCTGGTGTGAAAACATCTCATTAAAACAGGGAGAGAACAGCTGGTTTAAAGTTTTGGTTGAGGTTATATTTTGCATAACCTCAGAGACTTAGAGTGGCCAACTGAGCATCCATAGTTTTGGTAGCTAGTGCATTCGACATGAGTGAAAATCTGATTGCTGTCACTCATGTCAGCAACTCCAGCCTTCAATCAGTGAGGAGTATAATCTTTACCAGTCCTCTCTAATTAGATGTGTGAGAGCAAACTGGGTAGGAAGTGTACAGCTTCCTTAATTTCTCTTGTGTCACACCACTACCTCAATCCCAGCCATGGATACCAGCCTCCACAGTGAACTTGTTCCTTGTTGAACTAGAAAATCCCCTTACAAAGCCTCCCCATTGCTACAGTTAGTGTTGGCTGCCTGTGCTCCCAGAATGCGGAATGAGGTTACAGCTTGGGCTGTGTTTATTTTCAGGGCTATAGCCGTGCAAGGCTTTTGCAGACAGCAGAAACATTCAGGAGCCAGGACACTGGAGCACTGTCAGGATCTACTGACTCTTCTTCCATGGCAAATCCAGCATTTAGGGGAACTGCACTGAGTGGCAGCTACTTCTAACCCATCCTGTCTTCAAACAGAGTGTTCTTCCTAAGCACCTTCCCACTTGGTGGGCTGCCCTTCACCTGCTGGTGCAGGTGCTCACTTGAGGCCAAGCTGCCACTGGGCTCTCTTTAAACTGAAGATTCAAACTCCAATCCCATTTCCTTGCTGTGAGAGCTTCCTGGCAAGAAGAGCCCTGTCCACCACTAGTGAGAAGGTTCATAACCCCTCTTGGTGTCTTTCCTGCACCGCTGCCTCGCCCAGAGCTGCAGTTACAGCCCTGCCAAGTTGCTTCTCCTCACTCTCCTTTGCAGACACATCTAAACCAGACACAGCTGTGGTTTGGGCAGCTTGTTCTAGTGACAGTTGTCATCCGTGGTGGCCACACTTGGGGCTGGTGCTTCATGGGCTCCACCTGGAGCACGGCATCCAGCTCTGGGACCACAGCACAAGGAAGATGTGGGCCTCTTGGAGCCAGAGGAAGCCATGGTGATGCTCCCAGGGCTGGAGCCCCTCTGCTCTGGAGCCAGGCTGGGAGAGCTGGGGGTGTTTGCCTGGAGAAGAAAAGGCTCCAGGCAGACCTTAGAGCCCCTTCCAGAGCCTAAAGGGGCTCCAGGAGAGCTGGAGAGGGACTGGGGACAAGGGATGGAGGGACAGGACACAGGGAATGGCTTCCCATTGTCAGAGGGCAGGGTTAGATGGGATATTGGGGAGAAATTCTCTCCATCCCTAGAAGTGTCCAAGGCCACCTTGGACGGGGCTTGGAGCAACCTGGGCTAGTGGAAGGTGTCCCTGCCCATGGAAGGGGGTGGCACTGGATGGGCTTCAAAGTCCCTCCCTGCCCAAACCATCCCATGATTCTATGATTCCACATGAACTTTGGTTTAATTTTCCTTCTTTTCAGAGGATTTTTGCTTTGCACAAGGCAAAACTCTGGAAAGGCTCAAGCTATCACTAAGCCCCCCACAAGCTTTTTTTGTGGTGTATTGTTCTTGTCCACGGACTAACAATGCAGCCAGTGCCTTCAGCTGGGGGCCAGCAGCCAAGTGGAGACCAGCGAAAAAGAGAAGGAAGGAGGAGCAAGGGAGAGTTTGACCTCACAACTTTTGTTTAAATTGCTGGTTCTTTTTAGTATTTCCTCTTGTTATTCTTTAGGTATTTGGGGAAAGAGAAGGGAACCATAGCCAGACCATTATGTATGCTTAGTCTGTAATCCAAACATTTTTATAATCTCTTTTTTTTTTTTTTTCTTTATTTTATTGGTTGTTTAAGTAGCTACAGAAATATACTAGAGAAATGGAGACTAAAATTTTGCAAGATTTTAATTCTGGGCAGTGTGTCAAGTAAAAGGTAATTGTTGGCAGGACTCCGAGGTTTGGTTTGCATATTGCTTTCAGTCCACAGCAGGGATCCTTACAGCTCAATTATTCTATACAGACAAAATGCTCAAAAAGCTTCATTTTAAAATGGGCTGAGTTGGCTGTTAGAGAACATTAACACCCCCAATTTCAGCCTCCTGCCCACTTCTGTATTCCTGGGCTCTCTGGTCCTTGACAGAGTACTGAAAGACCCCCCAATTCTATCCAGCAGTGGATAGAATTATCCATCCAGAAATATGTGGCAAAAGCCAGCCTTAAGGTAGTTCAACTGCTAAACATCCAGTGTGCCATCAGAAATGAAACAAGGTCACTGCTGCTTCTTCTGTTGGTTATTTAGGCAGGCAAGAGCTAATTTGTGCATCTGCACACATCAAGGGAAAACACATTAAGGCTAATACAAACAACTTGCCCCAAGGAGAAATTCTGTCTGGGTTTAAGTGGAAGAAAATCACTGTGAGAACAATTAAACGTTGCACTAGGTTGCCAGGGAAGTGGTAAAATTTCCCTCACTGGAAATATTCAAGGTTTGGCTTGACAGAGCCCTGGACAGCCTAACTCAGGGGTCCTGCTTCCAGCAGAAGTTTGGAGCAGATGGGCTCCAGAAGTCCCTTCCAAACCGGATTTTTCTGTGATCTATGATAATACTTTTAATCATCATGTTTCAAAGCTGGGATAATAGAAGAATGTTGTTATTTTCTCTCATGTCAGGAAAATGAGGATTCCAGTGCCTACGGAAATACTAACTTTATTATGAAATAGAAAAGGAAGGAAAAGCAATAGTTGCATTTCACTTACAAACATTAGTGCAACTGACTGTGGTCAAAACCAATCTGGTAAAGTTGAACTCCATAGGTAACCAGGAGTATATAGGTTTCTGCTAAAGATCATCAAAAAAAGTAATAAAAGCATCTCTTTTGATCTGCAGAGGGCTGTTTTAATGCAGCAAATATACCAGTGTGTTCAATACTGCACAGCAAAACAGATGGGCCTGCGATGGTGGATGTGTCTGAAAGCAAGCAAGTTTTTAAATAAGTATTATGCTTTCCTGTAACAGCCAAATAAACACTGGTATTTAAATGGCTTTGAAAAGAACCCCAGAATTACTAGTTGATTTCATAGAGTTTATCAATTCTAAGTAGATCACTACTATATAATCAAGGCCACTGCTGTTTCTTCTGTTGGTTATTCAGAGAGGCAAGAGAGATCCCAAGACAGGTACTGTGCTAAAAAAGCAGATTAATTGTTACCCACGTTAGCAACTAGAGAAGCAACACAGTGAGTGTAAGAAAATCAGTAATACACCAGTTAATTACACTGCACTCCTAAAGGATACTGAAAAACCTTGTGTCCGGGTTTTATCACCCAAATAAGTCATGGTAATAATTAATTGGAAAGATTTTTGCTGGCTGCTCCACCGTGAGGATGCGCTGGTGCTGCCGAGGAGGTGATGTCCTCCTTCTGTCCAGGCACACTTTGGGTGAGTGCAGATGAGCTGGAGAGGAGCAGGAGGCTGACAGGATGCCAGGGGCCGGGGTGCCTCACCCACTGACGGGATTAGTGTGGCATTGCTGTGAGGCTGCTCGCTGGGTGGCTTTCCCAGCCCAGGAGCCAGGCTTGGGTGGATGGACTTGTGCTCTCAGCATCTACACTCAGTGAACAGAAAAACTTGTAAACACTTTGTGATCCATCTACTGTAAGTTCAAAACCTCAGAGGGATAAGGTTTTTATAAAATTATCTGGAAGGAAAATGAAGCAGACGAGACAATCACTTCAGAGAGGGGAAAATACATCAAAAATCCCAACTATTCAGTTTTCCTTTGTGTGTCTCCTTTTGAACTCTTGCAGTCCCTTCACTGTGAAGGATGGTTTAGCAAATCCCACTTCATTTGCTACATATGCCTTCCTGGACAGGCTCCCGAGGAGAAGCTTGTCCACGGAAAATGGGGACTTGGAACAGGAAAGCTGTGTTTAAACCCCATGCTTGGTCCTAACGAATATACTTGGAATAAAAAGCAACCAAAACCATCTGTGGCCAGAAGAAGCAAATCCAGATGTCCTGGGGATTTAGCCCTCTCCTTCATTAATCATGTCTGCAGGATCATTCAGCTTCTGCAGCCTACGCCTGCTGGACTTTGGAGGGGTTGTTAATAATGCAGGAACAGCAGCTCACTTGGGAAGAAAGTTGCGGTCACATCTTCGATAATCAAATGGAAGTAGAATTTCTTACTCCTCTAAGCAGAGTCACTATTATTTCCTTGGTTAAGATGGGAAAATGACAGGTTTAATTTCTGGATTTGGCGTCTTGCCTCACTTAAACTCTGCTCAGAGGCAGTGAGACGCCTCAGCCTTCCCCTCTTACCAGGCTGCCTCCTGCAAATCCCACCCTATAAACTTATTTCTACCACTGAGGAAGGTTTTGGTCTTCCCAGGCAGGTGTGGCTGTAAACACACTACTGTTTGAAGCAGTAAAGAACCCACTGGATCTCCAACAGATGGATTTTTGTTCTGGATTTTCTGCTGAGATCAGTAGATTGGGCCGTGCCTTTTCGTTTGCTGTTCCGTAGCCGTGGGAGCACCGGGCAGTGGGAAGGGCACTCAGCTGTGGTTTATTCACTGGTTTCTGTGCACCACCTCTATTTTCACGTGAGGGAACAAACCCATGGGTCCTGTTTGACAACGAAGGAACTTCAGCAATGAATTTGTGAGGGCCTGTGCATTAGCTGTTTTGACATGAATGTCCTAACTAATTAAAATACAGCCTCTAATGGCAGCTGAGCAGGAATGATCACCTCATTTGTCATTTAACAGATTTCATAACTAGTTACTAAGCAGAGAAGGAAATGGTGTTTGAATTTACCAAATATGTTTCGTGTATTTAAAAAACACGGAAGTTCAACACATGTATTTTATTTTAATTTACATCTACACAAAACCATGTAATTTCTTGGCCACTGGGGCAGGCAAATGGAGTGTGCAACAGCTGGAGGTGATTCTCAGCTCTAGGATTCCTTACTTTATAGGAAATAAAACCCAGAACCACATCTTCAAGACTCTGAGTTTTGCATCCCTGTTCAGAGCATTTATTCCTGTCCCAGATGCCCTCAGTCCCGTGGCATGTCCTCACAATCCGTTTCAATCCTCACAATTCCCTTACCGATTCCCAGTGGTGCTGGGCTTGCTGCACCTCTTTACTTTCCTGTTCTTCTAGATCCAGCATTGCCCCTCCAGCCTTCCAGAAGGAGACTCCAACTTCAAAGAGCCACAAGGCTCACATCAAAAGAACAAGCTTAAACAGTGTTCCCATCAGGCTCCTGACATGGCAGTCACAGGGCCAGCAGCACTCCTGCAGGAAAACCGGGCAGGGGAGGAGACAAAGCCAGGGGAACTTTTCACCACAGGGCTTGAGGAGAAATTACTTCACGTTAAGGTAAGGCAGAGTCTCTTGTTCTTGTGGGGTTACTGATTTCAGAGGATTTTTTCACTTAAGTACTCCAGGTGTGCAGTGCTTTCCCTTCTCCACAGCTGCTGCCCGGTGCTGTACTTGGGAGAATCTGTTTATTTGCAGTAAATCAATTTTAGAATCTGTTATAAAAAGCAGTCTTGACATGCAAGTTGGTAATGTGCCCTAAGTACTAACAGATTGTGTATTTGGTTGTAAAGAGTATCACTTGCTCAGAATAGATTTGCAAGTGCTTGGTTGTAGTCCATGGGAACTGAGAACCCAAGAGCCACTGAAGGGCCCTTGTGGATAGAAACCAAAGAACAGAGCTCTCTCGAGTGAGTACCATGAGCACTGTGCTGGCCCCTCAGTTTTGAGAAGGAATTCTAGGGAAGCAGCATTCTTTTGTTGTGCATACCTGGTGTCTTAAAGGCCCAGCTGCTCAAATCCTCCCACTCCAGAATCTCAGGTGTCAGAAGAGGGAGAAGTTTCTCATCTTCATTACTGGGAAGCTTTCATCACCCTACCCCACCCTTGGACAACAAAGAAAAGAGAGGTTTTTAACCCCAAGTTTTCTACCTTTCCACTCAAAAGTATTTATTTTTTGAGGCCCAAGATGTGTGT
Source organism: Dicrurus megarhynchus (assembly GCA_013399195.1). Classification (NCBI taxonomy): domain Eukaryota; kingdom Metazoa; phylum Chordata; class Aves; order Passeriformes; family Dicruridae; genus Dicrurus; species Dicrurus megarhynchus. Next base: position 61,786 of record VXAD01002616.1, on the reverse strand, counting down.
TGTTTGGATGTTGAGGATGGAAATTCTCGATTTGTAGCAATGCTGATGTCCAGCTGAGCCCTGCTATGGGCTAGGGCTATGTTTGTGTGTATATATTTACTAAATGCAAGTAGAGAAGTACTGAACTCTGCCATGTCACCAAGAATGCACCATCAGAACATTCTATTGCAGGAGTTTCAAAACCCTCTCAGATTATGCATCACATTCAATTCTGTGGGCAAAAACGACATTTCTAAACAATTTGCAACCAAGCAGGGTAGAATGATGAATGTCATCTATAATTCGGTTTTTTATGAGCACTGGTTTTCAATGAGTATTCCAATGGATGTTGTCGACATGTTGAATGTGAGCAACATAATAAAACATAATTGGGAAGAAAATAAGGAGTGAGAGAGGCAAGCAGCAAAGCCTCATTCTGCATTGAAATGTGCACTCAGCAGTCTGATTGTATTTCGATCCACATAACCTTTGAAAGGTAGAACTAGAGATAAAATGGTATATTTTACCACCATCTGCTATTGAAATATTCCTTTGCCTTGCTTTTTCTACTTCATGAGTTGTTCAGACTGCCATCCACACTTTTCAATTACAAAAATAACGGGTTTTATCTGATTTCTTCATTTGAATAATGACCATAAACACCATTTTTACCTCTTTCCTGAAACATTCAGTTCATATATGAAGCAGCACTTCATATACTGTCTCCACACCATGCTTTTTCATTTTCTCTTGGTATAAGAAAGATACTTTTCATAGCAAGAACAGCCATTCACTGGCACAACCTCCTCAGGGGCGTGGCAGAGTCTCCCTTGCTGAAGTTCTCACGGTGCAATGGTACGGGGTGTTAGATAATCTCCACAGACTCCCTTTCCCAGAAGAGGTTGGATCTTTTGAGGTCCCTTCCAACCTGGGCTGTTCCATGATTCTGGGATTAGGAACCTGTCAAAATCCACTCTTCTGTTGTGGGTTTTCAGTGCTCCATCCTGGTTGGTCTCAGAATTAGGGCAGTAGCTAAAGCATAACCAACTCTTTAACTTTTTTTTTTAAGGCTATTTTATCAAAATGTTATTTTTGGTTTTCCAGCCAGAACAGCTGCGATTCTCTTACAGTATCTTCTGCAGCTAGATTTTAAGACCTCCTAACCTTTTGAAAATAACTCATAAGAATAACATTTTTGTTTTACTTACATGGAAAGGATTCAGAATATACTTCAACCAACAGTCTGTCCTGAGAAAAGGGCTGTTTTTATTCTATCACACATCTCCTGGGACTACTGTCTGCAACCTGATTTTGACTTTCAGACAATAATGATTAAGAGTTTCCTCTAGCAATAGATAATTATTATTTATTCATTACAGTTTCATGACATTTGCAGCTGGCTGTGTCAACAGCACCTTGTTATCCTGCCTACAAAGTCAGGGGTCTTAAAATGGCTCCTTTCCCTTGGAGAAATCCTATATAGTAGTTTTGGATAATGAATCATCTCTCCCAATGGATTTCACACACTTTTCTCTTGAATGCTTCTGTTTGATAACAAACCATGTCTCTGAGGCAACCAGGAGGGCTGTGGGGGAGCACACACAGGGTGAACCTGCGCTCCCTCTGGAGCAAAGGGCACAGCCAAGTGCTCTCGTGCAGCTTGTCTAAGAAGCTGCTTCCTTGGCACGTCCCCTTCACAATCACACAAGGAGAAGCAGCCAGCAAGGTGGCCAAGATTTTATCAGTCCCTCTGATGATACCTCTGCAGTTTGTCCGCTCTGTGGTTGTGTTAAGGACTGTGTGTTTGACTCACAGCCCCTGGAAGTTCATTCCATGGTGTGCCCATGGCGCTGGGAATGGATCTTGTCACGTCTGGGGCACATCAGGGTTCCATCACTGTGGGAGATCAAATAGATGAGATTGTGGAGACAGCCTCTTCCTCCCTCCCTGCCTCCCTCCCTCCCTTCCTTCCCTCCTTCCCTCCCGAAGCAGAATACAGCAGTGACAGTGCACTGCACTATTTGGGTACCAGAGCTCCCAGTACTTCCACTGGCCACCTCGTGGGCTCACTGTGGTGATGTAAGAAACCACACTCTGCCACAAGTGAAGTCACGGAGGCAGCAGAGGTAGATCTTCATCCCTTTGTTTGGAAAGAAGGGCTTCTCCTGATCCTCTTCACTCAGGAATTCACCTTCATTTTGCCCTTTAGGATATAATACAACCTTTAGGGTATAGTACAAAACAGGTGTTTAGAGAAGGAATTTTGGTGTGTGTAAAGATAAACACAACCCTCAAAGATCACAATTTTATAGGAGAAAAAGTGGGGAAATACTTGTTTAGGCGCTGGTGGTATTTTTGTTTTGATTGTATTACTTCATCATTGATACCTGCAGTGCAGGTGTCACATCAGCTTAAAATTTAATATGGCAAATTCCTTATCTTAAGCAGGATGGGTTTGGTTTTAAGCAGTACAGAAAGAGGATCATTTATCTCTGTTCCTAATTTGGCTCACATTTCTCATAGTGTCTTTTTAAGATGCTAAAGACACAAGCTTTGCCATCAAAACACAGCATTTCCCTATCTTAAAAAGGAAATCACAGTCTTTAATTAGCAAGTGTTTGTGAAATGCCTGGGGATCTTGAGGATCAGGTAGGACCAAAGTATAGAGTGTTATAACTAAATAAACTCCTCAGTTCTCGTTTTTACCCTAGCTGTACTTAGACAGGGAGGTTTCCCATTCAGTGCACACTCTGACATCTGTTCTGGGGTATGAAGCTTCGGGGATTTAGCTATTTTCATCTGCTAAACGACGGGACAGAACTGCAATCCACTTCACGGCTCATGAATTCCCCATGGTTTATCTCTCCAGACTCCTGGAGCTGACTTGCCCATTACATGTGACTGTACGTTATGCAAAGCTCCTCAGCTACATCTGATGAAAGATACGCTACGCTGAGCAGAGCCCGAATTCTCCTCTGAGTTAGCGCCTTCAAAATGCACACCAGTAACCAGTATTCCCTCACTGGTGTCTGCTCACACAGCTCACAGAGGTGCAGTGAGCAAACCACAGCAGCCACCTCGCTAAGAGCTCTCAGGCAGAGCCTAACAACCAAATATATCCAAAACAGAGCCTGGTTCACATTTGACCTCTACAAGTGCTGTTGATTTAATGTTTTAGCTCAGCTGAGGTCTCTATAGACTTGTGAGATGCTGGCTCAGTGATGCTCTGGGTGAGCCTCCTCTCCTCGAGGTAGTGAAGCAATCGCTCCACCACACTTGGATACAACCAGTGTGTACCCAGAGAACATGAATTTTGGGAGGAAGGAGGTTGTTTAGCACAATACTGAACTTGATGTCACACATCATCCGCAATATTTCAAGTCTGATCAAGTTCAGTGTTGATTTAAAAAGATTCAACCCCAGAATGTTTCACCGTTCTGTGATCAGCCGAGTGGCATAGCATTAAACCTGCCAACCCCACAGCCCACGCCAGCAAAACTGAACTATGTGAAAGCAATTTCACAGTGAGTGGCAGATGTGTACAAGCTGAATGAAAAGTATTTAAGGGTAAAATGTGTAACTTCCAGTCACTGTGAACCTCCAGCGTGTCAGCAAAATCCATATTCATTGCAACTCATCGGCTCCATACAAAACATATGAGCACAATAAGGGATGGCACCCTGCCCATGGCCAGTCAGCTGGATTAATGTTATAAAAACAGCAAAAAAGAAGGAAATACCTTAGAAAGTCACATCTGGGTATGATGTGAAATTATTATTCAGGTGTAGGAGAATTCAGATATCTGCTCCATACTGTCTTACATTGCTGGGCTGAGGATCTGCAGATTGGTGCTCTTGCCTATTTTAGGAAGTTGTTTCAATCACTGGACATTATTTACTGAAGTGATGTGTATTTTAATGCCTGCTCGTGTAGGTTTATTGTTCATCCTGGAATCAGACATGCAATAGCAATATGCAATATTCCTGGGAAGAGTGGGGCAATACGGCCCTGAAGACTGAGCCATAAATCAAAGAATCACAGAAGGATGAAACGGGTTGGGTTGGAAGGGACCTTAAAATCATCTCATTCCACCCCCTGCCACGGGCAGGGACACCTTCCACTATCTCAGGTTGCTCCAAGCCCTGTCCAGCCTGGCCTTGGACACTTCCAGGGATGAGGCAACCACAGCTTCTCTGGGCACCCTGTGCCAGGGCCTTTAATCACAGAATCATAGAATCATCAAGGTTGAAAAAGACCTCTAAAATCATCGACTTCAAACATCACCCCAGCACTGCCACGGCCACCCCTAAGCCACTGCACACATCACCCAGCGCCAGACCCACCTCCAGGAGAGGTATTTTGGTCCTGTTTAACTGTGCTTTTGCTTTGGCACGGTCTTTAACTCTGGAGGCTCCAACCGTGTCTCCAAAGGGATGTGGATTTTGCCGTGACGAGTGACAGTGGGGCAGAGCAGAGTGGGGGCACAGACAGCAGCAGAGGACAGGCCTGACAGGAGCTGCGGCGGGGCGCGGGAGAACCGCGAATCCCTCCCGGGTCCCCCCCGGGTCCCTCCCGGGCCGGGCGGGGCGGGGTAGGGCCAGAGCCGGGGGCGGTGCCTGCGGAGGAAGCGGCGGGAGCGGCTCGGGCTCGGCGGGACTGTGGCGGGAGCGCAGCTCCGCAGCGAGCCATGGGTGCCTCTGCCTCCGCGCCGCTGGACGACGGCAAGTGCGCCTACATCCGAGGTACGGGGCTGGGGGACCGCCGGCAGCGCTGCGTTCCGGGTACTCGGGGCTCGGGAAAGCCGCCGGGAGCGCTCCGGGTACCCGGGGCTCGGGAAAGCCGCCGGGAGCCCTCCGGGAGCCCCGCGCATCCCGGGCAGCGCTCGGCAGCCGGCGGGACAGCGCGCGTTGGGCTGATTCTCAGCGTCCGATGGAGTTTGGAGCACTTTCTTACGGGCGAAGCTTTAGAGGTTGGCGCTGAGGGAGCGATAAGTAGACGGTGAAACTTGAGAGAGCGTGGAGCGCTGCGGCTGAGTCTGCCCGTGTGACAGATCCCGGTTCTCCAGACCCGGCAGCGTCCGAGACATCGGGCTTTCCCAGTGTGAATCCAACCAGCACCATATGGGCTGATGCTTTGCCAAGCCCGTTGGAGGCAGTGGCAGCACTGCTAGGTGCGTACTGAGGTAAACCAGTCTGACTTTGTAAGGACAGTTCTTTATCCCACTGAAATGTTAGGAGAGAGAGAGAGCAAACAAAAAAGAAGGCTTTAAGTTACGTGTATTGGTATTAAACTGTGAAGGAAAAGAGTGTAATTCTGGGCTTTAGGGAGTCTTTCGTTACTTGAGCAGTTCAGTATGAAACACAGCTTACTCTTACCTGTGCTGCTTATCGCTCAGGCAGCAGGTAGAGTATTTGCAAAGCAAATTTAAGGCTGGAGATTTACAAGTGGGATAAAAGTTTGCATGAGAAAAGGAAGCCCAGTTCTAGCACTTGATGTATGATGCATGTGGAGCCTGCAAGAGCCCTCTCTGTTGTGGGCTGGGAGATCAAACTCTATGCTGAGGATTCAGGCCAGAGGGGGACTCCTGGGTGGTGCCCACAGCCCAGCTTGTCCTTGGATTTCTTTGCTTTGGGATTTTTTTTGTGGTGCAGAGGGAGGGCAAACATTGAGCCGCTCCTCTATTAGGACTCTTGAAATCACAGCAGGTCTTTCAAGAGATTCCTGTATTGGGAAGGATGTCCGGTTATTAAATGGCTTTTACCCAAAAAGCAGTCAGCAGAGCTACTGGCCTCACATGCCGAGATTTTTCGACAGTGTCCTATCAGTGTTGTCATTTTTTCCTGCCCCATTGAGGGTGGTTTCAAGTCCCATCAGAGCCATGAGGGTTCAGTCTCCATGGATTTCTATTTTTCTTTACATTTATTCCTACTCTGCAGCCAAAATTGCGTTTCCACAGTTCAGCATTTCAAGTTTCTGGTCCCTGAGTTGTGAGCACCTGAAAAGGTTGATGTCTATTTACTGCAAAAAAAAAAAAAAAATTAGGAAATTCAGGGAGCTTATTAGTTTAGGGGAAATCATGCAGGTCTTTGCCCTGGACATCATCTAGAATTAGAACTGGGAGCTAATGCCGAAAGGCTGGGAAATCCCTATGTGTGAAGTGGGGCTGGATGTGTGTGTCTGAGACTTGCCTGCAGCTCACAGGGAGGGTGCCTTGGTCATGCTGAGAGCTCTGCAGCACTCCACACACAGCCCTTGTTTGCCCATCACATCTTTGCACAGCCAAGAGCCAGAGGGAAATCATTGTGGAAGAAGGAATTAAAATCCTGTGCTCATCCCCTGGCTCACGTCTGCTGTTCGTGCTGTGAGGATCCCCCACTCTAAGCTCCTGCTTGGAAAAATAATTAATGAGGCACTTTATACAGAGGCTGCCTGTGAATTAGCGCTTCCGAGGAGGAAAAAGAGTTGTGAGGAGCATCTTAAATGGAAACAGTGCAATCCAGCCAACTCACCAAACCTAGTGCTGATGTTAGGCTGGAGTCTGTGAGATTCAGGCCTTGCCTCTCTGTCTTAAACACCTGGGTGTGGTGTATTTGCAGAGGAGCTCTGTGATGAGCTCCCCTCATTCCAAGAGGGACCACTTCCTCAGTGGAAGCGCTGAGTCTGTAGCTTGAATAAGCAGTACATTTTTTAGCTGGCTTTGTGAAGCTTAGTTGGGTTTTTCAGGTGGGATGGCAGCTTTCGGGGTTCTTTTCCTCCACAGGTGATGCAGGGGTGTCCTCAGTAAGAAGGAATGGGAAAGACTTGCTTTTTGTCAGCAGGATTGTCAGTCCATAGTGCTGGAATGGGACAGCACTGGTGAGGGAGGGAGATGGGGAGACAGCAAACCCAAGGAGCCAGCAACACTCTCCAAACTTTGTGCATTTTGGGATGCTCACTCATATTGGCCCAAATACCAGTAGCCTCAAGACAGGAAATCCCGAGTATTACTTCAGGTGAGAGCTTGGTGTAGTTCATAGTTGTTTTCATGATGGTGTAATTTAATTTCTTGTTGCCGTACTGATAATTTAATTTGTCTGAAATTAAATGGGTGGTAAAGCCTTGTAGTTCATTTAGACAACATTTAAGCTAAAGCACAATGTAATGAATGGAAATGAGGGGCTGAGCATTAAAGGCAGTGGATGTCCTGTGCAGGGCAGGAGTCGGGACTTGATGATTCTTGTGGGTCTGTTCCAACTCTGGATATGCCACAATTCCATGTTACAGCTTCTACATCAAAACAGGTACAGTTCTACAGGTTTTCTGACTTCCAAAAGTCTGTCTGCTCACGTTGTTTGTGGGATGAGAGGAGAACCAGACGAGGACAAGAATTATGTGAGATGTAAAATTATGTTGAAAATATGCAAACCCAGTCAAACAGGTGCCTCTATAGCCCCTCAAGAACCTGCCCTCAGCACAGGCATCCCCGGGTAGAGCCTGGGAGCCGCTTTGCTGTCTGCGGTTCCCCGTGGGTGAATGGGGGTGAGTCTCGTCAGACCAGCTGGAGAAATGAATCCCAGAGAAAACCAGGAAGGGATCCCACACAGCGTCTCAGCTACTGAATGCCAAGCCTGGGATTTCCACCTAAAACTGCTTCCAGCTCCCATGCTCTTAGGGAAGATGTGGTAGGACTGAACCAGCCAACTCACAAAGCTGTGTGTGGTTGTACACGGGGCAATACTTGGGCAATATCATGACCCAAAAGTCAGCAAATGTAACTATTGACCTGGTAATGTGCATCCCCTGCAGCAAACAATGCCTAAGAAGAGAATAGATGATGCCAATGTGTGATTTCCAGGTGGTCTTCCCAGGGAAAGTGAGGCTGTGTTTGAAACTGCAAGGGCAGGGATCTTCCTTGTGAAGTTTGAATCACCTGCCTGAACACTTAGCTGGGGATGAAAATGCTTTGCAAAACAATTTTTACACTCCGAAAATCTCTGTATGTATTTATATCTCGTGAAGTTACGTTCTGCAAGCCATTGCAACATCTTTTGTCTTTGTTGGGTAGAAATTAATGGAAATTGGTCATTGTTGGGGATGAAATTGTGAATAACATGTCAAGACTTGACATTCCTTACTCCTACCTGAAGGAGATGAATGTCATAGGGAAATAATGGAAAAATGAGTCAGCAGGGACTCCTGTGAGCAGTGGGGACAGCTGGTGTTTCTGGGGGAAGGTGTGTGGAGGATATTGAGGGGGAAGTGGGAGAAAGCCAGACCACATGCACTGCAGCATTGCTAGTCTGGAAACCTTAGCAGTTTCAAAGGTGTCTTCTGTGCTGTGCAGCACAAGCCTGTTTTTCTAACCAGACCTATGGAAAAATACATTTTTCCTCCTATTTAAGATCCATAAGGTATTTTAAATACACACACATTGTAAGCAGTAAAATGATTTAAAGCCCTCTGAAATGAAAATTTTATAGTAATTCCTCCAGGTTTTGGACTGGAGCCTTGAAAAAGACGACTTGTGGCAGAGATAATCCTGCTTTGTGGGGTTTTGGTGGGACTACATGGGGATTATTCAGGATGTGAGTGAAACAGATTTTAAAACATGGCAGTAATAATTAGGAGACTGGGAGTTGGTCATGTGAAAAGAGTTTATTAAAAAAATTTGTGCTCTCAGTTTGATGAGGCATGGGCTAAACTTATGATGGGAGTTGTTTGTTGGGTGAATTGTCTAATGATGCTTAAGGAGTGCTACACCCAAGAGGGAGCGGTCCAGGGCGGTGGTGGGGAGTTACAGGCTCGGGGTTCAATCGTGAAATTCAGGAATCAGCTGAAAGTGCCTGCTAAGGCAACTTAGTGGTATGTCCTGAGAGATTGTGCTGGAGGTGTCATCATTGCTGATGGCAAAGTGTTGCTTAGTGTCTCTACTAGCAGACAGGAAACAATCAAGGATGATGATCTCACAGCGGGCAAAGATGGAAATGCCCTTAAAGTCTCAATGATTTTCCATTTCTGCAATCTCAGCAGCAGAAGCAGTAGGGGACCAAGCTCTGCTCTGTCATGTGTCGTGTGTTGGGATTAATTTTTTTAAAATTTGCAGAAGTGGAAAAATTTCAAGCACCTAACACCAGTAATTTCAACAGGTGCGTCTCCAAAACAGTTCAGCATATGAAAAATTGAACTTCTCTGGAGGTTGTTTGTTCCTAAAGGTGCTTGGTGTGCTTAACCATATCCTGGCTACCCACTTCAGTAAACAGACATCTGTCCAGAGGGTGAGGCTTTGTCGTCATTCGCTTTGGATTTGTTTGTTTAAATGCAGTTTCTTCCTTCCCTTCTTTTCCATCTCTTTCCTTCCCCAGGCAGGTGGGACAGCCCAGCTCAGGGCACCGTGGCAGTGCTGTCACCCTGCGGCACCCGGGATGCACCCTGTGGATTTCCTCATTGTTTAGGAAGTTTTTCCAGGCAGACCTTCCAGAGGTTGTTCTTTTGAGGTGACAGCAAAAGCTGTTACTTAGTGTCTATAAGAAACTTCTTTCTAGCCATTTGTTTTACTTAGAATTTCAGTGTGGTGTTAATTAAGTCGGGATTTTGCACAATGATCACACGCTGTAGGTGTGTTCCTACAAGATGCAGCATACTTGTAAAAGCAGAGAGACTCCTATTCTGTCCCATTTTAGAGGCTGAAGAGGAGCCTGGTTTACCCTTTACTTGAAAGACAAGATAGGAAATGGGTCATTAGCTTTCCAGGAAACCAGCTGAATAAATTCCAGCAGTGGTACGGAGATGAGTCCCACCGACTCGGAGGGGCAGAACCCAAGTGCCTGATACAGCTCTGGAGTGAAAGTCTCAGCCAGTGTACACAGAGCTGGGAGCAGGAGTGCTGAAGGATGGAAGAATGACTTGGAATTAATTGTGGAAAAGCTGGCCTTTTTTTGGACAGGGACTCAGACTGGATGTTGGATTTTCTGCTATAAACTGTCACTTACCCTTCTGGTTTTAATTTGGTGTGTGACTGCAAGTACAGCAGGGTTCTGTACAAGTCTGGCTGCACTCCTTGCCTTTGCTCCCAGCCTGTTCCAAGCTGGGTTGTGCCGTGTTCCAGAAGTTCTCTCTTCCATTTTCTGCAGGTGAGCATGGCTGTGGCATCATACAGAGCAGGAGTGTCCCATCCCCGGAGGTGTCCAAGGCCAGGTTGGACAGGGCCTGGAGCAATTTCCTGGTCTAGTGGAAGGTGTCCCTGCTCCTGGCAGGGGGTGGAATGAGATGGGCTTTAAGGTCATTCCAACCAAATTCTATGAGCGTGGGGTCTCTCTGGACTTAACAGCGTCTAGTTCGTAGCTCTTAGACGCTGCTTTTCCTTTTCACCTGGTGAGGTTTATGGTAAAAGCTGATTGGATTTATCTGCAACTCCCAAAATCTAAGGAAGAGGCAGAATAATATTTTCATTCACAAGCATGTATTAAATCCAGAATTCACGGTAGTGCCATCTAGTCCAATCCAAATACGGATAAATACCCACGGAAGGAAGGAGTGAAGTAAAGTGCACAGGAAATTCAGATTTCAATAAGCATGTAAGATTCTATTATATGCACCTTGCAAAGTTTCCAAGTTCTTGAAGATTGTTAGAAATGAGATTTTTAAAGGAAAATCCTTTTGGCTTTACTTGTTTTCTGAGAAGTTTTAGTGCTCAGAAAGATTGTTACTTTTGGAGCCAGTGGCAGATTTTCATCCCATAGTTTTGATAAATGGTGCCTGCCTGTGCTGGAAAGGAGAGGCAGCTTCTCTTTGGGTTTTATGGTCTTTCGTTCAAGGGGCCGAGTGCTTTTTCTTACCTTTCAACTGAATGCAAGCAAAAGGCATCCAGGGATGTGATTGATGGGAAAGGTATTTGCCACCCACATGAACAGAATTTACTGTCCTTGGTGACTTTCGGATTCAGCTTTGGGAGACTAAGGCAGGATATACCTTCTCTGTTCAATTTCCATTGCTCAAATAGTCCGTTATTAACTCCTCTCAAAAGCTCCATGAGCAATTTTGGAAGTTTCCAGTGATGTTATCTTGCAACAGGCATGGTCAAGATTTCCCTAATCAAAGCAGGAGGTGAAATTTTTCAGTTTTCATTCATTAGTTTGTCAGTAGAAGGATTGTCTGTGATCACATCCCATTTACCTTCTGTAAATGGCTTGAGGTTTTCCTAAACCCAGAAATCCCAGTTCCCCATTTTGTGTCCCAGAGCTGTGTTAGGCTCCGTGCCTGTTCAGCAGGATCATCTCAAGCCTCTACACCACAGCAACCCACGTACAAGAACTACCCTTAAAGATGATGTGCTGCATCACTGGGCCTGAAAAACGAAAGGTGGCTTTTTCTGGTCTTTTTTGGGGTAATGTGAGGGAAGGGAAACCACAGGGTTGTAGGGGAAGGCACGTGGTATTTCTCATGCTTTTCTTGTCACTTGCAGAAGAAACTACATACAATGTTGAATCAGGCACAGGGATCAATGGAAAGAATATCTCAATAGAAAAAGTGAGAAACAGGCTCATCCTTGCCCCAGTATCTGTAATTGAGAGACACACTGTAAGTGTGCTGTGCCTTTGTACTTAATGTTTTCCAAAATCTTGAAGACTGGAAGTTCTTAAATTAGTGCAGCTTGGCCACAAACTGTAAGACAATCTTTGTATCTGATAGACATTTTATTGGTATCAAAGGGAGCAAGCTCTGAGATGATGAAAGCAGCTTTGTTGGTGGTGCCTTTGGGCAGTGGCAGCTGCAGAGCCAGTGTCTAGGTGGGGAAAAAGGATATTCATAAGGAATGTGCTTTTAAAGCACAGCTTTTTCCTTTGCATGGAATAACCACACTGTTCTCTTCACAATTAGGGAACAATTAGAAGTGGTTTCAATTTTTTGAACATACTTGCAAGCATTTTACTTGCTTTTGCAGTTAAAGGACAGTGATGAAACGAGGCCAACTCTTACATCAAAGCAAGATTAAAGCTTGTGCAAATGGCTCAAACTTCTGTGAAGAAAGGGTTCGCTTGCCTGGGTCTCCTAAAATCTTTATCCTGTGTCTTTCTAGTAGTCTTACGTATATTAAAAAGAGTTTGCTGCTGATTCTACACTGAAGCTTATCTTAGTATGTGACTTCGTTTCTCTAGGTATTTAATTAAGTGTTAAATCTTGAATTCATAAGCCTTTCATTTTCATACTTCTGTGATATTTGTTCATAGGTCTGACCAAGTAGTTGCTCTTACACTTTGGGTAGTACTGAAGCTTTAAGCCAAAATATTTAGGTCATTGTAGTACTACCAAAGTTGTTACTTAGTTATTGCATCTTTTTTTATTGCATGTTTTTTAAAGCTAGGGAGTTGTCAGCTGCAGTGCAGGAAGCAGAAAACAAAAGCAAGGCTGACTCTTGGGCTCTTCTGAATACATGCGTAAGAGGTTAAAAGCAGTGTAGTTTTCAAAAGTACGTAGATAATTTTTGTATGGTTGAAACTCATTTAGGAAACAAGTGAGATCAGGTGTAGAGTAGTTATTTTCTAAGTCAATTTTCTAAGCCGAAACTAATGATTCAAATGACCTTTTGGCCGCTGTTTGTGATGAGATGGGTCCTAAGCCTGTAGCTGTGCCATGCCCTGCACCCCGTGGCTCCTGGCAGTTTGTGGGCTCTCCCCGACACCAGCAGCGCCTTTTCAAACCACAGAGAGCTTGTAAGGAGATCTTTGGTAATGCTGTAAGACAGTCTATTCGCAGCTCCCCAAAATGCTGGTGTTTTAACAGGTTCATTCCGTGTTGTGCTTCTAGGGTCAGGGCACGCTTTGGGTGTGGCTCTCATGCATTGCAACAGGTCACCTGCAGAAAAGGTCATTTACACCTCAGTTCCACGTGGGCTGTCGTGTGGGGGGCACGTTGGTCCTCACAAGGAGCGTGGCACAGACATCATAAGGTAATCCTTGTTCCTGGTTCTTCACTGTGTAAGCAGGCGAAGCTAAAGCAGAGGTCCAGGGAAGTGAAGACACGGGATCAGGAGAAGCTGTCTGTGCCAACCCTCGGAGCAGGGACAGCCCCTGCAGCAGCTCCAGCTGCACCCTGCTGATGGATCCCAGCAGGCAGTCAATGACTGACACACGTGCTGGGGACCAGCTGGACCCTTAAGCACCCAGGATCATGGAATCATAGAATCATGGAATGGTTTGGGTGGGAAGGGACCTTAAAACCCATCTTGTCCACCCCCTGCCATGGGCAGGGACACCTTCCACTATCCCAGGTTGCTCCAAGCCCCGTCCAACCTGGCCTTGGATACTTCCAGGGATCCAGAGGCAGCCAGAGCTTCTCTGGGCACCCTGTACCAGGGCCTCACTCCCATCACAGGGAACAATTCCTTCCCAATATCCCATCTAACCCTGCCCTCTGGCAGTTTAAAACCACTCCTCCTTGTCCTGTCACTATCTGCCCTGTCCTTCATTTTTAATTTTTTTTATAAGCCCCCTTAAAGTTCTGAAAGGCTTCAACAAGCTCTCCGTGAAGCCTTCTCTTCTCCAGGATGAGCAATCCCAGCTCTCTCAGCCTGTCACTAAGTGCTTTCACATACAACCTTAGAAAAAAATACCTACAGCTTCTGTATGTTATAAAACTATCCAGGGTTTCCCCTGGAGGTTTATGTTCTGTATGAAGGGAGCTGCAGGGCTCAGAGGCCACCTCTGGCCATGCATACCAGATCCCTGCTCGCTTCCTGGGATGGCCCACTTACTGCTGATGTTTGGTTCGTTGTGCTTGGGACCTCAGCTAAAATAATCACCCTCATGTGCTGTATGTGGAAATTTGCTGCCTGCCAAGGAGCTTTTCCTTGCTCTTTTTGGGGGTACACAGGTGTTGCTGCTTCAAATTTACAGAAGATGCCAGCACCATTGTGCCACTCAGCATCCATCTCGCTCAGCCCCTCTCATCTCCTGTCTCAGGAAGGCATTTCTAAAGCTTCACGTGGTATTTCCCTTCCTCTGCATGAAACCACAGTTGCTGTTAGTGCTGTGATTCTCTGCAGGGCATTGTTGTGACATTGGTCACTGGAGACACGATCCTTGGAGCAGGATTGGGGATGTTAAATGCCGTGGGTGAACGTCATCTAAAGACCAGCTTGCTTTTATTGAGCATGATGCAGAGGATATTTATGTATTTTCACTTGATATTCCAATATTGCAGTGATCACACTAGAGGAAAGGCAAGTTTTCATCATTTAATAGTAAAGTCTGTGCAAAAGAAAGGAAAAAAAGGCTTTTTTGCTCTTTAAGGGTATTCTGTAAAGTAATATCCCTGAGATTTAGACTGCCAGACACTTTCCAGTGTTTGCAGTTGCACATGAGGCTTTGCCAGCCCTCAGCTGTCCAGACTGAAGTTTCCATGCTGAGCATCTGCCCCAGATTGCCATTTTGAGAAAACTGCAGCTAAAATGGATGAGGGTTTTGGGGTTTGGGGGTTTTTTGTTTTGTTTGTTTGTTTGGTTTGGTTTTTTGTGTTGTTTTTTTTTTGGTTGTTGGTTGGTTGGTAGGTTGGTTTGTTGGTTAGTTGGGGTTTTTTTGTGAATTAAGCTAAAGAAAACATGTTTTCCTCTCTTTGGATGTTCTTTTGAGCAGCTTAGGCATGTCCTGCAGGGAAGGGAAGGGTTTGGGGGCCATAGAGGTGGAATAAGGGAAACTGGAGGCGAGTGGGAAAGGAGGTTTCTGACCACTACCCATGTTCACCTGCTGGACTAAACCCTGTTGTTTCCATGTTTGCCCTCTGTGCAGGCTAGAGAAAGCTGCAAAGCCCACAGCTAGCAGCAGCTGTTCACCCCTGTGGGCAAAGCAAACACAACTTTGTACCTTATAGGCTTGAGTGTGAGTGGAAAAGCTCCATGGATCTGAAGCCCTGAATGCATTGCTGACGGAGGCCAGGGTGCAAAGGCTTATCTTTGGTGTATTTTTCTACTGCTTCGTTCCATAGGAAGCCCCAGATTCGTTGTTTGGGTTTTTTTCTTTCCTTCTGAGATTTCCTGTACACCTGCCAAGTTACAAAGCACCGTGCAGGCATTGCTCAGCTGATCTTCCTGCTGAGATCCTGTGCTGCTGTTTGATTTCATGCATGAGGAGTTATGGCTGTTAATTTGGGGCTTGACAAACCTGGTGCTTAATTTTTTTGGGAACTGATGATTTTGATGCTCTCCCCAGATTTCCAGTCAGGTTCTGGCTGTGCTCAGGCACTCAGCACTTCTCTAAATCAGGAAAAGAAGGTAGCAGAAGCCATGTGGGAGCTTCTCCTGTAAGTGACACATTTCGTCCAGCTTTACATTCTGTAGTAGTCATAGATCTGGTTCTCTGGGGTGGTATTTACCTGCTTTTAAATATAAATCAAGTTCCTGCTATTTCCAGCTCACTATGCCACAAACTTTCAGAGCTCTGCAATGAATGGGGCAGGTACCATATGAGGTTGATTAGAAGATGGTATTTTTAGGTGTGATGTAAAGGAAAGTAACTTTAATTACTGCTGCTTGTGCTCCATCAGTCTTTGTTCTGAGCCCAGGAAGTAGCAGCAGAACTACTGACACGAGGAGTGTGTGAGGTGAGTGATGGTTTGTGAGCGTGGCTGAGGGGCGGATGTCAGGGCTGCATCTGATGTGTCTGCAGGGAGGAGCCCCCAGGTCCTCCAGATTGTCAGCTGATCAAAGCTGATGGTGGCTTTTATGCTGCTTTTGGAGGAGAAAAGGTCAGTCATAGAATGGCTTGGATTGAAAGGGATCCTTAAAACTCATCAGTCCCACCCCTGCCATGGGCAGGGACACCTTCCACTATCCCAGGTTGCTCCAAGCTCTGTCCAACCTGGCCTTGGATACTTCCTCTGGAACAAAGCTGTCCTTTGGACAGGACAAGAGGAAATGGCCTCACGCTGTGCCAGGGGAGATTCAGGTTTAACATCATGGAAGGGGTGGTCGGGAATTGTCAGGGGCTGCCCAGAGAGGTTTTGAATCCCCATCCCTGGAGGTGTCCAGGGAAGGCCTGGACNAAACTCATCAGTCCCACCCCTGCCATGGGCAGGGACACCTTCCACTATCCCAGGTTGCTCCAAGCTCTGTCCAACCTGGCCTTGGATACTTCCTCTGGAACAAAGCTGTCCTTTGGACAGGACAAGAGGAAATGGCCTCACGCTGTGCCAGGGGAGATTCAGGTTTAACATCATGGAAGGGGTGGTCGGGAATTGTCAGGGGCTGCCCAGAGAGGTTTTGAATCCCCATCCCTGGAGGTGTCCAGGGAAGGCCTGGACGTGGCACTCTGGGCTGGTGACAAGGTGGGCATCGGGCGCAGCTTGGACTCAGTGGTCTGGGAGGGTTTTCCAACCTGAATGATTCTAGTCTTCTGTGTTTCCATGATGTCCTACCAAACCCAAGGGAAGCAGTGGGCAGGAGGAGTGCCCAGAACAAAACTGAGGCTATATTTGGTGTGACGCACACCCGAGATCTGCGACAAAAGAAGCTTCTGGGGAAGACTTTGGAGACTGGGCTTGATGTGTTCATAGTGATCCCTTAGGAGCTGTGGCCACGTAGTGATGACATCAAAACCTGAGGCAGCACTGGGTTTGTTTGAGGAAGAAGCTGAGTTCTGAGTGAATGAAGGAGGAGGGCCCCATCTGAACTCAGCACCAACTTCCCTTACAACTGGAAAGACCACGAAGCGGCTCAGCACATCCCACACCAGAATGGGGGTGACTAAAGCTGATACCACACTGGGAGACAAAGGAGTTACCAGCATAAACAAATGTCCCACACCAGTGTGTTGCTAAGAGTGTAAAATACTACGTGGTAATTTTGAGCAGGAGCTTGTGGTTTGTTAGTTGCTCATCTCTTGCTACATGGCTTTTCCTTCGCGTGTCTTAAATACTCAGGCAGCAGGAAGTGTGGTCAACTGAAAAGTTGCTGTGCTCTTTCTATAGAACTTGGCATTGGCAGGTGTTACTTTTGTGACCAGAAACCGAATTCACGCTTGCCTTGGGGGGTGCTCCTAAACCTGGATCTCGCAGGGTGTTGGGGCTGAGCAGTGGAGGGAAGCACTGGCTGGGTTTGATTGTTACCATCTGCAAAAGAGCTGCTTTTAAAATAAAATCCAGCCTCTCTGACAGCTGAATGTCTGGAGTTCTGCAGTTGGAAGGGACGAGGGGCTGTCCCAAAACGCAGGCTGAGTTTGAGGATGCTGCACAATGTTGAGTTTCTGTGGCCATTGTGTTCGGTCGCCTCGGCTGAATGGGTGCCAGGGGTGTGAGTGTGCACAGCCTTGGGAGGATGTGAGAGCTGCATCTCAGATGGGGCCCATCTCTCTATTCAGAGATTTAACTCTGTTTGGATGAGGAGAATGGAGACATCTGTAAAAAGTAACAGTCCCCCTTCCTTCCAGAATAAGGCTATGAGCTTTCCAGC
Organism: Dicrurus megarhynchus; assembly: GCA_013399195.1. Taxonomy (NCBI): domain Eukaryota; kingdom Metazoa; phylum Chordata; class Aves; order Passeriformes; family Dicruridae; genus Dicrurus; species Dicrurus megarhynchus. Next base: position 44,388 of record VXAD01002616.1, on the reverse strand, counting down.
TGTTGGCTAAGACAGGTTTTCCTGTTGAAATAGCTTTTGTCTGAAGTAAGTCTAAAACAATATGGTTATAGTAACTGAAAATATTTCTTTGTCAATTCCAGTTGTAAATCCAAGTGTTTTGATTCATTGTTACTTCTTGTAGCAGCTGTTTGATCCAGAAAGCCTTATGGAATCTTCCAGTGAAGTGCATGCACACTGCTGATAAAACACAATTTTGCTTTTATTCTGTATTTTCTTTACCATCGTGTGTGACTAATTTTCTTTTATCTTCACAGTGAAGTCTCACAATTCCAGAACACACTCTTGCTTTCCTTCAGAAGTCCCATCATCCTGAATAATGCAAAGACAAGCCCATAATATTAATTCATGTGGCTCTTGTTTGCAACCACAATAAAATTAATTGTGCCATATATCTGTCAGCTGACGCCATCCTATATTCATAAAATATGCTTGGGATCTTTTTTTAGCTCTGCAGAGTTTAAAGATGAGCTTATTAGGCATCTCTCTGATGTGTAATTATTCTGGGCTGAATAATGTTAATCAGAATATATGCAATTTATATACAGTAGACAAGCAAAGAAGAGTGTATGTTCAAAAAATGAGTTTGCCAGAGCAGATTTGCAAAGGAAGTGGATCTAACGCACTTAAGAGATTTCTGTTTTCATTTAAATACCTTTTTTAAAAAACCAAGCCATGTTTGCTGGCTCAGGAAACAGTTTTACTTCTATATTGTGGGTGTGTCTTGAGCACATTTCTGTATTTTCTTTCAATTTCAAGATACAGTATTTTACAAATCAGAGGAACCCTCGGAGAGTAAGAGTTTAAAAAGCATGTCAGGGTATGTGCTCAGTCTGGAAGCGAGGGCTGCATGATCTCCTCTGACTTTGTTGGTGTTGCTCTGTACTAGTCATTCTTGAATGAGATAAGATCTGATGCTTTCGTGTTTCTCCCAGCAGGTTCTTCTTAAGCACCCTAAGCAGATATTTCTAACACACTCCAACAAAAACTGTAATTTTTAGAACGTCGGTTGCCATTTAGAGCTTCAGCTTGGCTTCAGTGGTGCTGAGCCCCCACCTGGCACTGGTGGTTGGTGCCAGCTGTTCTGGAGACAGGAGGAGTTGCCTCACACTGGTGGCAGCAAAAGTAATTTTGAAAAATGCCTTTGAATTTTCAGTGTGTGTATCTTAGTGCCAGAGGTGCTTCTAAAGGGGAAATAATTACAATAGAAGGACCTGACCTCGTTACTTGTTCAGAAGGGGTTGGAAGAAGACTGTCATCTCCTGGACTGTGGATTTGTGGCTGTTGCTAAGGCACATGTCCCTCAGAGGGACCTGCCTGCAAGCAGAATTGGAAACCAGGATGTTAAATCTGAGGCCTGTGTTTTGTTGTCCTGACCTTGGCATTTCTGAGACTTGCAGAGATAAAGTCTTGACTCCATTTAAGCCCAAACCTTTGGAGCCAGAAGGTTCAGCCCAACTGGCTTGTTTTTGAAGGTTTGGTGCACTTTTGCTGTAAAGCTCAGAGTAGAGCAGAGACCATAAGAAGCATTTTTTTCAACACTGTCTAGGTTTTTATTCACTGGAAATTCTAAAAACCCCATGAATCGTATTGGTGGGTTTTTTGAACACACTTTTCCAGAATTCCTGGCTTGTTCTTGTTCCTTTTCACTGCCCTGCTTTTTCCTTAATCAAGAGCCTGCCTGTTTGCGTGAGGCTGCTGGGTTTATGCAAAACCTGTGGTGAAACAGTTGGTGAAACGGTTGGCTCAGGGATGCTTGAAAGGGCAAATTGCAGAGAAACAGTGTCTCAGGGTAGCGAAAAGTTCTGCTGTTGTGTGAGTAGCACACAGCCTGGGCAGCATCTCGTTGGAAGGGATGACTGATTGTACAGTAAAGGTCTTTGGGAGTAGTAATAAGGGGTAGAAAAGTCTCTGAAAGGTTGTTGTGGATTCAGGAGCTCTTGAGGGCATTTTGAAGCCACACTGGATGCTGTGAAGTGAGAAAATATTTCATAGAATTCAGGGCTCATCTTTCATCTCATCAGGCTGGTGAAGTCCCATCAGCTCAAATGAAGATAGAACATGGGTTTATGTGGTTTTCCCTGTGTTTGTTTCTCAGAAAGCCACAGGCTGCCTTTAAGCCACCCTTGAAGAATGCAAACATGGCTTGAAATGTAGCTCTAGTGAGGAAATGCAGGCAGCCTTTGGAGGAATTCAAGTTTGGATCAGACTCAAAATGAGCATTGTTAGACAGGGCCTAAATATGTTTAATGTCGCACTACTAGTGATTACTTTTGCATTCACAAAGTGAAAATGTGATCTGATACACATAAATTTGCCAGATAAAACCCTTATCGCACAGCTCTTGCACGTTGCATTCTTAGGGCTGCTTTTTTCTCGATGCCCTGAATAAAGCATTTTGCAAAACACAGAAAGATGAAGAATTTAAGTTTTGATACAGACAAGTGAAACATACCCTTCTTCAGAGAAAATGTATCAGCATCCACAGTGGCAGGAGCTCAGATTGGATTTATGGGGAGAAGTTCATAGAGACTTTTGATGGAAGAGCTGAGACTTACAAAAGTGGAGCTCCACAGCCAGTCATACAAAGGCAAGACAGATGAAAGCGAACTGTTAAATGCACTGACTGAAGCATTGCCACCATGGATGTAAACCCAAGCCTTGAACATCTGGTTAGGTGTAGCCACAGGTCCTGGTGTACAGGCAGGGCCTTTTGGTGTGTCTGTACATGGAGGGCCATGAAGTCCTCGAGAGGCGCAGGGTCACTGTGAGCCAGCAGGAGAGCTCTCACCAACCCCTTTCCCAATAAAATCTCAGGAACAAATTTCCTCTTCTTAATAGTAACCTGCCCAGCTGCCTTTCTGAGCCCAGACCTCACATGGTCCCACTGTACAAACACAGCACAGGGAGAACGTGGTTTGGATTTGGTTTTTTCCTTTCAAGTCATGTAGTCACAAGCCCTTTTGAACGTGAAAGATAAATGGAGAGGAAATGAGGCAACTTATCTCCGTTTTTTCTTCAAGAAGGAAGGAGCTTTGAAACATTGGAGAGGAAGAGCCGAGCGGCCAAGGAGCCTCAAGCACAGGTTTAGTGAGGGGGACAATAGCTGAGTGGAGCTTCTTCCTGGGAAGTCCTCTTAGAAATGGAGAAAACAAACACCAGTGGTAACCATTGTCTTCTCAGTGATGCTTTCATGAGTGCTTGAGGAACTGAAAGTGGTGCAGGAGGAAGAAGAATAATGCACAGCACTTGGCATGTCAGGTGGCTGGATGGAACCCCTCTGAGCTGACTGCACTGAATAAAAGTGGACTTTGGTGAAACCAGCCCCATGGAGGAAACCAGGCAACTCGGACTTGCAGAGCTGTGTGTCACCACCTTCCCCTCACAGCAAGTGACCCCGTGGCTCTGCCTGTCTGGGAGCTGCAGTCAGACACTCCGTGGGGCTCCGGCCTTTCTCTGAGTTATGGTTAAAAATAGCAGCCTGAAAAAGAAAATAAATACTTCTGAACAGTGTGCAGGAACAAAGAGGCCTTAAGCCCCCACATTTGCACAGGAGAGACTGTAAGAGGAATCTTCCTTTGTGTGTGTCCTCTGTGGCATTTATATCAAATTCTTTCTGAACGCAGTTCTTTGTTTTCCCTTTTTCCTTAAATTCCCCTAACCTATGCCCTTGTGACCTGGGAATATTTCTACCTCTGGTGATGTGGGTTGCTGGCACTGGTGGTTTGTAGGAACAGCAAACCTGGGGAATGTAAAGGTAATCCTTCATCTTTGATACCGCTGCAGCTGCAGAAAGTTAGGGGTTGTTTGGAGTTTTACCTGACCTCTTTTCAGGATAAAATTTTGGGAATTACTCTCGATTTGCTAGCAGAAGGTGTATTTTTATTAGTCAGGTCCCAGCTTTAATGTAGAAGGAATCAAAGGCATGAATTCTGCCAAGTAAGGAATGATTAATAAAGTTTAATGGGTCCTTTTAGCTTTGCCAAAGAAAAACTCCAAAATGTTTAGAACACTAAATTTAGTTTAGATTTAGTTTAGATTCCCCAGTTTGGAAATACTGGGATCTTGATTATGGCCTTGTTCAACTTTGAATGGGAGAAAAGAGGGAAAAGGAGGCCACTGGCACTGTTGAGAAGCCCCAGGCAGCCAGAGGGCCATCTCCCATCTGTTTGTCTTTTCCCATTTATTTTGTTTTCATTTGCCTCATTTTCTCTGCTTCTTCCCTTGGATTGTCCCTGGACCAGGTTTAGCAGGGTATTTTGGAATTGTTTCATCGGTTTCACGAGGGAAGAGGCCAATTCTGTTCCTTTTGCACCCATTTCACAGCTGGAAGAGAGCAAAAGGCTGTGACCTCTCCTGAAGTGGGACTTTGGGGCAGCAGCAGGAGGGTCAGAGTAAATTGTGAGCGAGAGAACCAGGCCAAGACTGAGGAGTGAGAGGAGATGTGGTCAAGGTCTCCCTTTCCAGCAGCATCAGTGCATCTTCCTCCCTTCGTGCCAACCCTTTCTTGAAGGAGCCTGCATCAGGGGGCTGATGCTCTGGTACCACTTCCCAGTGGAATTAGTTTCTGCACTAATTTGAATTATAAAGCTGATCGGTTGCATCACAGAGCTGTAGTTTCCCTTCCCCGTCTGTAATAAGCACAGAAAAAACTGTCTTACACAGGGTTGGGTGAGCAGCTTCGTGTAATAATTACACACTTGTCTTGTAAACTCTGTACCTTAATTGATACATTTTAGCAGCCGTGTGAAGAAACCTTTCCCACAGGATGAGGCGCCAGCGCTTCCTCCTGTCTCTCCTGCAGAGTGAGAAGTCCAGTAAGCAGTGTGGGTTTCCTGAGGGACATTACCATCCAAGGAGAGGTAGAGAAGGGTTTGTTTGTGAAAGGGGTGACCTTCAGTTGCATGAGTATAGACCCTTTTAATGCTAGGCAGTATTCCTTGCAAAGTGTGAGTGCAATCCTTTTTTAAAATCAATTTATTTCTAAAGATTTAGCAAATATTTTTAGAGCTGTTATTTTTCTGAACATGAGAACAGACTACCAGCAAGGAGAGTTTGTCTAGTTTGTCTTAGCTAAGGCTTTGAAGGGTTAACCACAGTGTAGTGCTGTGGAACATTTTTGTCTTGTAGGTTGTGTCAGCCTTGAACAATTCCTGTTGTAGCATCTGCATGGCCAACGAGGTCCCTGTGACATCAGAAAGTGATCCCATTGTATCACCCTGCTGTGTAACAACAAAATATATACTATATTAAAGAGATTTTATAAGCTTCACTCAAACATCTAAGTTTTATAAAGCAAGTTTCCCATCCTCTGCCTGATGTTTTGCTCTGACAACAATTACATATTCCTGCAGTCATATTCCAGTATTATAACATGAAACTAGTGAGAGCCTGAACAAATGACTAAATTTGCACTGCAGAGGAAAAATTTTTCCATTTTTGTTGTTCAAGCTCGATGTAAGGTGGGAGGTAGGGTAAAAAATTATTTGGAACGTGAATTTTACATACTCCTCTTCCTGTATTATAAAGTTTTATTAGATGCTTAGTATTATATATATACACATATATATATATAAATAGTTTTTGTCCTTTTTAAAAGAGGGGGAAGAGGAATAAAATCAAATATTGATTTTCACAAAGAGTTGGCTCTTTGTCCCCCTCAAAATGCCCTTTCACAGCTGCTGCCCTACAGAGGACCAAGGCGAGGAGGTGATGGCACAAGCAAAGCAAAACAGGTGAAACTGGAAAGTGGTTCCCAACTGGCACAGCTGTGACCTGGGTATGGCCTTAGGCTTCAAAAATCTGAATGGTGCTTGTTGTTTGGGTTAAAATCCATGTATTTACCCAGCTGGTGTTGTGGGGTTCAGAATGGCAAGAAGGGGCTCTGAGGCTGAAATTATTTCCTGTGATAAAATCAAGTGGCATGGTTGTGTTGGGAAGTCATTAAAGTAAACGTCCTTGTTTTGAGACCTCTGTTTAGTTTAGAGATTAGTCTTGGTTTTACCCTTCTTGCACAGAGGCTTAGCTGAAAATGCTTTGCGAATCATGATATTTACTCATTTTCAGTGTATACAGGAGCCAAAAGAGAAGCAAACACCTTAGCATTGATGAGGAAAATGGCAAGAAAAGAGGCTCCAGTGTTACTGTTATTCTCATTTTGTTACTCTGTTTTGTGGGGTTTGTGTGTTTGTTGAAGAGAAACGGAATAAAATCCTGCCATGGAATAATGTAGCCTTCTGCTACAGTGCTTAAAAAGTGATGCCTTTGTGGGAAATGTGGTACTCTGAGGAGTCTGTCTGGGCTGGTGGTGAAAGGAGTTGGATTGGTGAGGGAATAAAGGGAGTTTAAGGTAAGGAAACCTCAGCATAAATGAAGCCCCTCATGGAAAGATGTGTGTGTACTCATAGCTTTGGCCAATGTCATGTACTCCCTGGAGTAATTCTGTGATGGAGCCATGTAGGGTGGCATAATTTGTCAAAGTAATTAAGAAGAAAGAAATTAATAAAAATATCTTCCAGGTCTGTGTGAGCACACACCAAACATTGCATGGAAATAATCGTTTGAAGGTGTGTGTATCTGTATAAATATAAATATATGTGTGTATATATATCCAGAAAAAAGCTTCAACTAATGCTATGAAGATGGTTATTTCTGTTAGCTGTGTTTCTGTGTCTTTTTGTTATTTTGTCTTGTGGATGGCTGGGCAGTGAGGTAACTGTCACCCAAAAGGGAGGGAAGGGGGAATACATCATCCTGATTTAAAGGGTGATGCAGCACTGGCTTACATTTTTGGAAAGCTGTTTAAATGTTCCCAAGAAATGTTTTTGTGTGACCTCCTGTGATGTGTAACGTGGTGCTGAGATCTGGATTGGAGAAAGCTGCTCAAGACATGCCTGGTGTCTGTGTCCCCAGGAGAGGCTCAACTTGTGGCTCAGGGAGCCACAAAACTTGAAAACCATTGACCTTCACCAAATTTATTTACCACAGATCATAGTTTAGTTTCATGTGACCTCCCCAGGAATTAGATTGGGTTCATTTGGTTATTAAATCTCAAGTCCTTCTGGTGCTGTGAAAGAAGCTTATAAATAAAGTATTGTCAGACCTTGTTCTAGTTGAATCTGACCATGAATAATTGTTTCTAGACAGAGCGTTGCTGCTTCTAACCCCATTACCAAGAAAGGACAGATTTCAGCAGCCTTTGAGATAAGCTTATCTGACATCGTGTTAATCAAACCCTTGGCTTGTTTCGGCCTGATTAACCACAAGCACTGGCCTTTATGTAATTCATTATTAGCAGGATTTTTTAACCTGACAGAAGTGCAAAGGCAACTTGTGAAACCTTCCTTCTCCCATAAATAAGGATTGGGCAGTGGGAGCAGGGGAAGGGAAAGCCAGCTCCAGGAATGAGTCTCTGAGCTTGACCCAAGAACCACTCTGCATTTGTGCAGGATCTGTGCTCTGCTGTTTGTTCTTCATTTTTAATAATCAGACAGCATTCAGAATTAAGTTTAATCAGCAAGCTCCATAGTTAGATCACAAGCTACTCTTCAGAATTGAATTAAACCAGCAAGCTCCATAGTTAAATCACAAGCTACTCTTCAGAATTAAGTTAAAACCAGCAAGCTCCATAATTAGATCACAAGCTACTCTTCAGAATTGAATTAAACCAGCAAGCTCCATAGTTAGATCACAAGCTACTCTTCACAAAACAGGCGTTTTTTATAGAGTGCGTGAGGTCCCACTCAGCTCAATCTGCTCCCTCTGAACATGAGATGCTCCTGAAGCTGCCTGGGTACAATACAAGTATGTAAACTCATGGAAATCTATGGGATAATTGTCCATCTCAGTATAAAATTCAGCCTCGTGTAGCGGAGCATTTGAGGAAGAGCAAAGTATAGGGATAAAATTGCAGAAAGGGAGATCTGCAAGGCTGGAATGGAGCCTATTATTTTTGGCACCTCCTTTGCCACGGATCACGTCTACATGAACTTACAAACATGTTTGTTTAGCTTGCTGTGAAACAGCAGCTTCGCTTCTGGTGGAGCACACATTTCACACCCACGGTCTCAGCTGCCAAACTTGCAAAAAAAATCTGATTTTTTCACAAGACAGCACGAGTTTTTTTCCTAGAGAGAAGATGGACTAAGCACCTGAGGAGTGCTTATATGCTGAGACTTGAGGAGAGGCTGATCTGAGATGTGACGGGTGTTATCCACTCCTCTGCACTGAATCTTGGGTGACTAACAGGGATTTTGCCAGCATGGCGAACAGGTGATTTGAGGGTGTGTGCACGCCACTGGGGTTACAGAATTGTAAGTTTTTATTGAGAGCAGTCTCCATTAATATAAACCAAGGCTGGGATAAATAACTGGTTTCAGTATTTTACCAGGTGCAAACCACACGTTCCTGCATGGGAAAGAGGGGTGGCTCCACCAGAGCTGCTGGGTTTGGCTGAGTGCAAACAAACCTGTGAGAGGTGATCCAGCCAAATCAGAACCTGGGATTTGTGTCTGCCATCCCTTTTTGTCATAACAGGTACGAAGTCATGACTCAGAATAATTGAAATACTATTTCTACAAATAAAGATCAAACTGAGTTCTGCTTTCAACAACAAGGAGAGTAGTTTACGTTGCCTTCCTGGATAAAGTCTGGGAGCACTTGGACTTAAACACTTCATGGGTGGTATTGTAAGTACTGCACAAGGAAGAAGACTGTAGGAAAGAGGGAACCACTTGTAAATCCCACTACACTGTCACATGTCCCAGAGCACTGGCAGGTGGTGGGCACTGTCAGGATATGCCACACAGAATCACTCTTACAGGTTTTCTGGTTACCAGATGCATTTACCAACTGATAATGGTGTTTGCAGTGAACGGGTGATCTGAGGAAAAGCAGTTTTTACGGTGAGTGGCTGCTTCCTTCTCTTCCTGTCGAGCATCCAGCCCATTTCAGAGCTGCCAGTACTGACATCCAGCTTTCAGGGCTTAGGTAGAGCATCTGCAATTTCAGATGTTTACCTCAGTCAGAGTTGTGTTTTTCTTGGATTTGGGATGAAGTCAGCTCAAGAGCTGAACACTGGAATTATTTTGTTAACTCATTTTGCTGCTACCTTGATGGGCTATGAGAATAAGACTGTGTTTATGGATAGAAAAATGGATGGATGGATGGATGGATGGATGGATGGACAGACAGTAGTAATTGCAAAGCTCAATTTGCATTAAGGCACACAGTATATATAGTTTATCTGGTTTCTAGTTTATCACTTAAAAACATGTCCCCAGTTGTGGGTTACATCCTGGCTTGTGAAGAACTGTGTGGGTATGATCAGCTGAACATTTTAGATTGTCTTCTGACAGCTTTGCTCATGGCCTGGTAGAGGAAATAAGACAAAGTCATTTGTTCCTGTTCTGTCTCACTGCTTGACTTGCTTGACTTGCTGGGTGTAGTGACATTCAGCACACACAGTGCTTATTTCTTTTAGGTTTTATATTGTCCTGGATTTGTTTTAATACAGCAAATCATCTACTTCTTTTACATTCAAGTCCCCTGGGGCTTAAATGGTGTAAGAAGATACATCAGCCCCCAGACCTTCAAAGAGATTCATATAACTGACCGTGATATATTTGGAAAACCCGTTCCAAAAGGTGCTCTGTGCAGGCAATTGTACTGTGAAGGGGAAGGACTGTGAATATTTTTCTACTCTTGGAAGGGTCATCTTACTGCCAAACACCAGTATTTAAGTGAAATAGCTTTTATGGCAAGTCCTTCCCTCTTTCCATTCTTAACTTCCAAATGGCTGAAGTTCTAGGAGTGTGAGCAATCCCTCTCTTGTATGCCAGCCAATAAGTTACTGTTTTCTGACCTTTTTTCCCAAGTTTTCCTGGCCTGCACCTGGACTGGCCACGTGGCAACGTGTTGTTGAGAGCAGGGAGGTGTGGCAGGGCGAGCTAGATAGGCTGCACTGGGAGCCAGTGGCTGGACCAGCAGGAATTAATTCCTGGGAAAACTTGCTGAAGAGTGCCCTTGTTTGAAAAAGCTGTATGTCAGTTATTTCAATAAAAGCAGTGAAACCCCCACTGTAAAGTTGGGTATTTGAGGCCATTCTGTGGGCCCAGTGACTTGGAGTAACATACAAGCATCCAACATGGGTGACACAATTAAGAAGGTCAAAGGCAGTGAAAAAGCAAGAAAAAAATTCTGGTGATGATTACTGATTTCCAGGGGGGCAACAGGTAGATGTTTCTTGTTTCTCAGTGCAGTGACATTTGGTTTTAGTCTTAAAAGAGGTATCATAACTCATGGTAAAGTCTTGTGGTCATGTGCAAGGGCAGTTCTGCAGAGCGGGAGGTGCATCATGAAGCATTAGCAAAGTTTATTCTGGAGCAGGATCTAAACTCTGAGCCAAGGAGGAACAGACCCTTGCCATGTTAATTTGACAGAAATCCTTCCACCTCCATCACAGTTGTCTTTTCCTGTTGGTAATTTCAGTTCATGGAATTACAGAATATCCCAAGTTGGAAGGGACCCACAGGGATCATTGAGTCCAACTCCTGGCCCGGCACAGGACCAGGAGGTTGCATGCAGGCTCGTCCTGGAGCTGATCAGACTCCTCATTCTCCTAGGATAAACACCCCAGCTGCTGGGATTCAGATCCCATTTATATGGGCTGGAGCTGTGCCGTTGCCATACCAGCCAAGTGGGAAAGTTGGCCGTGCTCCATATAAACAGCTCTGACTAAGCCAGCCACACTAAATTTGGAAAAGAATTAGGGGAACTCATTTTTCAACTGCCCTGGAGTATTTTATCTCCAGTTGCCCCATGTTATCATTTCATGGGAAGAGTTTCTGCTACTCAGGACTGTTTCCATCGTGTTTATTTTCAGATAGCTTATTTTTATTTTCTGTAAACCGAAAGAGTTTAAAGATCCATTGAGGAACAATGGATCCTGGGTCTGTCTGCTTCTCTTCCCACCCTCAGGTAGCACTGCAATTCCTCTTCAGCCAAGCCCTGCAAGGCCAGGTCCTCATGTGGTGCCACTCACAATCTCTTTAAATAAAATTTTTTTCTAATTTTAAGAGGGAGGAGTATTTTTAATGCAAAGCTCCTTTGCAACAAGTAGTGTGAAGATTGGAAGAAACAGCCATAAACATTTGCCTCTCAATTCATGTTTTGGTTTGTCATAAATATAGTCTGCACATAAAATTTACATCATCGGTGTCCTATTTCTGATGTATATGTTGTGAATGGCAGTTTCTTTCCCTTCAGTCATCAGCTTTAAGCTGATCTAAGCAGTACTGACAGTGAAGAATGACACTTCTGAGGCCATTTAGCCTTAATTGAAAGACTTTGCCAAAATTACAGGTATTTCCTGTGATTGTTGCAAGTTTTTTCCCAACACCAGAATTTTATTCTTTGTCCCACTTCCTCTACAAACTTTTACTGCAGGATGCAGGCCGTAGTCAAGTGAGGTGCAGTGTCCCAGAGCCCTCTCTAACAGATTAAGAGGCTGATGCGAGCTGGAAAAGAAAAAGCTGCGGTGCAGAACAGGGCAAACCCTGGGCAGGAAACTCCACTGGGGCTGGGGCCAGCAACATCCTACTGCTGGCTGGGACCAGGAGGAAAAGAAATGCTACAAAGAAGGTTTTGGGAAACTTTGTCCTTATTTGGAGAATAAGTCTATGCCTCTGAGCAAAGCAGGCTAGTTTTTGTAGGGCTGGGATATTCTGCTTTAGCAGCAACATATCCTGCTATTATACCCAAGCACATCCTATAATCAGTATGTGTCCAAAAATCTGTCTTAAAACGGAAGGTTTGGAGGCCAGATTGTCACTGGGTGCTGTCCCACAAGTAACTCAGTGAAAGCCTTACATAAGTGGTGAATTGACTCTGCTCCTGACATCCCTGCAGCTGAGTGGGACGGCTGTGCCAACGCTGAGCCGGCTCCTCCGTGTGCCTGGAGAGGGCTCCAGGGTGGCAGGTTTGTCTGCCAGTGCTGGTGTGGGATTGGAATGGGGCAGCAGTGGGGCAAAAGGCGCTTCCAGTTCAGTGGGAGGCAGCGATCCCATTGGTGCTTAGGCAGGAGAAGGCTCCAGCTCACCCCTCTGAGCTGGTTACACAGGAGTGGCTGGGATGGAAGGTGGTGTTATGGAACAGAAGCGTTGGCATTGCCCCTGAACTTGGGGGATGCATCTAATTCTGCTTCACACTGGAAATTCAGCCACAGAAGCAGAGGAGCTGGCATGTAGGTTTGTCTTTTCATGCACATCCGTGTTAGGAAATTGTGGAATAATTCATAGAATCCCACAATGGTTTGGGATGGGAGGGATCTTCAAACCCATCCAGTCCCACACCCTGCCATGGGCAGTGACACCTTCCACTAAACCACATTGCTCCAAGCCCCGTCCAGCCTGGCCTTGAACGCTTCCATGGATTCCATTTCAGGAATGCTGTGTGCCAGTCCTGGTCTAGGAGTCCATATAAAGTTTGGGAATTACCATTTTTTTCTCATACAGAAAATTTGATGCTTTTCCCCCCCAAGCAGAACAAAATGAAATTTTGAAAGCATCAAAGTTGCTTGAGATGTGAAATTACATTTCTGGGTTGTATGCTCAGAAAAAGCCCTTTGGCATGGAGCTCCCTAATACCAAGAAGAAAGGGATCTCTCCAGTATCCAGGATGTTTGGGATGCTCTTGAGATTATAGGCCAGGTTCTGGTTTTTCATTGCTACAGACTCTTTCAGTCACAAATATGCACATGCCTTTAATTTTAACTTCACTTCCCTGTCTGCAAAGCACCATTATTTCTTTGGTAGGGTTAATGAGTTAATTGCTTGTAAATTGTTTTAAGATTCTCAGAAGTGAGGCCTCAGTGTGTTTATTGCTGTTGCTGCTACCCATGAGATCTTGATCACGGCGAGACAATACCAGATTAGTGTTTATTGCAGCATGACTGAGGGTATGTTTACATTAAAACAAAGACAAGACTGCAGTGCCCAAGCCTATAAAAATCCTTTGTAGAGCTTTGAGTCAGCTTTAGAATCTCAGTAAGTGATAAAATTGGCTCCTATGGCTGAACATCAGTGTCACTGGTTCTCTTTGAAAACCCTTTCACCCCGTGACCACCCTCAGCTCTGGGGCAGCGTGCCCCAGGGAGAGGCAGAGAGCATCTTTCCTTAGAGAAATGGATTTGGGGAATTCTTTGCTTGCTCTTAGAAGAAAAAACAAAGTCCCAAACCCAGTGTTTTCCTGGACAAATTCCCTCTGAATGCATCTCCAAGGGTTTCCTGATCTGTGCAGCAAGTGGCCCTTGGTACACTCAGGCAGTCTTTTCATGGAATCATGGAATGGTTTGGGTTAGATGGACCTTAAAGCCCATCCAGTTCCACTCCCTGCCTTGGGCAGGGACACCTTCCACTATCCCAGGTTGCTCCAAGCCCTGTCCAGCCTGGCCTTGGACACTGCCAGGGATGGGGCAGCCACAGCTTCTCTGGGCACCCTGTGCCAGGGCCTCCCCACCTTCACAGGGAACAATTCCTTCCCAATATCCAATCTAAACCTACTCTCTGGCAGTGGGAAGCCATTCCCCCTCGTCCTGTCACTCCATCCCTTGTCCAGAGTCTCTCTGCATCCTTCTTGTGGGCTCCCTTCAGGTACTGGAAGGTCACTATTAGGTGACCCTGGAACTGCCTCTTCTCCAAAGGGAGGAATTCGGGTCACTAGTGAAAAGTGCCTTGGTTCTGTGTTGCAGGTTGTGAAGCCATGTACATGAAATACATTTAAATCTCTGTTTCACCTCAGGGAAAACAGAGGCCACCATCAAGAACTTCAGCCCCCACTACCGCCGCCAGTACGCCGTGGCTTTCTGCAGGCACGTGCAGGAGGAGCTGGAGCAGCACCGCCACTCCCAGTCCCGCTTCCTGAAAACCAGGGTAGGAGGACACTGATTTTCCCAGCTGTGACCCAAGTGCACACAGTAGTTTGCACGTGCAGATGTTGGATTTGGGTCAGCTCGGTTTGGGATGGAAAAGTTGCATCTGGGTGCAGGTTTGAAGTTTTATTTTTGAAAATTCATCTTTATTTTGGTCTTGTTTAGTTGTTTATCGTGGGACAAGGAGAACCATGACACGAGTTTCTGGTACAAAGAATTGGACATTTGGACAAAACTGGTTCCTTCTTGCTGGTTTCAAGGTTCTGCAAAATCTAGGGACAGAGATCATGCTTTCAGGGAAGAGATTATGTAGGAAATGTAATTAATCCTGTCATCCGTGGCTCAGGGTCCCTTAAAGAAGACAGCAATAATTCCCTCTGTGGAGTGAACTATGGAAAGCTGGTTTTTATTAGAGAGGAGACAAAAAGAGAGACAAAAGTCTCTTTATTAGAGGAAAATGCAGAGAACCAGCCTTCAACATTAAGAAGATACAAATGTAAATGTTCTGAACATACTGGAAATCATGGATTTCCAATGCTTTTGAAATGAATAGGTAAAGCAGTGAGGTGGGATGTAAGAGGTGGGATAATAGAAGAGCTGTGTCTTTCAGAAAGATGCATATCAGTTACTACAGAACAGATGCAGAAGCATTACAAAGAAATAGGAAACAATTTACTCTTTTATAATAAAACCCTGCTTTTCATATCAGTGAAATATTTATATTATGTAGTGGAAAATGGGAGGTGAACTCCAAGTCATCTTGCAGGGGTTGGAACTAGATCTTTAAGGTCCCTTCCAACCCAAACCATTGTAGCATTCTCTGATCTTGCATTCAGCATGCCAGCTGAAAGGTAAATAAATGTGTCTCAGAAATCTGGCAGTGTTTCAGAAGGCAGAGCTCTTCTGCTGCCTCCTCACCTCGGCTACAAGAATTTGCTTGTGTCCGTAGAACTTTCTGAAATCAGAGACGTTTATGACTCCAAATTGCATTTGAAGGCTCAAAAGCCCTCGGAGCAGCATTATGGAAATGTAGAAATAAAAGCTTCAAGATGGTCAGTGGTGCAGAGGAGTCTCAAATGTCACCATTGTCCCTGTAGCCCCCGGGGGAAGCCGGGACAGTTCTGTATGAAGCAGAGCTGCTGCACTTCGCCGAGGACTTGAAGAAGTGGAAGGACAGATATGTCGTGATCAAAAATGACTACACAGTGGATTGCTTTGAGACCAAAGAGGTGAGTGCTGCTTCCTTGGATGTGCTTGAACACTCCCAGTTTAACCAATAGCAAGTGGATTTGCTGCTGCTGCCTTGCCTTCAGCAGTACGAGGTGAAACCTTGTCCTCGTCAGGGTGGCTCCAGTGGAAGCCCCACAGGGATGGCTGAGGGTACAGCCAAGTGCCCTGCCTTGGCCAGATATATTGGCAAGAACTAAGAAATCCTTTTAACAGCACTTGGACCTTCCTGTGCCTGTCCCAGAACACTTCTCATCTATACATCCCTGTAATACATCCCTGTGCTCCGGCAGTTGGATCTGAAGTAGCAGGGTTTGGGTGGCTCCAGGCTGACTACAGTGGAGGTTTTTGTCTGGAAGCTGCCATAGTCAAACTAGTCCTGGCTGACAAATCCAACAAATTGGGCTCAAGAGAAAATCCCCATCCCTTTTCCCTCCCTTCCATCCCTGACTCCTCACCACAGCAGATAAGCACCGAGAGGATATTTTCAAACATGTTTTTCACATTTAACCTTGTTTTAGATTTGCCATGCCTAGGGAACGTGTCCAAAATTCAGCCTGACTAAAAGATCCCCCCCTTTGGGCAGTATCGCCATGCATTAGAATCATAGAATATCCTGAGTTGGAAGGGACCCACCAGGATCATGGAGTCAGCCCCTGGCTTTGTCAGTGAATTGTGTATTTTGTGTTTTCTCTCTCCTTAAATCTCTATTTGACAATACTTCCTCTCTGTTGATTTTCCAGGCCTAC
Organism: Dicrurus megarhynchus; assembly: GCA_013399195.1. NCBI lineage: Eukaryota > Metazoa > Chordata > Aves > Passeriformes > Dicruridae > Dicrurus > Dicrurus megarhynchus. The sequence continues at coordinate 28,467 of VXAD01002616.1, read as the reverse complement.
CAGAAGGGAGCCAGCCCTAAATATCACATTCTTCCTGCAGGAGGCAAAGTCCTGACTTCAGAAGAAGATTACAATTTACTGTCTGATAAACATTTTCCAGACCCTGTTGGTAAGTCCTGCTCAAAGCTGAACGGCCAAAGCCCAGTCTCTGTTCCTTACTCTGTTCTGGGAAAGCTTTCAGGCTCCACTTGAAAATGGGGCAGCAGAAGATGCCCACAGCCCTTTTCCCAAGTCCAAGCACAGCTCCAGAGTGGGTGAACACAGCAGATGCTGTAAGCCAACGTTCAGAGAAACGCTGGCTCCCTTTCTTCCCAGCATACCGGCACAAAGCTGCTGGAAGCTGTGCAGAAGCAGGGCAGGAACCACAGCACCATTGTTCCCAGGCTTTGTTAATATTCCTGGTTTATTTGTTTCCATTTTTAGATGCCAGCTGTCTGTGTTGACTCACAGCGGATAATAAGTCCCACAGAGAGGGCAGGAAGGTGGCTGCTTCTGAGTTTGTTGTTTCTGGGCCAGGAACTGCTGTGGTCCTGCCTGCCCCCACTCCATCAAAATGGAGAAAATTCAGGCCTTACAGGAGCAGGTCTGACATTGCAGAGTCAGATTTGGAGAATGGGATGCCACACAACGAAAGGGATGAGGGCAACTTGAAGACAAGGATTTATTTTTTGAGTCCTTTAAATCCTTAGGATTTAAAAGTTAAGTGCCCCCTCACACCCTTTCCCAAGGCACAGGATAGTCAGAGGGGCTTGGAGGTGTCCTGTGTGTGTCACCACAGCTCTGCAGCAGTTGGGGTTGAGTGATGTGGAGCACCCCAGGGATGCTCATGGGCTTCCCATGGCTCTCCCTTCAAAAAGGGCATCACTTCATCTTTGTGGCCCTACTCCCTGTCTGTATGGTGCTGAAGACTCTCCGAAGTGAACCTCTTGTGTCTGGGCTCTTGATGCATCAGTGACTCCAGACTGGGTTTGGTCATCTCTGAATGTGCTGTCCAGCATCCCCTGTGTGCAGGGACTTGGGGCAGCTGGGAGCTGGAGGTACTTGGTGCTTCCTTTACATCACCTGCAAGGGCTTGAAGTGACAGTTTTTAAGGACAGTTGTGTGTGGAAGTCCTGGAACCAGGGAAAGCACTGGTGTTCCAACATGGCTTATTTAATGCAGTTTGTTTCTATAAGAAAGTCCATATGCTCCTAAATGGTCTCTTATGTGGAACACACCAGAGCCCCCCACTAATTTACTTATTTGCCATGAAAACCATTTCCCTAGCAGCTGCAATCCAGTGAAATACTTTCTTTGAAATTTTGCCAAAACTCTGTAGTTTTATGCCACCTTGAATACAAAGCAAGAGGCCATCAAGTTGCTGTGGTGTAACACAGAGAGGTGGTCGGTGCCAGCTGAGTGTGCCCATCCCAGCCGTGTCCCCCTGCCCTCTGTGCCCAGTCTCCTGGACTGGGAAGGAGATTTCCCTGCTGGCAAAGGTCTGGCACCCAGGAAATCTGCAGCTCTCAAACAGAGGTGTTTTTGTGCAGGCTCAAGTGAGAAGGAGGCGGCTGCAGCCTTCGTGCCGCTCCCGAAGGAGTTCCCAGTGTACCTGTGGCAGCCTTTCTCCCGGCACAGCTACTACTGCTTCCCGGAGCCAGCGGCACAGAGGCGCTTCAGCGCCGTGCTGGGGGACTGCGTGCGGCATTCCAACCACGGTGAGTGCGGGATGGGGACTGCGTGGGACATTCCAACCACGGTGAGTGCGGGATGGGGACTGCGTGGGACATTCCAACCACGGTGAGTGCGGGATGGGGCTGTGTGGGATATTCCAACCACGGTGAGAGCGGGATGGGGCTGTGTGGGATATTCCAACCACAGTGAGTGCGGGATGGGGACTGCGTGGGACATTCCAACCACGGTGAGTGCAGGAAGGGCTCAGCCTTGGATAGTGTCACCCACCCAGGAATGCTGGAACAGCTGCAGGAGAACACAAGTCACTCCCGAAAGGTGCTTGGCTTTAGCACCCCAAGGAATGAATCAACACAGCCCTGCCGCTTGCTGTGCTGGGAGCTCATTTAGGTGGGGTTTGGGGTGCAGTGGGGCTGAGCTTGGGTAGAAAACATGGGAATTGCTTTGGAAGTTGTGTCATGATACAAAATCCCTTAGAGGTGTTTATTACTAAGGCACAGCTAACCCCCACCTGCATTTGCAAGCTGGCAAATGCATCACAGCTATAGAGTCAGGAATCATGGAATATCCTGAATTGGAATGTTCCCACAAGGATCATGGAGTCCAACTCATGGCCCTGCACAGACAATCCCAAGAATCCCACCCTGTGCCATAGAGGAGACCAGGTGTGTACAACATGGAGGGAGTGTAGCCCCCCAGTACCTCCCTGTGTTGTTACACACACATCACTCTTGAGCGAACATTTGGCCTTTCTGCAGTGTTTCAATGGCAGCTCAAGCCCCAGCCATGGCTAAGCCTTGTAACTGGTCCATGAATGGTGTGTAGGACACAGTATTCATTGTCTGCACAAAGATAAATTATAAATGTCACTTTCTGGGTAGGTTAGACTAGAAAACTTTTAAAAAACCCCAATTTGTGACTTGCTAGGGTTAGAAAAACAATTTTGCTCCTATGAAATTGGAAGATCATTTATGAGTTGGATCCTTCAGAAAAAGAAATGGTTTCCTAATTTTCAGATGACTTTTTTTCTACCAAGATGCCCTCACTTCCTCACTGGTCTCCAGGGTCTTCCGTGACTTTAATGTCACTTTGGAGTCCCATCTGCTCCTGCTGCCCTTGGTCAGAGATGGGAACACTCAGCAACTTCTCCAGCAATCTCAGCTGCTTGTGTTTGAAGCCCAGGCTTGTGGATAAATGAATTGTGAGTGCAGGGTGTGAACAGTCCCTTTTATTTACAGAAGTGGCTCCCAGTGAATGTTTTTTTAGCTGTCACTTCAGTCTCCTGGTCATCAGTTTCATCTCATTGCCCTCAGACAGCTTTCTCCTGCTGTCCTCCCTGGATCATTCTCGACTGCCATCTCTTTTCTCTTGTCTCAACTGCCAAAGGCATTCCTGGTTTCCTTTGGGACTCCATTCCCATGAGGAAAACACACACCAATGCATTTCTAGGCGGTTTCCCAAGATGTGCAGTTACTTGTGTGGTGCTCAGCCGTGGTTGCTTTCAGGGGCCTTCTTCACAGTACATGTGGGATTCCCGATCCCGATGCTATCCAGGTGGTGTACACGCCCCATTCCTGGTCCCAATGCTGTCCAGGTGGTGTACAATCCCTAATTGCATTCCCAGTGCTATCCAGGTGGTGTACAGTCCCCGTTTGTGGTCCCAGTGCTATCCAGGTGGTGTACACTGCCCTGACGCTCTGGACTTGGCTCCTCACCGAGGTTTGGTAGGGAGATGGGGACACAGTCAATTTTTCCTGGCATTCCGTGACTTGAAGCCTGTTCATGATGCTTGGGGATTTTAATTTCTCTCCTGGAACAAGTGTAATGGGTTTGACAAAGCTTTTGGCAGCCTGTTTTTTCCTTAAAGTTCAGCACATCACTCTAGGGGCCAATCCTGAACTGGCAGAAGCTGGGTTTAGATGACCTAAGAGGTCTTTTCCATCTCCAAAGCCTGCGAGTCTGCACTTCATTATATTTCATATGGCTCAGCTCTTGCTCGTTTATGCATCTGTTCCAGGACTTATCCCTCTCAGCTTTTCCTGTGGTCCAGTTTTTATCTGACAGACAATGCCTCAAGGCTCATCCTTACTTCTGCCCAACAGGGTGAGAAGCAAATAAAGACAGTCTGGGTTAGGATCTACTGTTGCCAGTAGAAAGCAGGAAGAGTTTTAACTGCTATCAGGGAAGCAGGAGCCCTTTTTATGTGGATTTCTTGGAGTTATGTCATCCCCTGAAGACCTAGGTGCTGCAAGTGGAAAAATGATCACTGACAAGCACCTCAGTAAGCTGAACTCTGCCCTTGGAGAGAATTTTTTTTCCAAGGGCTTCATATTGATTCCTATTCAATTCTCACGTCACTGAAAAATATTAGTTTATTAATACTTTTTAAAGTCTTTTTTGCAAACACTTCTGCTGACAAAAACAGGTGTCTGAGCAATCTGACAAAGTTACAGCTATGTGCAGCAAAACAATGGGTAGTAAGGATTGTGGTAGAAAATTTGACTGTGCTCTCTTATTACAAAATAGTTGAAAAGAGAAAAGAACTGTGAAAAATCCTTCATGTTTGATTGTGAAATATAATTTAGTGGGATAAGGAGCACAGACCAAAGCAATACTCCATCCACCTCTTCCCAAAGTGCCGAGTTCCCATTTGCTGGGGCAGATTTGGCAAGGACAGGACAAAGACAAATGTCATGTCTGATGAGAAGTAGCCTTTCTGTCCCTGCTGTGATCTGCCACTCCTGGAAAGGAATGTATTGCACTGGGCTTTAGCCAAGGACTTGGAGGAGTTCGTGGGTACAGTGCGCTTTCTTTCTCCCAGGAAGCAGAGTTAAACACGGAAAGCTGGAGTGAATCAGCGCTGGGAGCCACCCTGGCATTCAGCTGCTTCCTGTCCCCAGCGTCCCTCTGGTATAAATTCCCAGCCCAGCCTGTGTCTCTGGGATTCCTGGGCAGAGCAAAAGCGTTGGGATTTAGTGAGCACCACTGGGAAATGGCATTCAGATGTTTGGAGTGTGGGTTGTTGTGCCGCTCCCCTCTCGACATTCCTCGTCTTTGCCTTTTATACTCATTGATGAGGGCTTGGTGGTTTGAGGAGACAATGATTTCCTTCACCAGCAATGGAACATGAAGATCAAATGCTTTTTGGGTTTTAATTTGTGAGATGGTGTGATTAGGGCTAATTAGTGAGAAGACAAGTACCCAGGGAGCAGCAGAGGAACCCCAACAGCCTGGCGGGTGCAGGGGGTCCGCGGAGGGGGCTGCTGACTGTTCTCTGCTGCTTCCAGGGAGCCTGTTCTTCCCTAGTGTCTCTGCAGGTCAGACCTCCAGCAGTGTAGGATTTTTAAAACTCCTCAGCTTTTTAAAGAAGCTGTCCTTGAGTCTAGGTGGAGTGTGGAGGAAGTGGTTTAGCATTTTCCTCTGATTTCTTAAGCTGCTCCTGCCAGGTTAGATGCGGGTGGCAGCATGGGATTTGTTGGTTTGCCTTATCTGCATGATCCACTTTGATCCACAACCTGGATTTACCTGGTTCCATCTCCCTCCCCGTTTCCTAGTGAAATGCTGAGAAGTGCACACCTCAAATTTGGGGGAAATCTGCTGCTGAAGTGGCCACCTAACCCCCAGTGGGGATGTTCTATCAGTCCCACAATGGCAACAGCGAGGGAAAGGCTCAGAATACTCGCAGGGCTCTAATATTTCCTATTCCTCAGGTTTTAATCCTTTATGTTTGCATGCCTTGAAAATCAGACTGAAGTATCTTCTGAGTACTTCTTGAATTATTTGGTTTTTTAGGAGGTCTTCTTGCTTCCTGTATGAGTTTCACTCAATATTTGCTGTTGGAAGTGGAGAACCCTAACCACTTGGTGCTGTGATAGAGGGAAGTCTGCATGATGGGAAGGAAATGACAACTAGCTCATTCTGGGAGACACAGTTTCACTTCATAATTTTATTTTCTTTTGTCTGGTTTGATTTCACATCCACATCTTGACAATCACCCTCCTGACAGAGGAAGCTGAGGTACTTTCAAAACCATATCCTGTCATCTCCAATTTCAACAGAAACAACAACAAAAATTATTTTGAGCAATAAATATATTAAAGAAGTATAATAAAGAAACACATTAGGCAAGAGAGAAAGACAAAATGTAGCTTTAAGCTCATGCAGGGCAGATTTTTTTTCTCCATCTCTGACTTTCAGGGTTGCTATTATCAGTGTCTGCATTTCCTTTTTCAGCTCTGAATTTATCTGACAGCTGTTTTCCTCATAGCTATTTCTAACTTTCCTATGTTACATGTCTGTAGTACCTGTATAGGACTTACCAGCTCTTGGACTAGAATTCAGAGTAATTCTGGGAGCACTGATAAAGGTTGAGAAGCTGGCATGAAATCCTTGAGCTGAGGGATGAATGTATCTATACATCTCTATACACAGAGCAGAGCAGAGCAGCTGTCAGGAGTCCAGATACCACTTTGGAAGGGTTTCTGAGTCTTCATGCCACAAACAGGGTGGACTTTCTTCCCCGGAGAGGGAGATGAAGGGAAGGATTTTCTTGTTGCCTGTTTCCAATGGATGTGGAAGGAGCAATTAAAGGAGAACTGAGGAGGAAATTCCTTTTTATGACATTAAAGAAAAATGTCTTTGTGCACTGGGACGAAAGTGAGGCCTTTTGGAAGGTTTGTGTGGTAATTTGGGGTGGGAAAAAGTACAAATGGAGACAATATTTAGCCCTTCATCTACCAAGACTTGTGTCTTGGCTCCTCTGAAGCAGCTGCTGCACTTGGGTTAATTGAATTCCTTTTTGGTTAGTAAGATCAGACCTCCTGTGATGTGCATGAGTGGCTGAGACCGTGGCTGGTCTTTCACCAGACACGTGAGGTCCAAAGGGACTTTTCAAACTGATGTGTAAACATCCAGAGGAATAGTAATGTTGTCATGAGAGACAAAGCCATTTCACTAGAAATACCTTTGATGAGGCTTGTGGGATGTTTAAAAAAACTCACTAAAACTTTCAGGACATGATATAGAAAATTTTGTATAATTTAGAATATTTTACTTGAAATAAGACTATTTCTCCTCTTTCTAGGATGTTTTTGCTCTACAGCATGAGTTCATTCAGTCAGTGTGACTTTTGCCTTTCCAGCCAGCCTGGCTTCCTACACTGTGGTGAGGATTTTGAGTCTGTAGGAGTGACATTCATTCTGAAAGACCAAGATGATGAATGTGCTAAAACCATAATTGCCATTACATTCTTCCTACCCCTCTCACCTCGGGCTGATTATCTTCTTCTTACATATTACCAAGTATGGGGTGGTGCAGGAGAGCCACTGCCCCGAGCCCACCACCCCAGCCTGTTTTGGCAGCTGTGAAGACTCCTTTGTGCAGAGTAACGTGGTGTTCAGGCTCCAGCTTCAAAGTTCTGCAGCAGAGAAATCACAGAATCATGGAATGGTTTGGGTGGGAAGGAACCTCCTACCATGGGCAGGGACACCTTCCACTATCCCAGGTTGCTCCAAGCCCTGTCCAGCCTGGCCTGGGACACTCCCCAGGGATCCAGGGGCAGCCACAGCTTCTCTGGGCACCCTGTGCCAGGGCCTCCCCACCCTCACAGGGAAGAATTCCTTCCCAATGTCCCATCTAACCCTGCCCTCTGGCAGTGGGAAGCTATTCCCCCTTGTCAGATGGTACTCCAGGCTCCTGTCCCAAGTCCCTCTCCAGCTCCCTTGGAGCCCCTGTAGGTACTGAAAGGCCACAATAAAGTCACTCCAGAGCCTTTTCTTTTACAAATTCCCACCTGCTCCAGGAATATTGCAGCTGGTTTGGAAGGCACTTGGAAAATGTCAGAAGTAAGTGATACTGTGTGTGTTTATGCAGCGTTCATTAATTTTTTAGACTATGGAACACAAAGCTGCTGGTCCCCCCGGGGGAGGTTCCTTGTGCCCTGTCTGGTGCTGCTTTGAACAGCTTTAATCTGGGTGCTGTGTGCTGATAACAAAACAGTTAACCCTGCTGGTGTTGGTTTGGGGCTGCAGAGGGAACTTGTGCTGCAAAGCTCTATTTGCTATAAATACAGCGTATTCTTACAGGGCTGTATCATGTTTGGAAGTGACCTCATCTAGCTTCTGTTGGTGGTTAGCAGCTTCACACCACATGCTCTGTGGATAATGTGACAGCACACTGCTCGCAGGAAATCCCCAGAGCTAGGAGGCTGATGCCACTCAGGCCCAGGGCACCACATATATTTCACTTTGTTCTCAGTTTGGATGCTAACAACACAGGACAGCATTTTGTGAGGGTAAAATGTGTGTCCTTTTTTTTGGAGGGTCATTTTCAGCCGTGCTTGAGCTGTGTCCCAAGCCTCACGTAACCTCCCTTTTCCTGAGGAGCAGTTCCTGAGCTTTCCTCATCTCCCCACATTCAAAGTATGTTCCTTTTCTTACCTGCCATCCCGGGTGGGTTGGGACCATTGCTTATTTTTTGGAGACAGAAATTTCCACAGTTTAATTTTGCTGGAGTTGATGGCCATGGCCTTTTTACCAGCTGTCTGTGGTATCTAAAGAGCAGCAGCTCTTAAAACATGCTGGAGCTCACGTGAGCTCTTAGAAAGGGAAATCATTTTTTATCATGCTCATTTATCTTTATTTGAAGGGCGTCCCCTAATTGTGGTGCTGGGAGGTTGGCAGAGTGATTCCTTCCCTGCAGGAATGTCTCTTGTTCCCTCATGGTCTCCAGCTGCCTCTACCCCAAATCCTTGGGGGCTGGTGGAGTGGGAGCACTATCTTTGAAGTGCCAGTACAAGAGTTGGCATTATCCTGTCTCTTCAGTTGGTTTGAGGATGTGTATTTTCTTTTTTTTTACCAGCTTTTGTTTAAAAGAACTAAATTTTTTAAAAAATCAGTTAGAAATTGATTGTTTTTTAAATTACAGAGTGTGTATAGTGGAAAGCAGGGGAAAAGCAAGAGTCTAAATATATTCAAAATAAGCAGATGCCAAGGTGAGAGGGGAATGACTTGGAAGGATGAGAAAATTGGGAAAATGTAACTTGCATTTCTTAGCATGAAATCTATTCTCTTGAGGGCAGCTGTGTCTAGTGGAAATAAGAAGGGGTGGAAGCACCAGCTTTTGAGACTGCACTTCAAATTTCAAATATTTCTCTATCTGCCTCCTACTATCTATTTGTAATATCATGAGAAGGAAGGCCCTGCACCAATACCTGTACTGAGATTTTTTATGTCCCAGGAGAAGGCTCTATAAAGTGACCAACAAGAAGGAGTTATGAGAGATGCTTTGGCACTGCCTTCCCCAGCTCTCCATCAAATCGATGGGGAAGCAAGGAAATAATATTGTGAGATCACCCAAAATCAAATGCAGTTTTTTACTCATTTATCATATTCCAAAAATTAATAGGAAGTGACATTCTCCTCCTCAGTGAAAGGCCACCAGACTGGACTCCTTGCTCACCTTCATCTCCTTCCAGTGATTGTTCTCCTGCCTTCTCCACTCTTTGTTCAAAGCCTGTGGCTTTGGATGATTTGAGGGAATATTCATGGGCCCTGCTGTCTTGTAGGAGGGAACTAAAAGCCGTGAGTTTTTTGTATCAGTTGTGAATGTCTTGTGTTAGGAACAGACATTCGAGAGAGCTGCAGTTCCTGAGGCTGGTGGGCCCGAGCCCGGCAAGGCCTGTGGGCCCTGCCATGATCATCTCCTACAAAAACAGCCATCACTGGGGGCCACGTTGCTTTAACATCAATTAGTTACCTGCAGGAAGAATTCCAGGATCGTATAAATTATATTCCCTGCGTGCAGAATCTGGCTGGCATGCTGCAGGGAGCAGATGGAGCCAGGGTGGATTGCTCCCGAGTTTTGGTTGTCAGATGAAGGGCGTTATGTCAGAGTCAGCATTTCTTTAATTAAAACCCGTGCTCCGTGAGCTCAGACTTCTGGATTCTGGTTTAACACTTGTTCAGCTACATCTTTGGGCCTCAGCCTTGTGTGAAATGTCAGCCAAAAGGCTGAGTTTATTCTCCGTGGTGGAGCTCACTTTGGTAAAGCACTTTATCCACAGTCAATAGACCCCTTCACTGTTACTGGATTGCAGCTGAGTGCAACCATTAACCCAGCCATGTTCACCACTAAACCATGTCCCCAAGTGCAATTAGTGACAGTTTTTGTTTAGAGGGACACGCAGTTTAAATGGGATGTTGAAATAATCACTTTTTAACAGCTATGTCAATGTTATAAAGGCATCTTCCTTTGCTTGTAATTAAGAAAAATCATCATCCAAGTGATTAAACCTCACCAGCAGCCCCGAGGCAGCAGTGTGCAGTACAGACAGATGCACAGTTTGAACTGGAATGTTCAAATGCAGATTTCATATTGCTGGATTTGCTGGAAATCCAGTTTGAGCCAGAGGCAGCTGCAGCACTCAGCCTCTCTGGTAACGAGGCCCATCTGTAGAAGTTCCTGCACAGAGCTCTTCAGTGATCTGACTGGCATAAAACCAGTTGATCTGTGGCTGAGACCAAATCCACTGGGGCAGTTAACTCCTGCCGCTGTCGCTGGACACACGGGAAGTGTTGGTGAGTCACAGATGTTGTCTGGACAGTCTGTCCTGAGGGGCTTTAGCCATGTCCATCTCCAAGGGTGTAGCTGTCCTGCCATGGACAGGGCTGGGAGAGCCCACAGGACCTTGGGAGTGAAGATTTGCTCATCACTTCCCAAACACTCACCTGCCAAGGGACAGAAGGAGCAGCTCATAGCCCAGGGCACTCTGTTAGGAGACTGCCAGTCCCAGGGCAGCCCAAGCATGGGAGACAGCTGAGACTGGGAACAGGACCCTCTAAGTTAACTCTTCTGCACCAGGTGCAGGTGCTCTCAGTGGGTGTCCAGTAGCCTGGTCCTCTGGGTATCATTTTGATGAGTTAAGGTTTGATATAATTATGTTTTTTAAAAGAGAAATTATTCACTGCAGGGAAGCTCTTTCCTACAGAAAGCTTTCTGCAGTCCTGAACAAACTGAGCCATGCCATTGAGACATGTGCAAGTTTGGGGAGATTTATAAAGTCATGGTGCTTCCAGTTGTCCTTCCATCTCCCAAAATCAAAGGGAGCTTTATAGCAGTTACTCTCGCATTTATAAAAGGAATCTATGGTTAGCAATATCTGTTACTGAAATTGGGCTCTGTGCTTGGATATGGAAAGTCTCTAGGTAGGTTTTCTTTTTTGAAAAATTAAACAGGACAAACAGAATTTTGTTTTAATCTCCACACATAAGATCCGTTATGTTCATTAGCAGCTGGAGAAGGTGCTTGGGTGATTTTCCAAGTGCAAGGCATCCTGGATTAAGCACACAGTACCAGTCTGGGTACCTGTAAAGCCTCACTGGCCTTTTGCTGGAGGGCACTCAGTAACCTTCCTGGCTCTGTGTGGGATTTGGGTAAGGGAGACTGCACCAAGCCGCCCTAAGCTGCTCCCCTCCCTACGACCAGCAGGACACATGGATCACTCAGGACAGGTGCCAGGATGGCTGAGGGGAAGCCCCTGTGACGGCTTCAGGAGAGGGCAGCGCCTGTCATGCTCTCCCCTGATGCACACTCGTCCCTGGCACCGCTGGCTTTGCCACCTGCCCCGGCTGCAGCTGCAGCTCTGCTGCCACGGCCCAGCCGCTCCCTCGCACGCGAGCGGGGCTCCCCAACAGCCGAGCCCTTGTTTCCCTGGCCTTGCTGTGGCTGCCAAGCCACCGCCCTCCTCCAGCCTTTGCACGGACTGCTGGATGGGGTGGGCAGAACCCCGGCTCTGCCCTGCTGAAGTCGTGCAGGATGTGCACGGCAGCTCCTTTCAGCTGGGTACAGTTCCCTTTTCTTGAGCCCTGCCCATGAATGTGGTTCTGTCTTGTGTGCCTCGCCAGCAGCTTTGCACAGCCCGACACTGGATGGATCTACTTGTTCAAAGCCTTATCACTGAGGCAATCTTTTCCTCCTGTGGAAAGTGAGAATGAAATTGTCTAAATTAAGCAATTGTAGCAGCCTTGAAGGATAAAGCTTCCTTTCTGCTTGGAGCTGTTTTTGTAGCAAGACTGCCATGATTGTGTTTGTGTCCTGTGTTTACTGGCATAGGAAAGAATGTGTGATTGGGGTTTTATGGCACTTACAGCTTGATGTTTTTCCCATGAGCTATTCAAATGAATCACTCTTGGATTTTTAGCACCTTCTTCCCACTGCAGTACAGGCTTGGGGACAGTCAGAACAGAGAGAGAATAGTCCCTTGAGCATGGATTTAAAACTTGGTGATCTTAGAGGGCAGACTCTTGTCAGCACTGGTGCATCACCATCTCAGCAGGTCCAAGATCCAGCCCCTTGGATGGTCTGTTGTCCCTCTGGGTTAGGAGGGAGCACAGCTGTGAAGGAGGAAAACATGTGAGTCATGGATTGGAGGGCTGTGGGAGCTGCAGTTTTCCCTTCCTGCAGCCAAACCAGGATCTCTGCTCATCAAAATATTTTGAGTTTTATTTTGGGAGGACAAAAGTTTTTGAATGCAATGCTCCACCTCGGTTTCTCAGGTGGAACACTCCATTCTTTCATTAAAGCTGTGGTCAGAGGATGTTCTCTCAGCACTGAACAGCCTGACTTACAGCTAATACTGATATTTTAGCACCCTGGTTTGTGACTTGCTATGACAAATGCTATAAATCCTGGAGGTAGCAGTGAAGGTAGAGTTGAGATTTTACCTGGCTGAGGGTTTTTTTTTGTTTGTTTTTTTGATCATAGTATTAGCTTGGAGAATTTGTGTGATGTCTTTGGATCTCCACATATCTGCAGATGAAGAACAGTATCAAGAGAGTGGCACTGAGAGAGTGTTTAGTGCCCCTCAGTGTGTTTAACAGACCTTTCTGCAGTCATTGCAGCCAGGCGAAACTCTGAAAGGGAAAATTCTGACATTTGGGCTCTGAGCAGATCTGAAACCATGCAATTTTCAAGCAGTTGTGTTCAGGCTTCAGGGGTGAAGCCCTGATGAAGTTAATTGCGGGTTTCTATAGCTTTTCTTTTTGTTAAAGTGCATGGAGGAGATATTTCAGGCATTACTGTGGTGTTAATCCTCCATGTTTCCCATAATTTCTCTAATCCCTGCACTGCATTGCCCTTGGCATTTACACAAGGCTCCTGTAAAGCTTCTCTCTTGGGCAGCTTCATGAACAAGCCCAAAGAAGTGTTGCTTGACAAGCAAGGCTTGAGGACTTACTCCTGACTGCTCTCATCACGACTGTTTGTATGTGCCAGTACCTTCTAAAGCAGCATAATTCCCTTTGAGAGAATCAACCTTCTTGTTCTTCCCTCCTTTGTTCTCTGAGTGCACAACAGGACTTGAGCTGCTCAAGGCTGCAGTAGATAATCTTGGAGAGGGGACAATAAGCCTTTGTGGCTTTGTTTTCCCACAAGATAATAATCCTGACGCTGTGATAGTGAAGACACACCACTTCAATCCCTGAAGTGTTTGGGGGTGGTTTTTTCACTCAGGTTTGCCAAGCAGCAGCACTGCTCCACGTTTTGAGGCCAAGGTGTCCCCAGGCCACCACGCTGTTCTCGGGAAGAGCTCCCATATGGTAGCAGTGGCCTTGCACAATAACCAGGTACTCCAGAGCTCTGGTTGAACATTCCTGAAATATTTAGGGAAATCAGCATGATCTTGTCAGAGGTTTTGTTCTTAACTGGTAGAGCACGGTGCTTTCTTTGTTGAGGTCTGTTTTGTTGTATTTCCATGAAAAACCATCTTGATCATCAGTTTCTTAACAAACCAAAGGAACTAAAAGGTTACTGGGGAGTGTTAACTCAGGATTTAGCAATTTATCGAGGCACACAACTTTCCACAATGAACTGCCTGTTGTTATCGTAAACTAAAGAGGAAGAATTCCCAACTGTTGGCCCTGGCTTTCAATGTCTTCCCGTGTGCCACCTTACAATGCTCACAGGTGTAAAGGCAAGGGATGAGCTTTCCTATGTTAATGCACTTCTAAATCTTAGTGAAAGCCCAAGGTCTCCAGGCATTCGGGCTTAGTAAATTATTTTAAAATACTACTGCTAGGCGCGTGTGGAGTGGGAAAGGGATCGGAAGAGGATGGTTATTTTTTAAAGGTTATTTCTGGGTAAATCCTTTACGTTACTTTTTGTTTTCTCCAGACTTTCTCAAACAGACCACATATGAAGTGGAGGCATTCTTAGAGGCCATTCAGTTCTTCCGGCAGGAGAAAGGCCACTATGGCACGTGGGAAATGATAACTGGCAATGAAAAAGAGGTAAAAGAATATATTCCTGATGGGGTTTGTTTGGCTTTGGGTATGGCAGCTCTGAGGGTAGCGAAGATTATAAATTCTCTTGGCAAAAAATGGCATCTTAAAAAAGAAAATTTAGTAGATAGAAATACCTGAGATTTTAAGATGTCTCTTGCTCATATGTAAGTGATAATTCTTTTTTAAATAAAAACTTCTGAAGCAGAGTCTTGCATAGTAACAGTTGAACTTAAACACCAAAAATCTCTGTACTTCAGTTCTGCAGAAATGAAATGCTAAGCCCAGGGTCTGGGTCCATACTTGGGCACCCGGCTTTGGAGCACTCATGGTAGCTTAGGTTACCCCACAGTCCCTCTGGCATCACTCCACATGTCTTTTAGGGCATTATTTGCACCCTGATTTATAATTTTTTTTCCAAACACTGAGCACTCAGCAGCAAATGTTTACTTTAGTGCCAGCTGCTGGGTGTTTTCCTTGATGAAATCTGGCTTCTCTTTGGGATAATGGAAAAAACCTTAAGGACGGGGGTTTGTTTTAAGGAACCGGATTATTGCTTTAGAAGAAGCCTACCTTTGAAATGCTGAAAAATGTGGAATCTGGAGAAAAATCTATAAACAGTGTCTTTCCCACTGCCATCAAGTCAGGGATTGAAGTTCCCTGCTAACATCTGATAATAAATTCTTTACTTTAAGGAGTTACATGAGGGTTTTTCTCTTCTCCCCTCCTACCTCATGTTATGGAGCTATTATAGTGCTAGTTTCATTTTATGTTCTATTTTTCCTATTGCTTGCCAACAACTTACTCATAACCCATATACCTCAAGAGAGCTGTAATCAGAAGACATCCAGCCTCGTTCCACTATTATCTTCTTAGCAATAATTCATTCTGTAAGTATAGTGTGTTCTCATGGCCTGCTTGGACCAAACATAATAATTATTTTAGGCAAATATCCAAGCTATGTGAGTGGTTTGGAGCAAGCAGGCTGCAATTTGTTGCTGTAAAAGTCCCTGCAGAATGTCAAGAAATGTATTTGCTGACACTCATTTGTGGTGGCCGAGCCCCCACAGTGTCAGCGCACAGTGGGGCTGCAGCACGGCTGGAGTGGGAGCACAAGCCCAGGCACCTGAGGGGAGATCCACCAATGCCCTAAAAACGTTCCCAGAGAACTCAAGATCGTTCGCAATATAAAATCACAGAATATCCTGAGCTGGAAGGGACCCACAGGGACCATCCAGCCCAACCCCTGTCCCTGCACAGACACCCCAACAATCCCACCCTGGGCATCCCTGGCAGCGCTGTCCAAACGCTCCTGGAGCTCTGGCAGCCTCGGGGCGGTGCCCATTCCCTGGGGAGCCTGGGCAGTGCCCCAGCATCCTCTGGGGGAAGAACCTTTTCCTGATAGCCAACCTAACCCTCCCCTGACACAGCTTCATGCCTTTCCCTTGGCTCCTAAATCTGTTTGGTCTGTTGTCACGTTTATTATTTGTGATAGCTCGAGTTATTCATGAGGTCTTTCTTAAGGGTGCCATTAGTTTAGGACCTGAATTAGTGAATTGCTTTTGACAGATATTTTGAGTCAGCAGAGCTGAATCTGAAGTGCTGCTGTGGCATTATCTCTAAGTACTTAACTTAAATGAAACTACAATAAAAGTGTATTGCATACTGGAGGTATATTGGAGGTATATTACAGCAGGGCGTTGTGTGTTGTATTTCTGTAGGAGCTGTTTATGCCCTGTTTTACACTGGGCTGCAGTCAGAGCCCTTCTTTACTTGTGCTGCTCTAGTTCCTGCCATTTCCCTCTGCTGGTGTTGGTGCATGCCTGAGATCCCTCTGGCAGCTGTAATACATGAGGTGCAGTGTCTGGAACCACTGACACAAATGAAAAAGCCCTGGCATGATGAAAATGGAAGGTTGAGGGGTGTTTTTGCACTCTTGTGTTGGCTCAGCCAGCAGCTAGGTACAGCAGGGATGTGCTCCTGAATGTGGACTGTGCTGGGCTGTTGGTGCAGCTTTCTCAGGCCAGAGACAGTGTCTGTAAATAAAAACGAGGAGAGGGAGGCCTAGACTCCCAAAATCAGATGTATATTAAGTCTTGCATATTTATTTGGTGCATTTGAGTGGGACAGGTAAAGAAGGAGTTGCAGTTCAAATCTAGGCAGAGAGAGTGCAAAGCCTCTGTGGGTAATTCCTGGCAGCTGGGAGGGACAGCTGAGCCACTGCCTGCACACATCACTCTGTGCTGCAGTGCTCAGCCTTCAGGTGAAGAACAGGGTGTGAACTTGTCATTTTCATCTCCTGACCATACAGATCCTGAGCAACCTGGTGATGGAGGAACTGCTGCCTAACCTCCAGACAATGATCCTGCCTAAAATGAAGGGAAAGAGGAATGACAGGAAACGGGCCTGGTTTGGGGTAAGGACTGACACTTGCAGAGTAGCTGTTGCTCATAGCAGCTCTCTGTGGGTGCTGATTCTGATCTCTACTTCTCAATTTGATTTGGGTCCAGATCGTAGAGGAAACCTATGGCTTAGTCCAGCAGCAGGTGGCAGAAGGATTAAGTACGTTGAAAGAAGAATGTAGAGAATTTGCAAAAACTCTTGAAGGGACCATTCGTTCAGACATGGATCAGATTCTGAACTCCAAGAACTTCTTAGCTGGAAAAATCAAAGGTTAGTGGAAGAACAGCTGTGCTTTGGAGCAATTCTCCAATGTTTCCCATTGTGTTGCTCAAATTACCAGGTGTGCTTGTTTTGAAATCCTTGTGTGTTTTGAGAAATCCAACTGGAGACACCAATTTTCAGAACACAAATGAGCCTCTGCTGCCTTTGATGGGAACTGATACCTGTGGCCACTGTGTCTGTGAAAATACCAGGTCTTCTCAAATTGGAGCTGACAGGTTTTGAGCATCCTGATCAGAGTTGTTAATTCTGCTTTCATTTTCACTTGCAGAGCCTTAGGTAGTAAAGATAGAGGTCACATGAGCATAATTAAAAGTGGAGTGGTTTTGACCTGATCTCTAGGAATGCACCACAAAACCAGATTCTGGTTATGTGACAAGTCCATGGGCTTCCAGAGAATATTTAAGACAAAGGGCTTCTTAGGTGGTTTTTAATTAATGTGAAGCAATCATAATTTTGTTATGAATATAAAAAGGAATGTAAAAAGCAGGCAAAATGTTATTGGTGTTGCTTACTGGCAAATAAATTAATAAATAGCTGGTCATCTTACTCAGAGCTGCCCTTTCCTCCACCCTCACGGTGCCCCCAGTTTGCTTAGGTGAGGCTCGGTAGAAGAGTTTTCATTGTCACTCCTAAAGCTGTGAGCTCGTTTCACACCCTCATCACCTCTGTGGAGGTGTGACTCCAGGGAAAAATAGGAAATCATTGAATGAACTATAAAGAGATAAGTTCCAATTACTTTTTTCACTCTGTCTCTAAATGCAACCGTTGCCCTGTGTGACCTTCCAGCCAGTGTTTCTGAGCCTGCCCAGAAGTGCTGCACAGAGAATATCCAGCCATTTCTCACCTCCATCCTGGAGGAGCTCATGGGCCCCGTCAGTTCTGGATTCACGGAAGTGCGCTCGCTTTTTGATAAGGAAGTAAACGAAATCATCCAGGACTTCCAGAAGACCAATGACATGACCAGGCTAAAGGAGGTAAGACAAAACAGAGTTGGAGTCTTTATATCAGCACGAGGACGTTCTGGCTAGACCTTGGCTGGCAGCAGGATTTGCTTTCCCAGGTGGAAGCACATGAGCACTTGGTTTTGTTGTTTAGAAAGTCTTGTGGTATTTGTGCAACTGGAGTGCAGATACCAGAATTTGGGTTCAGGCCAAATTGTTACATTCTCTATTAAAAATTCACCTCTGGTTGCTTTCTCTTGAAACCTGCACGGGAATGCAGAACGTGGATCAGCTCATGACCCTGCCCTTCAACTCGGTGAAAATGGAGCCCTGCTATCTGAAAGTGAACCTGCTCCAGGAGCTCCTGCAGGACCTCAAGAATCGCTTCAAGGTCTATCACATTGATTTTGTGATTCAGAGGACACAGAACTTCATGCAAGAGGTACTGTAAGATCCAGTTTTTCCTCCTGGAAGAACAGGTTAGGTTTGTCCTGCTAATCTACTTCAAAGTGATCTTGATAAAAGCTGCAGAAAGAGCCCCAGAGTGTCTCTCAGGCAAGGTACAGATAACAAAACCTGAGAAAACCAGCTAGAAGCTGCTTGACACTTACATACATGAGGCTCTGTGTGTGTGAGTCGTTCAGCAAGGCATGGAAAATTTTGGATGCATCATCTGTTTCCCTGAACCTTCAGGTTCTGAGTTCCCAGTGTCTCAGCACCCAAAAGTTGTGTGTGTAATCAGTGGAGTGGCTGAAACTCACCTGATTCCCATTCTCAAGGCTCGATTTTTCAGGAAGGGTCTTAAACGTGTTTTACCAAAATGGAATGTCTCCTCCTTGGTAGTTGTTTTTCTCACTAATATAATGAAAAGCAATTAATATTAGAAACTTGGAGACAGATGATGTCTCAGGGTGTAAGTGCTTTATGCAGCCTCACTTTTCAGGGGACTGGTGGAGATGATTCCAGATGAAAACTGAACTCCACCTCTTTGTCCCTCTTGTGTGTGTTGGTATAGGCTATAACTGCTTTGCCTGGATTCCTCCTGGATGCCTGGCCAGAAATCTCTGAGGAGCTGGCCAGCAGACTGATTTCAGTTGCCAGATCACAAGGCACATTTGGCCTTGGAGCTCTAAATTGAACCCTGTGATTTTAATCTGTATTTGGGAAACTTAATCATCTGCTCAGTAATCTTGTGAAATGGAGCTGGTCCAGATCTATGGAGTGGGAGTTATGAATATGGAAAACAAGTGTCTACGACAGTGCTGGGATAGGGTTTTCCTAAGCAGCTCTTCTGAGTACAGCCAGGACCAGCAGCCAAGGAATTATTCAGAAATAAAATTCTGATTTCATGTCTGGGTCTTTCAGGGGGGACCATTCCAAAATGCTGCCAAATAAAGTGTCTTTCACTCAGTGAAGACCATGAGTCAAGACAAAGAAGTAGACAGAAAATAAATCCCATATAAACCAAGAGGTTGGTTTTTTTCTGAACAGAACATGAGTCAAAATTAACAGGAAATAAGTTATATTATAGCACGAGTTCTTCTAAACATGCTGTTATTGCATCTCCCTCTTTAAAAGGCTGGTATTTTCCTCATAAAAATATTGTGTAGTTTCCCTTTGTGTCCATGGACATTTATTTCATAAATAAGTAAAATCAGACATCACTGTGTTGGTGTAGTATTTGGCTAAAATGTACCTCGGGTGGAGGGTGGAGCAGGATTCCTTGCCTTGGGAGCTTGGCATCCTCTAGTGGCCAATTTCAGGAAATCTGGGAACACGGTGCTCAACTGGCTGAAGGAATGGCCCCCCTGCATATCTCCCTGTACTTCTCCAATAAGAAAATGTTAACATTTGAATGGGAACAGCTAAAGAAAAGGCAAAGCCTCATTAGATAGACTCATTTACCGCTTGAAGAACTGTTTGTCTGAAATATCTTCAGGGTAGGGGCATAATATTCTTCTATTATCTCTGGATAAGCTGAAAATATGGTAAATGCCAGCTTAGGATAATTCTGTGAGAAATGATTGCACTCTGCGATTTTTGCTGATTATTATTTGTATTATAATGAAAGCTACTGAAAATTACGTGCAGTATTATTAAATACTATTATTAAATACTATTTATTAATGATTAATGATAGGAATCAATGGGAGTCTTCTTATAAGGGATAATGAGTTTTGACTGTGGTCTGTATACATAGATAATAAATTCTACATTTTGACTCTGTCACCATCAGTTTGGATGGTGACATGGGATCAAATCTGTATAAGAAAGCTGTGACAGCATGACAGTGATACCACAGCTTTAATGTTATTTAGTTATTGCAGCATTTCAGTGCATGTTGCTCTTCAGAGCACCTTCTCAGAAACACAAATTAAGAATTATACTTATTTACAGGAATTTGATGTTGCTGGTCTTTAACAGATTTTTTTTAATGACTATTTTTAGCTGATGGAAAATGCAGTTTATACTTTTGAGCAGTTGTTCTCTCCAAGCCGCCAGGCAGACTCGGCCAAAGTTGCAACAACCATTGAAAAAGTCAAGCTGAGAGTGCTGAAGGTAAATGTCATGTGGCACACTTGCAGGTTGCCTTTTTGGAAACAGAGAATATATTTTATATGAATGTACCTCAGTATTTGAAAGAAGATAACCTTTTATCATCCAGCTGAAAATATTGATTTGGTGGCACTTAGCAAAGCTCTCAATTGGGGGATAAAACCTAGTTCTGAGCAGACACTTACAAAAGTATTTGCATGTGCAGTCCCTTTAATTTTAGGTAAATCAGATTGTTAATATGCTGTGGATCTGGATAAATGATTTTTAATTAACTTTATAATTACCCTGCCCCTAGGATTTGTTACTCTCAGAAAAGGCAGTGCTGAAACCCCCGGGGAGGGCAATCGGGCACTGTTTCTAGCCTAAGAGTTAAAAGAAGGGAAAGAGATCCCAGAAGAGTAGATTTTAGGGTGGTTTTGTAAAAGCTGGACTAACCTGTGTGGCCATTCAAACCCCTGTGCACCTGTGATGCAGCAGCTACAGGCTGACAGGAACCAGTTCTGTGTGGGAGTGGTGAATAACCCCAGGCGCGTGTGGGCTTGTTTCTTTCCGGTGTGTTTTGGCAGCAATATGACTACGACAGCAGCACCATCCGCAAGAAGATATTCCAAGAGGCACTGGTGCAGATTACCTTGCCCACAATGCAGAAGACACTGGCTTCAACATGCAAACCAGTAGGTGTCTGTGACTAAAAACCCCAAAAACCAATAATGAAAGGCAGGGGAGGAACAGCACCATGGCAGTTCTTAATACTGTCAGGCTATTTTCTCTCGGAGAACTGTGCAGATTCCCTGCCTGCTCAGTACTTAGATTTGCCACTTCATGGGTCGGGTAGGTGTGGAGCCCAAGGAAGGTTTCAGGAAACAGGGACACTGTGTATACACCTTGCTTTCTCAAAGGCGGTTGCAGTCCTTTGCCTGTCGCTGGTTCATTCCTTCCCTAGGGATCTGAAGTCCCTGAAACTGAGTTCCTCTGGACAGTTGGGAGGCAGGGATGAGCTGGGCCTTTTGTTCATACCTTTGCAGCAGCACTCGGAGGCATGGCCGGGACTGTGCCCAGCCTGTGCTTAACTCCTTCAGCAAGAGACAGCCCTTGCTGTCAGTGGTGTTCAGTGCGTTGCACAATAGTCAGGGAATAATCACAGAGAGACCATCTCTGTTCCCCTAATCACACAGGGCACGTTCAGTCAGCAAACACCAGTCTGGTGGAGGTGTTGGGTGGTATCTGTGTGGCTGCAGGAGGCCTGGTTGGAATGCTGTTCACCTGGGCTCAGAATGAGTAGTCTGAACCCTCTGAAAGCCCTGGGCACCCTCCTGCCTTGTCCTGTGCCTGCTGAAAGGGGACGGCCCCAAGCCGTCCTGGCCTCCTGCCCTTCTGTTTTTGTGGATGTTCATCTGCTCCTGTTGGCTGTGGGCTCTCACCCACAGTGTACTGCTCTTGGTTATGCTCTCAGCTTGTTTCAGTTTCAGAAACAAGTTTAAAACCAAGCATTTTGCCAAATTACACTTGCAAGTCTTTGAGTGGGGATTGTTAAAATTTACAACTTTCAAGAATATATTTAAAATCCGTCTCTTCTGTACGTCACTCTCCTTTCCTCAGGATCCCCAAAGTAACAGTCTCTTGTAGAGTGTCAGCGGTGCCTTCAAGACAGGATGTTTGTGCACGGGGACAAGCATTTCATCACCTGGAATATGTGTGCAGACACCTCATGTCTCTGTCACAGAGGAAGCAGTGGTGGAGCAAACTTCCACAAGCCCTTTCTGTTTAGTTTCCCACCAGCCTTTTGTGTTTGTGCCTCTGCAGAAATGGGTAGCCAGCTTTAGAAGCCAAAGTGTGGCACAGCTACCAGGCCCCGCCAAGTCCTGACCTTGCACTTGAAAACCTCCAGGTGTTTTTATGTAGGTGCCTCTTCTAGAAGTAGGCAGAGGTCACTTAATTTACTTTTTATAGACCACCAAGCAGCTACTTAATAATAATGATTCAGTTATTGTCTAGACAGCCTGTTGGGTATAAATCAGTGAGCTCAAAGTGTTACACACCCATTAGAAAAACAAAACCAAACCCCGCGTCTCCCGTGCACCATGGATTTGCCTCCTTGGACAAACAAGTTGTGAGGCATTTCCTCAGCAGCTGTTTGTTTCAGCAGGCAGTGATCTGTAGTGCTTTTAACTGTGGCTGTACTGCAGGAACACTGTTTGATAAGTACATAATTGATTGTGGACACATGTAGCTCATGGAGTCATAGTACAAACAATGCAGCCCAGGAGCTGTCACGGGGTGTTGCAAGACCTGCTCCATGGCATCTCCAAGCTATTTGGTTGCAGCAGGACTCAGAATCCCTCGGTTTTCTCCATCTGTTCCTTTCTTCCCTACCTGCTCAGGAGCTGCAGAGATACGAGCAGTACATTTTTGCAGATTACACGAGTGTGATCCAAGTAGAGAACGTGTATGAAGAGATTTTATATCAGATGCTGCTTGAAGAGGCCCTGAAAGGTAAGAACATTCTGGAGGTGACAGGAATAACATTGCAGCCTGTGGCCCATGAGCTATTCCTTCAGAGCTTCCCAGAGTCCTCACCTGGCTGTTCCTGTCCCACTTTCCTCAACACTGGTGGTTACGTCCCTAAAGTGTTTTTTCATTTGGCTCACTGGAGATGTGTTGCAAGCCGTAAAATCTGAGTTATGGGGCAGCTTTACTAAACCTATGGAACTCAGAGTGATGGCTTGGCACAAGCCTTTTTCTAACAAAATGTAATTATGGCAACTTCACTTGATCTCGATTCCCTGGGCCAAGGAGGGAAATTCTGTCCTTACTTGCAAAGACCTGGTGATGACTAAATGGCAAGACTATGCCAATTGCACGGCTAAGAGAATTGCAAAAACTAATGGCAACAGAGATTAATTTCCCCAAATGAAATGAACTGCTGGATGCAGTTTCCATTACTCACTGATGCCAGTGCAGTACTCCTTGCAGATCTCTCTGCTGTGTCAGAACGAAACTAATCTTAATAAATATTATATATATATAAATACTTATAAAATACTTTTATCTCTCTATATGTACCTGTCTGTCTATACCCTGGATAAAAGACAAGCAGATGTACTGCACAGGACGTTTTCATAGACCATAGGCACTCCTGTTCCAAACTAGCAGTATAATAATTGTAACCAGCACACTTTTATTGGCATATTCAATGTAAATCCTTCTGCACTGAAGCATTACCCTTGTGCATTGTGGGTCCTCTGCTTCAGAAACACTTAGGTCAATACTAAAGTGCCATTATTCAAAAAATAAAATCCCCATCCCCAGAAAAGAAATGTTGAACTAAAAGGAAGCTGAAAATAGACATTATTGTTGTCTTTAATATCAAAATGTACAACACAAACTTGGGAAAGCACTGTACATTCTTCCCTGTGCCTCTGTCAGCCTTCCCAAAGCATTTTGGTGTTTCTGTTTTATTCAGTGATAAAAGAAGCCGCCGTTCTGAAGAAGCACAACCTGTTTGAGGATAACCTGAACGTGCCCTGTGAGAGCGTGTCCAGCCTGACGGAGCTGAGGACCCCCGTGGGATCAGCACAGGGCACCCCCGCCAAGGCGCCTGCAGCCGCCCGAGCCGAGGGGTCGGACACCGAGAGCCACGGGGACGAAACGCTCGTCGTGACTGGGAAAATCGTGTGGGAGAAGGATGCTGATGAGGGAAAGTCACCAGACAGAGAGGCGGGCACCTCTGTTAGTGCAGCTGGTGATCAGGCCAGCAGGAGGGAAGCAGTGGCTGTTACAGACATTGGTGACAAACAGGAGTCCCCTTCGGCTGGCTGCGCTGAACAAGGAGTTGCAGAAGGAAAAAGCACATTGGAAAATGAATCAGAGTGTGTAGTGAGCGCTGAGAGAGAACTCAAGGCACAACAAGAAGCTGTGGAGGAGAAAGTAGCTTCTGGGACTGACACTGCAGTAAAAGATTTTGGAGCCAGCCCTAAAAAAGAACTTAAGGTACCTGAAGGAGCAGCAGAGGAAGAGGTGACTTCAGAGAGTCAAACAGTAACAGCTGCTGCATCTGTCAGCAGCACTGAGAAAGCAAGCACAGCACAGGAGAAAGTTTCTGAGATGAAGCTCACTTCCGCACCTGAGTGTGTAACAGATACAGAGATTTTAGGGGGTGCAGAAAAGAAAAGCAAGGTAGAAAATGAAATTGTGGAAAAATTATCTCAGAGTGAAAATGCAGCAGGAGCAGGGTTTGAAGGGGATAGTAAAAAAGAAAGCAGTGAGAGTACTGAGACAAAGATGGTTTCCCAGGATGAAAAGACAGGGAAAGCAGGGTTTGGGGATAGTCCTGGAAAAGAAAGCCAGTCGGAAGAAAAGGGTTATAAATCCCCTGATGATGTGAATGAGATAAGGGATTTGCTGATGCTGACAGTTGAGATCCCAGCAGATACTCCAGCTGAGAACATAAAGGAGGTCTGCGAGGGTGAGGTGCTGAAGTTGCAGGAGCACCATAATGGGAACTACGAGTTGAGCGAAGTGGCTGTGGCAGAAATTCGGGTGAGCCAGAAGATGAGGAGTGAAGATGCAGCAGAATGTGTGGAGTTCAAGGAGGAGCGACCGTCCTCAGCCAGCCTGGGGACAGATGGTACGAGTGCAGAGAGCGTGCCCAGGGGGGCACAAGCACCGTGGCTGGTGGAGAGCTCGGCTCCGCCTCAGGAGGCGAAGGCAGAGGTGGAGAGCAAGCCAAGTGTGTGGTACACGGGTGCGGGAGGTGAGAGGTTGCAGCCAGAGGAGCGCACGGGAGATGCGGTGGAAGACAAAAGGCTGTACGGGGAGGAAGGGGCAGGGAACAGCCACGCTGTCCCTGGGGAGGCAGGGCCACAGAGCTCCTTTCCGAGCCCTGCTGCAGATGCAGCGCCGAGGGACGTGCCCATCCTGGATAGAGCAAACCCGGGCCCAGGACTGCTGGAGCCGGTGTCCCTGGTGCCGCAGCAGCGCCGGGGGCAGCCCAGGGCAGAGCGCACGGCACACACAGAACCTGGCGGGCGAGAGGGGGAGCCAGGAGATCAGTCGTCTTCACACACAGGAATTCAAAGCACGGGAGGAAAAGCGGTTCTCCCAGAAGAGCACCGAGAAGATGGTTCTGCACAGCAAAACTCTGAAGAGTAAAAAGCAGCTTTCAGCCCAGCCCTGCAGGACCTATTTACTCCAGTAATCCCTGTTCAATTGTGAATGCTTATTCAGGTCGGGGCTGGAGGAAATGGGCTTTGTTGTGGTGTCCCCAGCTCCTGCAGGTTTCCCGTGGGTCCCTTCCTGAGGGATGGGTGATGGGTTTCCTTTTGGTTAAAACCAGATTACTGCTGAGGAACCTCGTCTGTCACTTCAAATCTGCTCCCTTGTAAAGCTAGAGAAAAGGTCTGAAAATGTGACCACTGAATGCTTCAAACACCCAACTATCATCAACTTATATTAACAACTTAGCTGTTCTTAGGGATGCTCTTGATTTTTAAATGCATGGTTTTGACAAGTACTGCTCTGATTGTGGTGGTTGGTACATACATACTCAAGGATGCTTTTAGTATTTGCATGCAGTATACAGGAAATAAAAACATTTTTTAGTAGTAAACAAAACCAAATAGTTGATTTAGTAGATTGCTGAAAAGCCACACTGTGCAAACTCTGCAAACTGATTACTTAATTAATTATTTTCAAGTTTTGGCAGATACCAAAGACAAGCAAATATTCTGGTTTTTAAATTTTTTTTTTCTCTTATTGCTGTATTTAAAAAGGGGAAAGTATGGGAGCAGGTTTCTCAGTCCCACTCTGCACTTCGGGGTTATTTAGCCTTCCAGAGCACTTTATGGCTATTTTATTTTGTTTTGTTTTGTTTTATGGAAGGGAAAGATGAGAATGTTTACAATAACTATAACCATTAGGCAGCAGTTCTGTGGTTTAAATCCCGCCATAAAATAGATTCACTTACAGCTATTGAATAGAGAATACCGAGTCCTGCCATTCCCATTCCCACTGAGTTACCCAGGTCTGTAGGCCTTCTTAGGTGTGGAAATCATGTAATAAGTGGCAACAGTTTTGAAATATCAGAATAATTTAATGTAATTTCTAATGCAGATGTTAACTGAAGTGACAGGCAGCCAGAGGTTGTTACATGTGGTTAGATTTTGGAGGGCAGAATCACATTACAAAAGCAGTTATTAAAAGCAGGCAGCTGCTTTCATACACACGATCTGTATCAAGCCATGATGTCGGCACAGAGTTGCCTAAATGTATTCTTTGCATCTCAGTTTGCACAGAAAAGCTTGGAGATGAAACCCAGTATCTGACTTAATTGCCTTTCAAATGCAAGACCTTACTTTAGAGGTCAGTTTAAGGCACGTTGAAGTTCTGGCCTGGCGTTTTGAGCCTGTTTCTGAATGTCATACAGGTAGAGGACAGCAAAGATTAATTATAATTGCAGCAAGGACTGCAGGATTTATGCCCATTAAAGACATGGGAAGAAATAACAAAGTCTTGGGAGCAATATGTGTTAGCATTTAACTTCAGCAAACTGTGCAAAGTCTTTTAATGCTATCCAAATATTCTTTAATACTAACAGAGAATTGACACTAGAGGAACAGGCAAATATTACTGTGTGAGGAAGGAACCTTGTTGAGTAACTGGATTAACTGCTCTGTCACTGCAGTAAAATAAATGCAGTTCCTATTTATTCTAGAAGTCGTACTGTGGTATGGAAACATGAAGGTCACAGATGTTTTCCTTGCAGAAGTACTTTGACTTGTTTCCTCCTTATATTTCATGCAAAAATACTAATTTGTAAACATACAAACCACTGCCAGCCAATTTTTTTAAACAAATCATTGGTTATTTCACTGCCACTGCTTCACTTTTACAAATCATGAACGATTTTTAATTGGTACTGAGTGCTAAGTGACTTCCAATTTATAACATGTGCTCTAGAGTTAAGCAGCAGCAGCCTTTCTAAGCTAAAATTAGGGGACATTATAGGTTTTTAATATTTTTTTTGTGTGAAAGACAACTAGCATGGTAGCAAAAAAAGACTGCAGCCTCCTGCAAAAGGAAACTAATTCACTCTAATATGAATTAGATACATCTGCACAGAGAGCATTTTGCATAAGTATTCCCATCATGGTAATTCTGGAGTTATTTCTGTGGCAGGCCTAGATCTGGGTAATATTTTCCTGTGATATGAGTTGCATTGCTGGATGCAGATGCTCAGATGTTTTTCACCAGTGGGATGGGAAAGGATGGGGAAGATTCAGCCTGTACATTGCTTGGTTCTGCAATTTAAATTGCAGTTCCTCGTGGACAGGGGACTGTTTTCCCGGTTTTGGGCATTTTCTGTCCCTTTGCAAATGGATGAAGTAGTGTTTTTCTTGTCTTTACCCCACTTGGTTAGAAGTGACAGCTTGTCTAGAAGAGCTCAGCGATCTGCAAGGTTACATGGGACCTCTGATCAGAAATGATAATACTGCACCCATTCTGTCGGTTTTGTTGCTTTCTTGCAGGTGCCTTCACAAACTGGGAACCGTAATAAATCCCCTGTCGCGGCCCATGGCCGAGGGTCGGGTGCCCTGACGGGAGCGGGCTGGGCTGTGGAATTCCATGGGGTTTCCACTGTTCAAGGCCAGGAGATGAAACACATTGTATTTGCTTAGAACTTCGTACAAACGCTTGTCACGGAAATAAAAGACGTTCTTCCCTTCCATTGCTGGGACGCTGCTTTTGTGAGCGTGTGATAATTTGGGGGATTTTATTAAAAAAATGTTCTTCAGGCAGCTGGGGGTGACGGAGGTGTTTCCTTCCAGTGCCCGAGGGGGCCTGCAGGCAACACGGACACTTCTTACAGGAGCATGGAGTGACAGGGTGAGGGGGAATGGCTTCAACCTGAGACTGAGTATTTAGGAGGAAGATTTTCCCCGTGAGGGTGGTGAGGCCCTGGCACAGGATGCCCAGAGAAGCCGCGGCTGCCCCGGGATCCCTGTGAGTGTGCAGGGCCAGACTGGACAGGGCTCTGAACACGTCCGTGCCCATGATGAGCTGATCTTCCCGGTCCTTTCCGTCCCGAGCTCTTCCATGATTTCCCCGCACACTCCGCGCTCGGGGCTCGCTCGGGGCTCGCTCGGAGCCACTCCGGGCAGCGCCTGAGGGAGCGCGGGGGGCGGGGCGGGGCGCGGCGCGGGGCACGCCGGGAGCTGTGGTTCCCCCCTCCCTTTGTCCACGTCGACCCTCTCGTTACGCGTTCGCTGCCGGCGCACGTGACCCCCGCGCCGCGCTCCCCCATTGGCCCGGTGGCGCGCGCCGGGGGGGCGGTGCCGGAA